>CM060845.1:110355000-110835000 GCA_030762175.1 Metallyticus violacea | reverse complement strand
TGATTGTATCTTACAAAAGGGTTTTGTATACATTTTGTGGTAAAAGATGTGAGAAAGAGACAGATGTATAGCTGACGCCTCGACCACTCATTAGACAAGGCTGAGAAAGGGTAAACTATCTTTTGTTAGGTCACGAACCTTCTGCCCAGGAAATACTCAGGAGTTCACAATAAGAAAACAGGTGGCTGTGACGGGACAGTATTTAAACAAAGCCAGACGTAGCAGTAATTTAAGAGAAAATGCGAATGTCAGAACGGAGACGAAAATGTTTTATTATAGGCAAGCCGGGTATACAAGGTATGAAAACCGCCCATAAACCGTGCGTTATCTCCGAGAACATTTAGCAATCTACAAGCTAAGGGAGGCAAAAGATGTTTCAATAGAAATCAGTATGTGAGGAAAGTGTCGAAATTTATGACAGGCTGTTCTTAGAAAATTCAGGTTCGTGGGAAGACACGGGAGGGAGAGAATAATTCTAGCCAATGGTCATTTGATAAAAGTCAACCAATAAGGAGAACTTAGTTACAAATAAATATTTTTAAGATAGCCAATGATGATCATATAACACGGAAATAGGATAATATACCAGGGAATTTAATTTAGCGAAAAGCGTGGCGATGTGGTAGAAAACTGGAGTACAGAAGTCAGAGGGACATTCAGACGACATCATCATACAAGAGACGCGAGAGACACGAGAGGATTCACTCACGGAAGCAGGCAGCCTAAGTCATTTCTAAAGTCAGTCTAAGTGAGTAGTGAGCCGTCAGGAAGTAATCTGCCAAGCTGTAAAATAAATTAAATGTTCAACCAGTGCCGAACTTATTAATACAGTGAACAATCTCCATTCCCCCTAATGACCTGCAAGTCATTAAAAACAGTCCAAATTTACCTTGAGAACCCATCAATCCCCCAGCATTGAAACCAAAATCAAATTGTCGACCAACTGTGGGGACATAATAAAAATACCGCTTCAACATTGCCTTCTTTATGTAACTATATCTGGACAAATGAACACAGCGGAGTGGAAGTTAAAGCTGCAATTTTTTAATTAACATACAAGGTATGACACCAGATAAGGTTTTGTGAAAGGGATATTCCTCATTGGCGAGGCCGGAAACGTATAGACCTACCCTCGTACACCCGTTAATAACTATTGCCAAGGAAGACTATGTCCTTTTCATTTAAATAGGTAATGGTATTAATGATGCTGTTCCATCTATGTTGATTAGGTTTAAGGTGTTCAGTAATTTGGAAATATTGTATTTCTTAAAAGATTTTCGTTTGCTTGTGGAGAAGCTAAGTTCGATCCTGGAGAGCAGTGGAAGTTAAAGAGTTAAAATGGAACAGATGGAGCAAAGTGGACACTTCAATGATTTGCCTTGCTAATTATAATAAGTATATCTCGCTCGTTGAAAGAATGGTTTCATTAATTAACATTTTCAATGAAAGTTTACTACTAGATTACTAGATTAGAATTGGATATAGTTATAAAAGTTATAAAAGTAAGAAAAATTTAGAAACGTTTGGTAATCTGAAAAGTAAATAGAGTATAAAAATTATTACAAACTGTTGAAGATATAATCCTTGATTCTGACATGAAGAATCTCCATTCTTACGCCGGGGAATTGAATAGAGATAGGTTGAAGTGCTCTTCTGGATTCACAATATGTTTGTATTGTGAAATTTATTAGCTTATGTTAGTGCTGATGTGGGTGATGTGGATTATGAATGCAATTGTGATGTGCCTTTAATAAACATTGTAAGGAAACGAGTTAAAGTGTTGCCCAACATATTTATTAAAAACTGTACAAAAGAGTTAAATGATAACAATGAACGAAAACCATGATAACCAGAGAGCAAAAACAAAAGTTATAGCGAAAGTGAAGAAACGCTTTATATGTGTGTATTACATACCGAGAATGCCAAAAAATGTATACACGCTTTTACAGTAGATATCTATTTAATATATTTCAAAGTTGGACCGAAAAACAACAGTAATTTGTAGTATGATGTTCTGTAAACAGATGTGACTCACATACATTACGATAGCGTTGCTACGTGACAGATAAATCAACAATGAACAAATGAGGCCAAATTTACTGTATGATGTTCTGTAAACAGGTGTGAATCACATTACGTTATGCAAGCGTTGCTACAACAAAATGGAACCAAGATTATCGTTTGAAAAGCGGAAAGCAATTTTGAAGTGGTACTGGAAAACCGAGAATGTTGTTGAATCAGTAGTTCAACGTACTCAGAAGTGTATCGAAGCCTTTGGTGAGCATTTTGAGCATCTATTGTAAGTGTAAAAGTGTAAGATGATCAGTGCTCATCTTTTTCTGTTTGTGTGAATTCAGTTTTGCTATTTTAACACAGTTTTTTTTTTCTTTGCTTGAAGTATGTATACTTTTTTGGCACCATCTGTATTTATAATACACACACACACTAACTCACATGATGTTTCAGAATTCGACCGCATAAATTCGGGATGCTGGGGGATGCAATAGAGAACCTGTGGTTTAGGGGCTCAAATTATCAGCAATGGAGTAAAATCTAATATGGGCTTTTTTTTCTTTTGCTTTGTTTATTTGTGGACGCTCTTTAACATCTCAGGTCATCAACGTCCCATTCTATTCAGGATGTTAAACTTCCGACAAATTTTATCTCAGAGGCCTCTTCTTTCAGGCTTGAGGTTCTTTATCGTGCCGTAAATATACGACACGGAACCCACGGCTTTACTTCCCTTCCGAAGGAAACCATACTTAGGATTTTTACGCCCGAAAAAATCCATCGATCCTGGCCGGGTTTGAGCCCGCAACCTTGGGTTTAGAAGGCAAGTATGGTTATCACTACACCACCAGGACCGACACCTAATATGGGGTACACCATACAGTGCCTGAGCCTATGGAGCTGGAGATTGCAAATTAATGACGAGTGTTCGAATCTTGACAAGTGCATTATAATTTTATAATGTTTGTTGTTGTTTTGTTTGCATTATTGCAAAAGATCTCCTTTTGGATTTTGTTTAGGCACATTGCCGGCACTAAGCCACCTAGCTGGGCAATAGTAAGGACGATTTAAATAACCCATCCAGTGCCTTCAAAAATTCTTAAAGTGTCTATTTGAAGAGCATGCTTACTTAGGAGGTTCATTGTCTTCACTACTATGGACATAGCATGTTGAAGCGTGTTATTTTTGACAGAGCGTTTCACGGTGAATGAAACATCGCACACATATAACATTGTCAGCATCATCCAAATACTGTTTAACCTCCATTCACTTTTCCCAACATTGACAGAGCTGCGTATATAGCCAGTCGTTCAGCTTTTGCAATCACTTCAACCACAGTCTGGAATACATCGTCATCTGTAGTATGGCCCTTCAAAGAATTAAAATGCAGGGCTTCTTCATTGGTGTTAAATTCGCTATCCACCCCTCTAATGAAGAGATTGAGCAGCATCTTTCGCATCTGAAGTTTCGTCAAGTGCTAATGAATAAAAAACCAGGGTTCGAAGTTTCGCTTTCAATTACTGAGTTATTATCCTACGATATAAACGTGGTGCATTTAAAGATGGGACTAATTTCGATTCAATGTCTTCAGTAGCTAGGATCAAGCGATGTTTAACAAACTTACGTGCTGAAAATGGTTTGGATAGTTCATAAATTACTTTTGAAATCCAATAGGTCACATGAATTGCAAGTAGTCCTTTCACTTCAATAGCATTTTTTCAGCATTACTCACAGTTCTAACCTTAAGATGTTCCAGGACTATTTCTTGGACTATTCTACTTAATGTTTCCTCACCATAACCTTCATTGTGAATGCTAATGGTTTTGATGCGAAGTATACCTATTTACGTGGGCAGGTCCATAAGTTTCCGATCTCGCCGATAAGGATTATTGCCTTCACAAAAGTCTTATCTGGTGTCATACCTTATCTGTTAAGTACATAATTGCAGCTATAACATCCACTTCATTTGTCAGTTGTTCAGATATAGTTGCATAAAGAAGGCTATGTGTACAAGATTGTGACATGTTCAAAATGAAGTTTCGAGCTGTTATTACGTTCTTCACAATAGAAAACTTACTCCAAATGAAATTAAACAGCGATTGGACGGTGTATATGGGGAAGCATCCCCCCTCATATTCTACAGTAAAAGAATGGGCTAAACTTTTTTAAATGGGTCGAGAAAGCAGACGAAGAGCACCTCCCTTGGAGGTGCTTATTCCTGAAAACATCGCCTTGTGGAGGAAGACATTATGGAAGACCGGCGGCTCAAAGTTACAGAAATAGCAGCCAAGTTTCTAAAACAACAGTTCTTCGAATTATTCATGATCATTTAACCATGATTAAGGTTAGTGCAAGATGGGTGCTTGACTTCTTTCCTCAGTCCAAAAGCAGCAACGAGTCATCTGTTGTCAGGCATTTTTGGAGCTCTGCCGTGGCAACGAGAGAGTTCTACAAACTATTGATACAGGAGATGAAACTATGGTCCTCTACTATGATCCCCTTTCCAAAAGAGAATCAATGGAGTGGCGTAAACCTGGCGAAGTACCGTCTTTAAAGGCCAAGGTCACTCAGTCAACCAACAAGATCATGGCCATAATCTTTTGGCACTGTGAAGGAATACTCTTCATTGACTTCAAGGAGAGGAACATCACAGTAAATGGACAGTATTATGCACAGACTATGTGCTTGCATTAAAGAGAAAAGGCGAGGAAAGCTGTGGTAGCATGCGCCTTCTTCACGAGAACGCCCCTGTGCACACAGCTCTTGTTGCAAAGGGAGCTATGAAGACACGTGGCTTCAAGGGGATCGACCATCCACCCTACAGCCCAGATCTTGCTCCCAGTGACCATTTCCTCTTCCGAAAACTCAAGAAGGATCTTCCATGAAAGAAATTTAAGTGCGACTAAGAAGCGATGGATGCTGTTTATGCCCATTTTGCAGTAAAGTAGTCTTACTGTTTGCGGGGGGGGGGGATTGAAACGTTAATTCAAAGATGTGAGAAGTGTATTGCAATAAAGGGCAATTATATTGAAAAGTGAAATATAGTTTTCGTCTTTATCATACCTAGAAAATGGTTAGGCCGAAAACTTTGGATCTACCTTCGTACTGCTACATATTAAACAACTTACGTTTTCATCTTGTAAACCACATAATAAGGCAGGCTGCTTACGCGAACTCATGTTGAGAACGTGCCACTGACTTCTGCACTCGCTCCACAGCTCACAAACCTCGCAAAACCGAGCAATGCTAAGTCAGTTCCCCTGGCCTGCTGACTTAATACTACTTTTGCCTTAGCCCGAAATCGAATATAAATAAAAACTGAGGGCTGATAAGCTCATTTAAAGGACATATTGGTTTCTACACAAGAAAATTGACAAGCAACAGTCATTATTGTCACGGAAGTAAAATCCGCGTTCCCAAGTGTAATGGTTATTCATGTTTTAGACCCGTTTGGAGCGCTTCCAATTATCTGGTAACGCCGCGTCATTATGCCCACTATATGTAACATCAAAATGATCATCACCTCACTGACATTCACTGAAGGTGCACAATAGTTGTGTATAGAAGGAAGCACGCGGATTTTGCTTATATAATTTACAAAAACTACTTGAATCATACAGAGAGGCGGTTCTGGGAACACCCTTCGTTTGCCAAACGACTCCTTAAAGGCATATTCACCACAATGTTCACAGAACAGCAAATTTTTAAAATTAATTTCCTATGAACATTAGGTTATTTGATGAATTGGTATGTAGCATAAGTGATACAATCAAAAGCGAAGGTATTCCGATGAGATGAGCCATTCTTCCACTGCAAATATTAGCTGTAACTTTAAGGCACGTAATTATCCATTCTATAGCGTACATTAGATGTAATCACATTTATTTAAGCCTGAATATTACAGGGAACTCAAGGAACGTATGATAAATAACAATTAAAATATACATTAAACGTGTTTAACTTAAAAAGTAATATTTAATGTACTAATGCATAATAATAATAATAATAATAATAATAATAATAATAATAAATTGAACAGTAATTGGAAAATTGAGAAGAATCATGGACTCGGTAGTTTTCAAATGAGTTCACTGCCGATGTTAAACTGTAGCTCATTGGAGAATTACTACAATCGACTTGGACTCTACCAAGCTACACTTAAGCGGTCTGAATTTCTTTACAAGGTCCAAAACCAATATCCAGTTTTTGGGCAACATAAAGGAACTGACGATTGGAATAAGAGATTTAAAAAGACCTATCTCATTAGTTCAATTTTCCGTGACAGTAGGAGGGACCAAAGTTTTCATGAAGGCTATTAAACTCTCCCGACTCCTTCCTCGTTTAGCCGGACATTCTTTTGAAGACGAAAGATGGGCTTTCAAAAGCATCATCTCCTCTTGCTTGTTCGCCGTCTTCAACATTATCTTCGTTCTCGTCTTCGACAATGCTTATTTGTGAGTCTGTTAAGTTACCTTGCTTCAGAAGAAATGATAGCTGGCGGGCTTAGGCATAGCGTCGTGCGAAATCGGTACCTTGGCTTAATGTAACTTTTTTGCGAATGCTCCTTAAAAATTTTCTTTTAGGTCATTTCCTCAAATGGGGGGGAGTATTATACTTAGTAAATATTTACATAGGGTGAGAATTTAACTTTGTGTTTTTCGATATTTGGGCAGAAGGTGTAACGTGATTGATCTGCATTATTAATACCGGATGAACATTCGAACTGTGCAAAATCATACAAAAAGTCTGCAAAGCAGTTTCTGATTCCTTACTACAAGAATGCTTTCCAAACTTTTCTGAAGAAAGGTGGCTACAATTGCAGAGTACTTTGAAAAGCGGGCAAACTTCCCACACTGTTTGGGGGCTTTGGACGGAAAGCACATAAGTGTTGCGAAACCTACGAAGATTAGAACTCTGCCTTTAATTATAAATACTTTTCTTCCTATAGTGTTGTTTGCAATAATGATACAAATTATGAGATTTTATACATTGATGTCGGCTCTTTTAAAAGGAAATCAGACAGCACCATTTTTAAAAACTTAAAGTTTTTTTTTTTTCATTTGCTGGAAAGCAATGAGTTAAATAAGAGGTGTATTCAAGTTATAACACCTCCGATTTTTTTCTCACTAAGTAATCACACGAAAACTATGAAACGTGTGTCACTTCTCGACGTAATCTCCCTGCAGCCATACACGTTATTTCACAACGTCGACCCCATGATTATATGACGATGCGAATGCTTATGTAGGAGTCTGTTTTGACCACTGGAAAATCTGAGTAAATCTGAGTGCTTCCATTGAGCAGACTGGCGCTTCGTTTCAGGATTGAAAAGCGGCATCCATGTCTCATCTATTGTCACAATCAACGAAAAGAACGTCCCAATTATGCCGTCATCACGCGTCAACATTGCTTGGCAACATGCCACACGTACAGCCTTGTGGTCGTCCATCAGCATTCGTGACACCCACCTGGAGGACACTTTTCGCATTTTCAGATCTTCATGTAGGATTGTGTGCACAGATCCCACAGAAATGCCAACTTTGGAGGCGATATATTTCGGCTGTCCTCCAAAATAACTTTGTCCACTCGCTCGATCATGTCGTCAGATCGGCTTGTGCGAGGCAGAGATTATCTTGGTTTGTTGTCACACGACGATCTGCCTTCCTTGAACTGTCGCACCCAGAATGCACATTAAACACACCCATGACACCATCACCACATGCCTCAATCAACTGGCAATGAATTTTGGTCGGTGTCAAAGACCGTAAATGGAGAAAACGAATGATTACACGCTCTTCTTGCAATGAAAACGTCGCCATTTTGAAGTATCAAAAACAGTCCTCACTATCGCCGCTGCCGCTAGAGTTCTGTGTGCCATACAGTGCTGCCATTTCTGTCACGCATTTAAAACGAGTGCCCGCGTATTTTAAAACAAACCGCATGCTTATATCTGTTTCCAGTCCTTGAACTTGGATGCACCTCGTATTGTAATAGGAAAGCCGCTTCCAGGAACAGTAGGATCGAATTTACCTTTCACGTTTGTTAGGGATGAAGCATTTTCTATGTCGGAAAATGTAATGTCACCTTTCAGTGGCAAGTTTATTGCTCACAAGAAGTGTATTTATAACTGCTGATTAATTGGGTGCCAGAACATTTATCGAAAGTATGTTTGGGATTCTCTCAAATAAGTAGAGAACTTTCTATAGAGAAATAAATATAAATAGGAATTTAGCTATGAATATTGTTAAGTTCTGCTGTATTTTCCATAATTACGTTCGTACCAGAGATGAATATAAGCTACATGGCCAGATCTATGTAGGGTTTATATGACGCCCCATAGCTCAGTCAAGTACACAAAGAGGTAGGAGAATTAACAATGTCAGGAATGTTGCAGATTACTTTGTAGGTGATATTGAAAATTATTATAGCAGGACAACGTAACGTCATGTTATAATCTTATCTTAAGCAATAAAACTTACCTATTTCACACCGTCTTCTTCTTTTCTTCTTTTTCTTGAAATGCATTGCAGAACACACTACAAATGTGAACCCATGTGTTATACTCTCAACCGAAACATCCCACACTTCTGGATATTTTTTTATTTCTTCAATAAACAATTCCTCGTCTATTTCACCGTCCATACTCACTACAGATTGCCACACGTGTGTACCGATCAACAGGCAACAGGAAGCGGAGAAAATCGAATTTGGGGGGCGCGGGTTTGCCCCGAATTTACTTATTTTAACCAATTATTTAGAATTAATTGGATCTTTGAGCTTGTGTTCAAACGTTTTGTTTATTCTTATTTGAACGCCTCATTAGTGAACGGCAGCGGAGGGTATCAAAAATGGAAAGGAAGCCATGACAACATCTCATCGCATTCCCCTTGCACAATCTGATACAACGGACATTAGCCCCACCTCAGATTAAAAGTATCTCGTTTATATAGTTCGGAATGCATGCAAAGAAATTGTTAATAGTACACGCCGTTTACCCTATAATTATCATATATTTTATGTGTTACATCACTACATTACAGTTTCCTATTTGATTTCGCTGTATACCGAATGTGATAAACTATTAACATGCTTCTTACAAAGTAACTTTTGCCTACGATTCCTTGTTTCTGGGCGTTACGATTATTTTGCTTATGCAGTTCAGAATACATACAAATAGCGCATGCCTTTTGCCCTATAATTATCATTTCTTTTACGTGTTACATTATTGTATTACAGTTTCCCATTTGCTTTCGTGTGATTAATTACTACCATGATTTTTACAAAGTTACCTTTGGCGTATGATTGCTTCTTTCTGTGAGTTAACGACTGTTATATGATCTTGTATTTGTTGAGGTCACACTCTACGACGCAATAATGCAGTCATTCCATGTTAATTGTTTTCGGGTTTCTCCGTTACTCTCCGCTGGAGTTCGTGAAAGGCTACGTGCGCTGCTGAATGTAACAAGTCAGGAATGCGCTGTGGTGACGCTGGTACAAGCAGAACACGCAACTAGATAAACAAACGCTGTATTATCAGCTGCAGCTGCTGCGTCCTTGAAATCGCTTACGTGTTTACTTATGCAAAACAGTCGTTTCTAAACCACGTTGAAAATGACGCTGCGTTCATGCGTCCTCTTTACCCCTAGTGTGCATTGGGTCCTACTATACGTAGAACTTGTAAACGACGCGCTTGAATGGATGTAAAATGCTCCAAGTACACGTACTGGTTAACAGCTCACACTACGCAAACGTACGAAAAAGCGAAATGAGAAACAGTTCGCGTTGGCGAAGCTTTGCTGTCTCCCTATAATCTATTTCATTTACAATTAAATTGATCATGGTGGTGTAGTGGTAACCATACTTGCCTCCCAAACTCAAGATCGCGGGTTCAAACCCGGCCAGGATCGATGGATTTTTTTCGGGCGTAAAAATCCTAATTATCATTTTCTTCGGAGGGGAAGTAAAGCCGTGGGTCCCGTGTCGTACATTTACGGCACGATAAAGAACCTCAAGCCTGAAAGAACAGGCCTCTGAGCAAAATTTGTCGGCCGTTTCAGGCCCAGAATTGAATGGGACGCTGATGACCTGTGATGCTAAAGAGCGTCCATATATAAATCTAATATAAAACCTATAAAAAACCTTCTTGGTGGGCTATCACTACATTTGTCAGCTAGTACTAAATGCGGAATGTTAGTAACACTTTTATTGGCATAGTGGAGGGGCGGTTTCTTGTTAATTTGGCTATCCTGCTAGATGCTAGGATTTAATATTCAGCAATTCACTTCTTCTTCTTCTTCTTTTTTGTCTTTGTTGGTTCTCCTATTTTTTAATATAAAATGAGTAGAAAATCGTAACATTATTCAAAACCAATATACGTATTTTCATGTCATAAATCCCTATGATTAAACAGAATTAAATGTGTTCTCGGTAGGTCTAAAATTTATTAATATGAAATTAGGATTAAAAAATAGGCCACTTTGCTTGTCAACTGAGCTAAACAGACAACTAACATTCGCATGCATAGTCACAAATGCTTTAAGCTGTTATCGGTGGCGTGCATACATTTGCCATAGCAAATTATTAGCAAAACAGCGATGCTGTTGAAAAATTGAAAATTAAAATTAATACCACTCACTTATGATTCAGCACTAAGGGGGCATAAACGAACATTTTCCAAGATGCATCTGAGACATACGTTTTTTAATTTTGCATATCTCTGACTAACATCCATTGCCATCAATTACACATTATTATATGTTCGCTATCTTAACGTTTTTATCTATGATACGTTTGCATTCCTTCAAATTTCAGCGATCGAATTCTGAAGCATTCTGTATATCAAATAAATTGTATTTAGCATTATTTTTCTTTTCCAGTAATTTTGTTAAAATTACTGCTTTACTTGTAGAGAGCACTGTAATTAGATATAAATGGCTAACTATTTTATATATGTATGGCACTACAAAAGCATTGAGTCATATCTGTATATAAATGCGTGTTCTTTAAATGATACGTTAATTTTGCTCTGAAGTAAATTTCCTTAAAATATTTTTAATGCACGTTACAGCAATAAAAAGCAAGTAATTTAAGTTATTATTATTTATGCATTTTGTTGGTGTTATAGTGATTGTTCTTATAATTTCATTGCTCTTTGCACTGCACTGCAGTAAATGGTTAATAAACGGTAGTTGATTAACCATTTTTTGGACATGAATGATTTTAGGTATGTCGAATTCAAAATAAATTATGTTTCGATTACGTGTGATAAATGTTACTTGCAAACAATTAAAGACTTTTAAAACCATAAAAACATTTTCTAAAAATAAATAACTCCACATTGTAAACATAATAATAAGAAACATATTCGTGTTTGCATTTGTCAGCATTTGGGTAACTACGGTAACCATTTTTTTTGCATTATGGTCTGGAAAATAGAGTCGGTCTTGATTCAAATGAATTGCACCAGTATACGCTGACATTATTATTATTATTTATAATTAATAATAATAATAATAATAATAATAATAATAATAATAATAATAATAATAATAATAATTCCACACTCATCTTATACGAAGCCGATATCAAAGGAAGCGGCAAACTTTTGATATATGACCTACTTGATATCCGAAAAATAACACTAATAAACTCTCCCGTAACTGTAGATTTGTCAGCTGTTAATAGTACACTAGCATTGTCTAAAACTAAAATATTATTAGTACGGTCAGACAGATAACTTCTATCGCTGCATTATCAAAGACTTTGAGAAAATTGTGACGACTGACTACACGCCATTGTTACCCACTCAAAGTAAACACAATTGAATACAGAAGAACGTGGTCATCTATAGTCTTTTAGAATACGTTCAGGCTCATTGCATGCATTAACTGAGTACAGTTAATTTCGTAAAACAAAAAACAAGCGATTGTTAGTTGTGAGAATAGAAGTTAATATTTAATGACACGATATTGAGGAAGTGCAGAATTGTACAATTTTTAAACTTGTTGCAAGGAAATGCAAGAAGCAAAAACAGAGGCCGGCTTACGATTCTGTTTTCCAAGGAAGTAAATAAAATGTATGAGACTATTCATTCGTAATTTTGTGTGCTCATTACGTGAGTATTTGCAAAAAGAAATGGACAATGGAAACGTCCTCATACCATTAAATAAAATAGTGGAGAGAACGCTATAGCTCTGATAATTAACAAAAATTCGATAGTAAATATACAAGGGTAGATTCATAAGTTTCTGGCCTCACCGATAAGCATTATCGCCTTTACAAAAGCTCTATCTGTTGTCAGACCTTATCTGTTAAGTAAATAATTGCAACTGTAACTTCCGCTCCTCTGTGTTCAGTTGTTCAGGTACAGTTGCATAAAGAAGGCTATGTGTACAAGATTGTGACATGTTCAAAATGGAGTATCAAACTAAAGAAGGACATACTCCAAATGAAATTAAACGGTGATTGGACGGCGTATATGGGGAAGCATCCCGCTCATGTTCTACCGTAGAAAAATGAGCCAAAATTTTTCGAATGGGTCGAGAAAGCATTGAAGACGAACAGCGTGCAGGGCGGCCCTTGGAGGTGCTCACTCCTGAAAACATCGCTCGCTCTTGTGGAAGGAGAAATTATGCAAGACCGGCGGCTTAAAGTTACAGAAATAGCAACAAGGTTGGGACCTTCAAAAACAGGCATTCCTTCGAATTATTTAAACATGAATAAGGTTAGTGCAAGATGGGTACCTAGATTTCTTTCCTTAGTCCAAAAGCAGCAACGAGTCATCTGTTGTCAGGCATTTTCGGAGGAGCTCTGCCGTGGTAACGAGAGAAAAGTTCTGCAAACCATTGTTACAGGAGATGAAACTATGGTCCTCTACTATCATCTCTTGTCCAAAAGAGAATCAATGGAGTGGCGTAAACCTGGCGAAGCACCGCCTCTAAAGGCCAAAGTCATTCAGTCAACCAAGAAAATCATGACCACAATCTTATGGGACTGTGAAGGAATACTCTTCATTGACTTCAAGGAGAGGAACACCACAGTAAATGGGGAGTACTGTGCTCGCCTACTGTACAGACTACGTGCTTCCATCAAAGAGAAAAGGAGGGGAAAGCTGAGTGGTGGTGTGCGCCTTCTTCACGATAACGCGCCTGTGCACACAGCTCTTGTTGTAAAGGAAGCTGTGAAGAAATGTGACTTCAAGGAAATCGACCATCCACCCTACAGCACAGATTTAGCTCCCAACGACAATTTCCTTTTCTCAAAACTCAAGAAGAACCTTCGAGGAAGGAAATTTAAGTGTGACGAAGAAGTGATGGATGCTGTTTGTACCCATTTTGCAGACAAGACTTCTGACTATTTTTGGGGAGGGGGATTGAAATGTTAATTCAAATATGTGAGCAGTGTATTGCAATAAAGGGTAACTGTATTGAAAAGTGAAATATAGTTTTTATCTTTATCATACTAGAAAATGGTTAGGCCGGAAACTTATGGACCTACCTTCGTATATATATTTCATTAAGCGTGCAAATATTAAACAGGAAAGATGGGATGCTCTATAGGATATGTTGAGATAGGGAACTGTAATCTAAAAAGTCAACTTAGACACATAAGAACTTAGAATGGTTGGAAGCCTGAAGGTTAGGCAATCTATGCTGTATTTTTTTGTTTATCTATCGTCCACAAGGTGACTATCTTATCATATTTACATTATCACATCTCAGAACATGCTTCGTATCAATAACAGAATCTGTGGTACTATTCGAAGAGTCAAACAGCACTATGTCGCTGTACCAGTAATATTTCGCAGAGCTGATATTCATTTTTTTTTTGTATGGGGAAATAAGTAACGATTACCTCGCCCCTGAAAACTGTAGGTACGGCTTCTCAACAGGCGTAACCCGTACTATGAGTGTTTATTTCTGTAGAGGGGGCGATATCGGCAGGATCTTGTACGACAATGAAGTTGATAGGCGTTGTTTTAAGTTTTGTTTTGTTTTGTTTTTTTATTGTGAGTGCAAAGAGTACGTTAACTTAGGTTTGTCAATGATACGATACTGAATGTAATAACTGAAAAAAATGGAAGAAATAAATGTAAAATTAGTTGTAAATAAAAACTCAAATATTATAAATGCTAAATGTAAAAAATACAACCAAAATTAGCTGTAAAAATCGGATAAACAGTAACAGTGATAAACATGTTTAAACCCATATCTCCTTGACCTGCTTTTGGGACTATAGGTTTCCTATCTCAAAACGATCAGTAGCACATCCCCTTTTCACTGTTTAGTTTTGCACACTTTCATGTATAATGTTGAAGCTCTTTAGATCTCCTGAACTTACGGAACGGACTCGTTCGATTTCCGCCAGGACCGTCCTCCCTGACTGAAGAGTTTTTCAGGTTTTCCTCAGTCCTGATAAATGACAAATTCAAGAGTGGTAACCTACATTTAGGCCTGGAGCGCTTCCTTCGTTAAATAAAAATAATTTACAATTTACAATTTCATCTCATGGATCATCTGTGTACACTGCCTGCAATGCCTCAGTATCATTACGGGCGTTAAATAGGCGCTATTCAAAAAAAAAAAAAAAAAAAAAATATATATATATATATATTTCTATAACATTTTTAGTTTCAGAGATTGTTGCTATCCAGAATATTCGGGACTGGTGCTGCCATCTGGTCAAAAACTTACTTTGAGAATAATGACCGCTGTCACCCTCGAAGTAGTTTCCTTCCACACGTATATACCGGTCCCAGCGATTCTGCCATTTTCCAAGTGCATCTTGGAGGTCATGTTCTTTGAGAGTGTTTAGCACAGACAGCGTTTCTTGTTGAATCCTCTGAATTGTGTCGAACCGACGTCCTTTCAAATTTATTTTCAGTTTGGGGAATAGAGCGAAATCGCAGTGTGCCAAATCAGGCGAGTACGGGGGTGGGGGACAACCGTCATGTTGTTTTTCGTCAAAATGGTCCTGGTGAACAAGGAATTGTGACAGGGCACATTATCGTGATGCAACTGTCAGTTACCTTGTCGCTAAAGTTCGGGCCGTCGTCTCCACACATTTGCACGGAGCCGTCGTAAAACGTCACAATAGTACGTGGAATTCACTGTTTTATTTGGAGGGACGAATTCTTTGTGCACAATCCGCTTGATATCAAGGAAAACGAGGAGCATTTTCTTGACGTTGCTCTTCACTTGTCTGGTTTCGCTTTTTTGGTCTTGGTGCATTCGGGCTCTTCCACTAGGAGGATTGTTGTTTTGTCTCAGTGTCATAAGCGTACATCCAGCTCTCGTCGCCGGTGATGACCCTGGACAAGAAGGTTGGGTCATCGGATACGGCCTGACGAGGCTCCGCGCAAATTTCAACACGCTGCGCCTTCTGAATCAGCACTCAGGATCCTTGGTACAAATTTTGCGGCGACATGATGCATGCCCCAATTCACCAGTTAAAATTCGTTGGCATGTCCCCTAACCAATTCCCAATTCATGAGCAAGGTCTTCAATGGTTCGACGTCGATCCTCACGAAAGAGGTGTTCGATCTTGGCAACAATGTCAGGCGTTGTGCAGCTGATAGGTCTACCGGCGTGAGCATCGTGTTCAATAGCTGTACGACCGGCCCTGAACCGAGCATGCCATTAAAACACACGTGTACGGATCATGCTTTGTCCCCCAAATACTTGTAGAATCATTGCGAGGGTCTCCGTGGCATTTTCCCCGAAATTTGCACAGAATTTGATGCATACTCTCTGTTCTAATCTTGACTTCATCGTAAAATCGCCACACACTACACACAGAGTATCATGAAAAGTACTATAGAATCTCAATACATCTACCCAGCTGCATGAAAATTTAACTCATTCATCAGATGTGCTAGTGTTGCCACCTAGAGGTGCAAAATTCTACTGCAACCACTGTCGAGATGGCAGATGAATATTGTGGATACCACCTCGTATACATTTTCCCCACTGTTTTGAAGGAGGTAGAAGAAAACCCTGTGACTTTTCCATATTTTGTATATGCCTCCTATCCCATTTCCCTCAAAACTCCCGAGCATGTTTATTGCCTAACCCTTTGATCCCTCCATATTTTGCACAGGTTCCTTCTATCCAATTTTCTCTCATGTTTATTATCCCAGTGTACACGCTTATAGCAGTTTACACGTTTAATATCTCAAGTATTTTAGAAGGGAACAGAAGGAAGTATAGGCGGACACTCTTTAATTATTCATATGCCTACTTCTAGTCATCACATTTGCAAGAAGGACTATGTAGCAGCCCAGAAATGATCTCTCGGAGGCACAACACAACACAGTGCGAAAGACTGTAGTGCCTTGTTACGGATTTTTCTTGATATTTCCTTATCATTCTACTTAAAACATCAATCTCCTGACTCCTTTCCGTGGGACTTAAAATATCTCAGAGAAGTCTCTCATTTGCCTTACTATTCGTTTTGTAATCCCCACAAACCTTCTCCGGAAATAAATTCTCTTTTTAAAGAAGTCGACGTTGTGTTTCAACACTTTAGTGACCTATCTATCCACGCATCTTTCGGTTTACCGCTCGACCATCCAACGTCTTTTGGCTCCCGCTAGAACTCCCCCGGCGTCACCGGGACACGACATTGTGCTTTTTCAATTACTTTTCGAAAATTCTCTCTTTGGGACAGATATTTCGAACATTTTATGTGATTATATTTATTCTCTCCGGAATCCCAAATCGTTTGTTCTTATTACTTGCTGTGGTCGAATTCTGTTGATTTGACAGCCGGCTTGTTCTTTTCTGGAATTTCTGAGCAAAGTGGAACGTAATATTAAGTTTTTTTAATAAAATACCTATATACTACTGAATATGGTAGTACATTTCTTTTTTGTTTAGTGACACGCTTTCAGTTTCTCTCAAGAGCTGAAAAGAGGAATTAGTCGCTTATTTATACACCTCTTAACCACCTTTTTATACTCCCTTTCCCTTTCAGTAGCTTTACATAGTCTCTGGAATTCCTTGTCAAAGGATGTCAGGGATTGAACATTATTAGTATTTAAAATTAAGCTGGGAAATAGCTTGTTTGTTAGTATTTATTAAGTTGCTAGGTGTGTTGATTACAAAACCTCACCATGTTTTCTTAGAAATATTATTTTCTTCTGGTGTGGAAGAGAAGACCTAATGGCCTTAACCCCACATTATACGGTCTGTTCAAAAAGTATCGCGAATTGTGTGTTTTTTCAAAAAGTATTTATTTATTCATGAATATCTATTTTTTCCCCTTCAAAGTAATCCCCACCAGATATTATACACTTGTGCCAACGTTTTTTCCAATCCTCGAAGCACTTTAAAAAATCGTTTTTTGCGATCTTGTCCAGCTCCTCCTTCGATGCCGGCTTTATCTCCTCAATCGTGGCGTAGCGTCGTCCTTTCATGGGCCTCTTCAGTTTTGGGGGGGAAAAAAAGGTCACAAGGGTCAGATCTGGGGAGTACGGTGGCTGCGGCATCATAAGTGTATTGTTTTTGCCCAAAAATTCGTGCACAAGCAACAATGTGTGAGCAGGGGCGTTATCATGGTGCAAAACCCAATTTTTGTTCTTCCACAAATCCGGGCATTTCTAGCGGATTGCTTCGCGCCAATTGCGCATAACTTGCAGGTAATATTCCTTATTGACCGTTCTACCCTGTGGCAAGAACTCATGATATACCACGCCCCTGCAATCGAAGAAAACTGTAAGCAAATCCTTCACATTCGACCGAACTTGGTGCGCTTTTTTCGGTCTTGGCTCGTGTGGCAGCATCCATTGGGATGATTGAGCTTTAGTTTCCACGTCATAACTATAAACCCATTATTCGTTATGACCCTCTGGAGCAAATTTGGGTCGTCGCGGACAGAGTTCAACAGCTCCTTAGCAACGTTAATGCGATGGTGTTTTTGGTCGAAATTGAGCAACTTTGGTACGAATTTTGCGGCGACCCGTCTCATGCCCAAATCATTGGTAAAAATCGAATGGCACGAGCTAATCGATACGTTTAGGTCCTCAGCAACTTCTCTAACGGTGATTCGACGATTGGCCAATACAATTTTCTTCACTTCTTCAATGTTTTCGTCTGTTGTTGACGAACTCGGGCATCCGGGACGCTCCGGGACATCTTCTCGACCCTCTGGGAACATTTTGTACCACCGATGAACGTTGCTTTGGTCCAAGGTAGCTTTACCATATGCTACTCAACATTCAGAATGCATTCGCGCACTTAATTTTGTTTTTCACACAAAATTTGATAAGATTCTTTGTTCCATTTTTTGGAATAGGCAAAAATCGAAGACGAGCCAAAACACGTCCAAGCAAAATAGCTGTCAACAATTAACTGAACATTCAAAATGGCCGAGCTTGTCAACATAAGTGAGGGACATGAGTACCAACATAAGCCACAAAACAATCGAAAATCGAATATACGTAGCCCGCGGAAATTCAAAATTCGCGATACTTTTTGAAGAGACCTCACATACAAATAAAGTATCCGAAGATAACGAGTTTGAATACTGAGCGGCTTATTTCCCACGATCATATTGTTGTTTACGTACACAACTACCTGCCATTTAGTCATCACTTTGGGCGACAAATAAACCCTAAAGACTATCCATTCTGACAATACATCGTTTTAAATTGCAACGAAGATGAACACGCATATATAGCGGGCGTCTTCCCCAAATGCAAACTAGCAAAAATTTTCACAACAACAGGCTATATGTGTGTGTGAAACGCGAAAGTTGGAAGAAGAAAATCATTATTTCATTAGCAAAGTCAGTTTAGATTCGCTAAAAAAAAATTTTTTTTTTTTCAAATTAAAATTCCGGCTTAAAGACGAAAGGAGATTTCTGCTCCTGCCGCATCGCAGAGTAACGATAGCACTGGAGGTGAGAAATCTCGTTTCGTAGGAGGCATGGATGGTGGTGATAATTATAAAGACAGTGGTGAAGAAGATACATCACATTCAGAGATAAAGCTTTTGAGCACCACACGTTAACTGAAGTGTTGCTATTTGAAATAAATATAGACTAAAAGGGAAAGTGTTCATTGTATTGCGTTCATTATTAAATATTCTATTAACAACAATTTAGCAAGTACAACTCTATACTAATATGTTTTATAAAATTATCTCGTGGTAGAAGAAATGACTTCCCAATTTCGACTCCATCTCTCCAGGTTGTCTCTCGTTCCTTTTTGTTGCGTATGTATGAACACCCGTAACATAACCGTATACTCAGCACAGAGCTGAGAAAGGAGTCAAGCCTCCTTTCACGAAGGAAAGCGGAAGGTAGAGGGGAAAACCAAGCCTAACTCCAGTAACTAATGTACGCGAATAATTACAATGTCTTTCATGTTGATCTGATGGCTCAGTTGGTTAGAGCGTAGCGGTAGCAATGAGAGGTAGTGGGTTCGCTTCCCCTCATGGGCAATTTTAAACTTCATAATTTGCTTGCAGTTTTTTCTTACTATAATAAAGGTTACCTTTTTTAAGTGAGGACAGTGCAAGGTTGCAATTTTACTTTTATTGCATGTACTTTGCGGATTAGGTTAGCTAAGTTACCCCCCCCAAAAAAAGCTTAGGTTAAAAAAAGTCCAAAATTTATACTGTTAACGCATAGGTTGCAAATATTGGTTCGGTTAGATTAAATTAGCATAAGTTAAAAAAAATAGCTTAGATTTAAAAAAAAATGTAAAAGTTATACCGTTAACACATAAGTTGCAAATTTTGATTTGGATAGGTTAGGTTATGTTAGCTTAAGTTAAAAAAATAGCTTAGATTAAAAAAAGTTGCAAAAGTTATGTTGTTTAACCCATGGGTTGCAAATTTTGATTTGGTTAGTTTAGCTTAGCTTAACTTTAAAAAAATGAGCTTAGGGTAAAAAAAAAAAAAGTTATACTGTTAAAGTTAAATGCACACTGATACTGTGCCTTTTCCCCTGTCAATTATTTCCTTTACGTTTTACGCTACATTACAGTTTCCCATTAAATTTCTCTGGTTACTGAATGCGATAAGCTACTAACATGCTTCCTACAAAGTTACTTTTGCTTGTTTCTGTTCGTTACGACTGTTACGTTTTCTCTGCGTATTACATTCCACTGCCGTTCACTAAGGAGACATTCAGCTTTCTCCGCTGTCCTCCGCTGCCGATCGTGAAAGGAGGTGTGACTTGCACCATCTTCGTTGCTAAGTGTACGGATAAGCTACACATAGACGCAAGACAAGAGACAATCTTGAGTGTGGTGACAGGTGCATGGTTAGCGGTTTTCTGCCCACTGTGGAATATGCGCTACTTGCTACCTCTTTTGATTTATTCCAAATTAAGCAATACAGATTGTTTATATAATGAAACTAGAACAGGTAATCTAATTCATAGTTTATTTTGACCTTTATTTGAGATATCATTCAAGTAAATACAGTTAGGAAACTCATTTCCACTGTTTATAATTAACACACATTAAAATAATTTAACCTTTTAAGTACACTTTCCCATTAGAAAGTAAGTTAAAACAAATTTGTCATTTTCAAGTAGTTTTTCAATATTCATTTGATTTTCAGAACAGCAATTATGAAAGTATATTTACGAGCATACATATAGTAGTAATTTTTTCCTTTGTTTTTTTTGTTTTTTTTTTTTTTTTGTTTTTTTTGTTTTTTTTTCCTGGGGCTCTACGTTGTGTTTATACTCCGTGTAAGCGTTTTGAAGGAAATTCTGTCACCAAAAATGCATTACTACATAAGCTGCAGATTTCAACCTCTCTATTTAAATAAGAAAACGCAAGTTTTATGTCAGCGCCTGATTCATGACTTGAAATATATACCCATTCTATAGTATCTGTTCTTGTAAGTGCCTATTTCAGTTATAGATGTCTAGATTTTATAAATATTATAAAATATTGTAATATGATAATGAAGTATTATTTCTTCAAAATGAAGTTGTTTTTATAATCTTGGATTTATGTGAGCGCTTTGTCATATTTACTGATCATAAATAAATAATATATACATAATTCTGGAGTTACAATTTTTGCAGACCCTCCACATGGTCGCATGTATGCTGTACATTCGTTGCCGGACCTCGTCAGCATAGTCATTTTCCGACAGGCGCTATGACCACTCTATTGCTACTGGAATGCAATGTCTTTTTGGCTAGACAGGGCCACATGTTCCGAATCAGGTAAAATTCGCAAAGCGACATGTTGGAAAAATTAGGTGGATTTTCTCGTGCCTTCCAACGCCACCTCTGCAAAAGTGATGAATCGTACAACTCAATCGATTGCTTTTGCAGGTGCCTCTTCTGCCGAACTGCAGGCCGTAAGTTGGTTCCACGAAGTACCTGTAAGAAGCCACATTAAGAGTTAAGCCTTATGTATTATCTAACCCTCGTTCCAGTAATAGTTTACAAGTATGACTTTCATATTGTTGGGGAGACTGGCGATTTTTTTCGGGCATGGAGAAGTTGAGTGTCGCCATTCGCGTTTTAATTCTACCTCGTGGCTGTGACCCTCACATTTCCTTTAATGCAATAAATCGTGTTAAGAAAACGCCTCCTTCATGTCGACAGTGATTTAGATGCCTCTTTGCCGCAGCGAATGGTGTCATTTTAATTTCTGAAGATGGTTAGGGTTTCTACCTCCTAGTGATGTTTTTTATTCTCAGATTTTCAGTATCTTATGCACTGTCTTTGTTTCGCTGCCAGTTCAACACACTCACTGTCAGTTGATCTTCATAGCCCGCACTTATCATTTTTGCCTTTCATCTGTAACACGCATAGGTCAACGAGCTACCGAAAGGCCATGAACATTTTCACGTCCTTTTGAAAAGCGTACGCGTTCACCTTCCTATTATTGAATAGAGTAACCAGGATCGCCTTGTACTTTTAGTAATTCTTGATGACACTGTACTGATGTACGGCTTTTCTTTGTTGCGTTGCTACCACTGCCAACCTTGATCAGAAGGTGAAAACTTTACGCTTTATTGGATAAGTTGTAGAATACGCAGATTATGAAGTTATTAATTATCAATACTTTTACCATAGCTCTCGTATTTTAGTCATCAAAAAGTGCAGGTATATATTAAAATACATACGGCAAGTGTTTGTATGCCAGTGCGACTGACATTTATTTATACAACTCTCACAGCGCTTCAATGAAATTTATTAGTATTTTCTTCTTCTTTACTATCATGAAGGTGTTGGCGTTTATATTTCAGATCCAAATGGAGTCTAACGTGACTTGGGAGGTGCTCATTTCGGCATGCGCAGTAGATAAATAAACCCAGTTAGCATGGCGCCATCACAGTTAACTGTGCGGCAGTATTTGTATATTTATTTATTTTTATAGGTTGTGGTTGAGTTTAGATTCGTTGTAGATAAGGAGGTGATTGAATTTTGTAAATGGATTGGTATCTCAGGTCGAACTCAGTACCGCGATATAGTAATGTTTCTTCCTCCTCAATTTATTAGCTGAATGTTTTCGTTATGCACTATCACAGGGAAAGGAGATGATGTACAAACAAAATATAACACTCGCTGTTCCAGTTTTCACAATTTATTAACACTTGGCTATTTTTTCTAACACTTCTCCCGTTAGCTTTAACACCAAGAGACAAACAAGTAACAAGTCCATCGCAGTTACTTTTATTAATTCGCCTATCCGTCGATCTAGGCGCTATAAATTTATTCAGCATGACTTTCCAAAATGTCCCGTGATCTGCTTTTCCTACACGTATCTTCCTATTGGTGCTAATTTATTATCGTTTAATTCTCATGGGCTATCTTTTAAGATTTATTCGGGTCCACCCACAGCAAAATCTTAAATCTTAGACTCTTGACATAAATAATATTTTAAAAGAGAGCCGTAACAGAGGCTTTATGATTACATCTGGATATTTATTGCCTGAGTTTTCCCTGCACTGTAAACAAAAGAATCACTCGTCCTTTCCAAATTCCTGAGATCGTGTTTTGTTCAATATCCGGTTCTTTTCCAAGTTCTAGTTGACCTGAAGTAACATTACAAAGAGACCCTCTTAGCTAAAAATGTTGCAATGCGTGCCTTTTCGGAGAAACCTTCCTTTTCAATGGTATTTTGTCTTCTTTCTTATACTGTAACACGTGTAGAACATATGTATATGACCCTTTTGGTGAGTATATCATATATAAATATTATTTCTAATCGGGCCTGGGATCGATCTTGGATAACAATTGTCTCAACTGCAGTCGTTTTAGAAAACACGTGTAATGAATAGTTTTTTTTTCTGTCACGGATTAGTTTTTAAATACTATCACCAGAAAAAGCACCAAGAACCTTTCGATCTGCATTTTTGCTTTTGAGCGAAGTTTATATCTTGTGTTTAGATAATTGATATGTGCGTAATATAAGGTTACGTGCAAACCTTTAGTATGTTTAACTTTATAACTTTCTTTGTTAAACATTTATTGTTTAACAGTTATTTATATTGCACTTGAAAAAGCAAAGTATCTGACAATATTATCATAAGAAATGTTCATCATAGACGGTTATGTTTGTGGACAAAATATACTTATCTGCAGAAGGAATGACTAATTGCAACTTTGTGCAATATTCAGTTTTTCAACAAGATCTTAAGGGGCTGTACAGTGGGAACAAAGGCAAAGAAATTACTGAAACTTGTTGCAATGTCATTACTGACCTTTAGAGAGGACAACATGGGGCTTCATGATCTCAGCAGTTTGAGAAACAGAGTACACTGAACGAGAAAGCATACGAATTAAAAGAAAAGGACACGTAATTCTTTGCCTCGAAAAGAAGCAGAGTTTCAGCTCGACCAAAACAAATCTACGAGTGGGGTTAAAGTAGGTAGAATACGAAGACAAACACAGTTGTCATATCTTCTCAGATTCTGTTGGGCGCACATTATTGATAAATCACTTCAAGGGACAAGTATTTTCTGTCCTTATCTTCAATTGAAGACAACTAAACTGACCACAACAACCCTCAATCCTCACCCTCTACTCCCAGACTAACCAATTGGAAAGGGAAATTTCACACTCCAGCGTGCTTTCATGCAGAGTAGAGGACAATCTCTTTCGAAGTTTTATTTTCTTGAAGTGTTCCAAGCTATCTTTTTATTATTCATTTATTTCCTTTTATTTACTGTATTTATTTTAATTATGAGGGTAGGTCAATAAGTTTCCGGCCTCGCCGATAAAGATTGTCGCCTTCACAAAATACAGGGATAATGAACAACATAGAAATACTTTTCCCGTATCTATAGAGGGGTCTTAGGCAAGTAATTTTAGGTAGGCAACTTAGGGTCACAGACGTAAGTACAACATTGAAGCTATTGGTTATTTAGGTAATTGTAATTTGATGCTCAGAAATACTTAATAAATATAAATAGCGTTACAATTTAGACTAGAATGGCTTCACGTCTCCTTAATAATTGAAATAAATATCGTTGTTAATAACCAAAGAGCAGAAATGTCACAATTAGCCCTAAAAATATGTACAACATTTCATATTGCCAGCAATTATATTGGTATGGTAATAGGAATTTAGTTGTTAGAAACAAAGTCGCCATTTTACTTTTATCCTTATGTTGCGAAATATTTGTCAGTTGTTTTATGCAACAGTTGTTTGTTTTCGCACCCAAAAGATATAAGATAAGCTCATCACATACAATACAAATTGAAGAAAGTGCGGCACGCAGGAATTGCTTAAACTAAGCGAATTTCTCATCTTGTAAAGTAACTTTAAAAAAATATATAAAATCCAAATTATGGCCTTATTAATTAACGAAAAGAAATAAATTGTGTGGTATTAGGGGAACAAAATTAGAATCTTGCAACCTACAAGCATCATCAAAGAGAAGCCACATTGTTAGAATTATTAGTATTATTATTGTTGTTGTTATTATTGAGATTAAACCACAAAATTTAATGCTACACTATTAATTAAATTAAATGTATTACAAGCCTAGGTACTGTGAGGGTATTTTAAAACATTTTGAAATGAACCATGTTTATGAACTGAGCTCCTTGATATCATTGCATTCGTTAAAATAGAGAAAAATAAGAGAAAGTTTCGAGTTACATTGTGTATTTAAGAAGAAGATATTCGTATATTGCAATAAAACAAAAACATGTTACTATTTAAAAACCATGCAACTATACACAATCAACAAATTTACGATCGAAAGTTTCGTCGATTTTCATTGGCTTTGAAATTTAATCTAAATGGCATTGTAGTAAAAACATGTAACGCAAACATTTTCTGAAGATCATTATACAGCGCTCTTGCATACAAATATAATTCTTAAATATGTATTAGATTAATATTTCACAGTTGCCATCTTCACGACAATACTTTTGTTAAATATAAAACATATGTATCGTTTATTTGATGAATTAATTTGTCCTCTTATTTTATAACAATATACAGAAAATTAACCTCTAGAGCGATTTTTAAATTTTGTATTTCAGGTAAACCCCCTCCTAACAGTCCGATTTCAACGCTTTTCATTAAGGATTTGCTTATTTAAAAATTAAAATGCGCCTGCTAGAGCGATTTTAGGAAGTATTTTTCTTATTTGATTTAAATAGTACATATGCCGAATATTGTGAAAAAAAATTGGTGCTGCTAGAGCAATTTTTTTATTTTGGATTTCAGATAATCAGCACTCCTCATTACCCGATTTGAAGATACTATTTTTTATTTTATTTAAATGTTATGTGCAGAGTTTCGTTGCAAAAATCAAATATTAATGCGCCAGAACGATTTTTAAATTTTGGGTTTCAGGTAAACTCCCTCCTAACAGTTCGATTTTACTGATTTTTAGAAATTATTATTCTTATTTTATTGCAATGGCATATACCGAGTTTTCTTTAATTTTTTTTTTTTAATTGTGGTCGCTAGAGCGATTTTTAAATTTCGCTTCAATCCCTATTCATTTTTCTGGTAAACCCCACTCCTAATAACCTAATTTCGGAAATTATTTTTGTTATTCGACTTAAATGGTATAAGCCAAATTTAAGTGTGAAAAAACAAATATTGGTTTTGCTAAAGCTATTTTTAAATTTAGGTTTGAGGTTAAACTCCCACTCCTAATGGCCTGATTTCCCTGATTTTCAGAAACTATATATTTTTTTATTTCATTTAAATTGTATATAAGGAGTTTTGTAGCGAAAAAAAATATTAACGCCGCTAGAGTGATTTTTAAATTTTGGGTTTCAGGAAATTTCCCCTTTTAATATTGCTATTTCACTGATTTTCGGAAACTATTTTTCTTATTTTATTTCAATGACATATACCCAGTTTGCTTTAGAAAACATTTAATTTGCGGCCGCTAGAGCGATTTTAAAATTTCGTTTTAACCCCCCACTCGTTTTTCAAGTACACCCCCTCCTAATAGTCGCATTGCTCTCATTTTCAGAAAATACTTTTATCAGTTTATTTTAAAGAAATGTGCCGAATTTCGTTGAGAAAAATATAAATAATGAGGCCGCTAGATCATTTTAAATTTTTTTTTTTTAAAAAAAAATCGCTTTAGGTTAACCCCCATTCCCAACGGTTTAATTTTGCGGGTAACGAACTCGACTAATCATTGTTAATTGATGGTTTCATGCCGAGTTTCGTTGAGAAAAAACAAAAATTATGACCGCTATAGTGTTAACGGACACACACACACGCATATAAATAAAATTTATAATTTTTTGTGTGCCTAGTAGGTAGGATCGATGCAGATTTAATAAATTATTAAAAAATCTTTCCATTGGTACAATTCTAAGAGCTAAAAATTCCTTCGGAATTATCCAAAAAAATAAATAAATTGATGTTTCAGCGGTCCGACCGATAGATAGCTTTATATTTTGGGAATTCGTTAAACATGGAGAATGGATATAGTTTTTCTGAACTTGCTGACATGCACCTGATTTTCGGAGAAGCAAGAGATTATAAAGTTCTCTAATTGAAGTCATTCTTATCATATTACATTTAAATTTGTTTTTTGGCTTTTGCGTGCACTGGAATGCTTTAAGATTCAAATAAGTTAAAACCAGCCACAACATGTAAGTTTGAAACCACTGTCCCTGGATTTTCTATCTCAAATTACTTGCTAGAGCTGCTCTATGTAGTGAGATACATTTCGGTTTTGTTCATTAATACTATGTATATAGAAACTTGCAATAATAAATTAATTCTTATTTAGAAAGTATGAACGTAGTCTGATTTTGCACATTTGTTCTGAAGCATTCTGCAGAAGTCAAACTTTGCGTTTCTGTTTACTAATATAAGCGGCATTTTGACTGAGTGCAGAGTTTAAGGACATCATTTGCGTAAATGTAGAGCACATCAGAAAATTTGAAACCGAAATAATTAAATTAGGTACCCCCATAATTATGCATAAATAATAAATTAATTACTTGCCAAGTAACATGTGTAAACAGATCATAGCTGTAAGGTTAAATGTACCACATATACCATAATTGCAAATGTATTATTATTTCATGCATTGTAATTTCACGTTTATTGAATATAATATGAATCAGATTTGGATCTAGGAAGATATGTGTGATTGTAGGGTGGAAGACGTTTTCCCGCAGGCAGACCAGACGCGACGTTAAAGTTGACCTGGGAGAAATTGATATGTGCCTTTTTGTAGACAAACCCACCCCTGGATGCTCCATGAAGGAGTAGGAAAGTTGTGTCAAGCACAAACGAGTTCTTTCGCAAACTCCGTCTTTGTGTAATAGCTGAGGTAAAAGTGTCATAAACCAGGGTGATAAAAACGCTGGTCAGTCGAGGAATAGCTTTAGAACAGAGTAAAGAGAACTATCAGTAAATGTTAATGTGTCTATGAGCGAGGTAGTGTGACTTCAGTTTTATTAAGTGACGCACCTGTGTTGATGTTAAGTTTAGGTGTAGTGTTCATTCCCCAGGCGCTTGACAATTGAGAATAACTAATTAGTGATTACGAACGCAGCCTAGCTACGCATTGGACAAACAATTTAAGTGCTAACTTTTGTGATAGTGGCAAAGGAACAGATTCCTAGCAAAAGAAACGCGATCAGGCGAAAGTGACACAACGCCCCCTTAAATCCTTCACGGAGTAGCCGATTCTCCACCCAATACAAGAAAGAAATTTGGTAGTGAAAAACTATAAATCGGGTGATTATAGTGTCAATATCTTTTCATTTCCCTTTCCCTGTTATATTCAGATAACTAAAATTCCAGCCAGAAGAATCTCGTCGGAGCTGGTCGGAGCAAACTATAAGTCAGCGGAAACATCATCGAAGTGGAGAGAAGGACATCGATATTTAACCCTGAGATATACAATTATTAATACACATCGTCAATCCTTAATCTAAACAATAAATCTAATCCAATCAACGTAAACTTTCCCTGCAATCTACATAATATAATTAATACACCCCTTGTAATAAACACCGCTGCAAATTGAAGGGCCAAATCTCATTAATACAGTTGAAAAACTAGAGATAATAGAAATTAGAAAACAGAATTCAGTATTTGTGTTGCAAGGAATATAAATATAAATTCCTGTGTGTTGATGCCTTTAGCATAAATCGGGTGGCCGAAGTAGTTAAGGCGCGGACTCGTGAGCGGGAGGTCTGGGGTTCGAATACCGCCAGGACCGTCCTACCTGAATGAGGTTTTTTCCAGGTTTTCCTTAGTCCTCATAACTGGCAAATGCCGGGAGGTACCCTAAACTTAGGCCTGGAACGTTTCCTTCCTTAAAAAAATCCTTTCCCAAAATATCATTTCATCTCATGTATCATCAGTGTCCATCGCCTATGGTGCCTCAGTAGTAAAAATGGGCGTTAAGCACCATTAAAAAAAATGTTCAGGTTTGATATGTAGACAAGGGTTTATATTTGTGCGTCACAGGTCTCTTCATATAATATTGAACGAGGCGCTAGAACAAAGCACTGCCGAAGTTTTAAGGAGCAAGTATTGCACCTTCCGGTAATTAATTATAGTCGGACAAACCTGCTTTGTCTCCTGCAGCTTCATTCTTGGCTATAAGTGGCAGTGGTGGCTGAACGTGTGTCATTGACATGAGCACCGTGAACTGCTGTGTTTCAGCAGTGGGGGCGTCATACTGTTCAAGAGCCAAGCGCTCCAAATCCTGCAACAATATATCGTTATAGAAAACCAGCATTTATATAGTACTTTGTTAAAATATCCCTACAGCGTTTCACAGTACTACCTCAAATGCTTCGGAGGTGTTTTTTTCCGCATCATCTCGCTGACTCAGACTGTCATATTCCTCAATCGCTATACGTTCCAGTTCTTCATATCTTTCCTCAAGAGATGTTTGCGATTCGCTTTTGGATCTCGCATCAGCTGTAGGTGATGCCTGTATTGAATACTGCTCCATAAACGTTGTCTGCAGCCAGTCATGAATGTGAAACTGGATAGGTGAGGAATGAAGTGTCAGATCGCTGTCTCGGCTGTGGTTTCGAGTGCCATGATGTGTGTGGTGCCCCTTACCGCCATGTGTTAGGAATATTAAATTAGAATAATCAACTCCTTGCCTTCTCCTTCCCGATATGATGTTGCTATTGTCGTGTTGTATGTAAAATTCCAAAGGACGTTGATACACAGGAATATTTCTAGTGTGAGAGTCCTTCTTTGTTAAGATCTGCGCTAGCTGTTGCTTAGGTGACCTATAAATAAACGGCATTTGTTGTATAGGATTTGTTGTGGCATGGCACTTATAAGGAAAGAGCTCATCTGAATAATTTTTCTCGCACGATGAAGGAAAATACGAGAGAGATTTTCTTCTAAACACCCTGGGATGGAACTCTGGAACTGTTGCGTTCAGAGGAAACGAGTGCTGTTGTAATCCTGCTGAAGCACGCTTGTTCCAGAGGAACTTGACAGAGTCAATTCTTGTCTGGAGCTGTTGTTCGTCGCTGTTTCTCAAGTGGTAGTGCTGATACAGACTTGCTTCTGGAACAAAAATACAGACCTGCTGAAATAGTAGTAGTAATAATTTCTTAGCCGGAAAATGCTATACTGAAATAAAATAGCCATCACATTTTCCAACGGTAAATATTGCAATATGATAGAAACAAAAATTGTGGAGAAGAAAAGAAAAACATCTACCATTACGCGGAATTGTCTTACAGCCGTTCAGTTTTACTGCATTTCACTGAACATGATATCAACGCGTCTGATGACTAAACAGTATAGCAAAATGCAAAAAGCAAGCTCCCTTGGACACGGTATAGCCTTTTCGTGCACATATACTTTGAGGAAGTTTTTCTTATCTTCACCAAATTGGATCTCACATCACACCGAAAAAGTTGTCTTAGTTCAAGCCCATGCAAAAAAATTATAATTACGAATAAGTTTAGCAATTCATCGCCTAAATTTCATATAAGCCCACACCTGCAAAGCGGGCCAGTGGAAAACATCTGAAGTACTACTAACCCCAAGTTAATCCCAATTACTATACTCAGATTTGCTTTAGCGCCACAGTTTTTTATATCTGCAATTTTTAGCTAATGCACCGTTAAGTTAGATGTATTGAGATTCTATAGGTATCTTGTTCCACCAGCTGCATGATAAGTCATGACATTTATGAGCACGCTTTACAGAACTAGCGTAGATAACAAACAAATGAGTAACTACACCAAATAGATTGGACCGTTGGATGAATGATTTTGCTCAATAAATTAACAACGAACACCAAAAGAGAGTTAAGTTTTGCCAACATAATATCCATCTGTTATGTTTAAAACATCTCATACTAGTAAAATATTATTTTATTGCTTAAATTTCAATTTCATTTTTAAATCTTAAGCACGCTAAAGCTGAATGTGTTTATCTAATTTTTTTTAAATGCTAGGGTTACCTTTAAGTATTTACAAACGATCACTATTGAGATACTCATTACCATTTTCGCACCAATTGACATTTGTTATTGCGAAAACAGTTGCAACTTAGAAATTGACCGAGTAGTTTGTTTACAGTGAGCGTTTAAACAAAGTAATGTTGAGAAAAAATGAAAATTTCACGTGAAGGTTTTCGTTGGATGATTTTTTTTTTTTACGATTTTAGTAATGGCCTAACTCAACAGCAATGCATAGAATAGCTTCCTTCAACTTTTGGTAATGAAGCATCTCCAGAAAAGACTTTAATTGGTTTGCAGAATTTCGTCGTGGTCGTGCGTCCATCAGTGATGAATTTCGTGAAGGTCGAAAAATCGATAGTCATTACAAAAAACATCGATGCGCAACATGATTGAAAAAGGTCGGCATGTGACTTACAGTGAGATAGAGTCATCCTTAAACATATCGAAGACTGCAGTATATTGGATTTTGCATGAACATTTAGCTGTGAAAAAGTTCTGTTCCCGATACATTCCGCATAATTTGACCGAAGCTCAAAAAACGCTCCTGTTAATTGGTGCAGAGAAATGCTCAAAAAATTCCCCCGAGGAACTGTAAAGATCACATACAACATCGTAACAGATAACAAAACTTGGATATATTCGTACAAACCGGAACTAAGCAACAATCCACTGTTTGAGTATTCCAAGATGAACCGAACCCGATAAATGTAGTTCGTTCACGAAGCACTTCCAAGAAAATGATCGTTTGTTTCTTCGGTTGTACTCGATATGTCGCAACCACTCCTGCAGAGGATCGAAGAACAATTAATTCTGAACGGTGTACAACAATTGTTTACAGGAAATCATCGATGAAATCGGGAAAAACAATCGAAAACGTCGCATATTCTTCATCATGACAATGCTAGCTCTCACACAGCACGTCAAAAAATTAATTATTTGAAGAAGAAAATTATCGAATTAATGTCTCATTGCCCGTATTCACCTGATTTATCGCTAATTGACATCAATTTGTCTCCGAATGTCAAACAAAAATGCGTGGACAGCGATTTTCATCACCTCAAGAAGTTGTTGAAGCCTTTAAAAATCATGTTTTTGAGATACCAACTTCAGAGTGGAAAAAAGTTTTGAGAATTGGTTTGAACGAACACAAAAGTGTATCAATCTTAAAGGCGATATTTTAGCAAAGCAATAAAACATTTGGTCCAGAAAATTATTTCTCGTTCTAGTTTTTGTAAAAATTTAAAAGTTAACCCTCGTAAGTGCATTGTGCACAATCTATAGGTGAAACGTGTTCTACATTCTTTTAGATTTTACATTGCATACTTTTTACTTGTCCTTTTATGTTTTTTGTTTATTTGTTTGTCAGGCATCGGCCTGGATTGAAAGGGTGTTGTTGATTGGGCTTTATTTACGGAAGCTCTTTAATATCCATATCAGCTTCCCATTTAATCCAAGTCTGGAACGGTAGATAAATTATGCTCAGAGGCCTCTTTTTTCTGGCTTTTACGTGCCGTAAATCTAAGACACGGGTCTCACGGCTTTATTCCCATCCTAAGCATGGCTTCCTTAGCCATACTTAGAATTTTTACGCCGAAAAAATCAATCGACCCACCCTGGCCGGGATTGAACCAACGATTTTGGGTCTCGGAGGCAAGTATGGTTGCCACTAGACCACCAGGACCGACAGATTGAAAGAAGATGTGGAGTCTCGTTATATATATATATATATATATATATATATATATATATATATATATATATATATTTTTGCCTTAGAAGGACACGAACTGTTCGAAATATTGCAATAGTAAATCTGTGACTTTCCAAGTGTTTTATCCTTTTTCTGCTTATCTAGTTATTGTTATTTTAGTTACATTGTACATTGTGTTATTTTATATTTAATTTATATAGTATGCACCTCTGGTGTTGCTTTTTATTTGGCTTATTAATTTGAATTTGCTGTTAAGTGTTTTGCTACTGACTTCTTTACTATTTATCTGTTTTTTAATTTTATTTCTTACTTTCTCTCAGTACTTTAATATAATTTATTATTATTATTATTATTATTATTATTATTATTATTATTAATTATATTATAATTATAATGAAGTTTTTGTTATTTACTCTTTCCGTTACTTTTTATAAAGCACTTGTCTTCTTGCAAGTACTTTATTAGAAGAAGACAAGTGCCCCCGCCTCCAATGGGAATACTTCGGGGAGGAGGGACTGAAATCAGAGAGACATAGGCCGCCCAGAATCTAGGGCGGTGACTGCGCGGACTCCGACAGAGTCCCTAATTTGTTTTCAGATAGAGCACCCACACCGGCGGAGCCCCTCTCAGAAAATCCGTTTTCATTCCAGACGCAGGGGCAGAAACCTTTTAAAAGCGCAAGCCACCGTCAAATCGCGCCAGCTCTGTACCGTTTTCTACTCAACTCTTCCAGAAACAAATTTTAAATGATGATGGATTCACAGGATACCAACTGATGATCAAACTTAAGAATCAGCGCAGTGAAGCTTCAAAGTTTTTAAAAAAAGTAGTAATGTTGACAGCTCTATGGAAGCTTATAACTCTTACAATGCATAAAAAGTGTATTTGTGTTGTGGTAAGTTCTAAAGTTCAACTCTGAAAATATAAACGTTTATCAAATGTGGACCAGCACTACAGACTTTATTAAGAAAATTCTTTTATGCTTAATGTTGTAGGGCAGTCGAGTCCAATAGATAGTCCCGGGGACCTTTTCTCAGGCCCTGAAGGGAGTAGTTTGTAACTTTGTTAAAAATATAATAAAAAGTTTGTAGCTAAACCTATTACGCACTACATTAAACGAGAAATACAAAAACTGGACTCAGGCCAAATCCCTCCTTTAATCTCTTCTGACTGCCTTGTTTCCGATTCCAAGACGGGGCTTTGCATTCTGTGAAGAACAAAACAACTACAGAGACAGGTAAATATCTGCAGTAAGGGACTAGGGATTAAAGTTATTAACTTCTTTCCTTGTTTCTTGTTCTTTAGCACATGCCAGTCACGAGTTATGGACATAAACATGTTGCAATTGGCTTGCTCTGTACGAATTATGTGTTCAAGTATTTCAAACTAAGAGAGAGGGGGGGGGGAAGTGGATTTATAGTTTATGGATTCTGAAAGGGAAACCACAGTGCCTTGTATGTTGAAGTACCACTTACGGCTCACCTCCACGGAAATGTGTGTGTGTGTGTGTGTGCGCGTGTAAATCTAATCATAATCTTTTAGTAATTTAGATATTAAAGGTATATGAGATATTTTTATATATATTGTTTGTTTATGGACGCTCTTTAACATCTCAGGTCATCAGCGTCCCACTCAATTCAGGGCGTGAAACGACCGACCAATTTTGCTCAGAGGTCTCTTCTTTCGGGTTTGAGGTTCTTTTTCGTGCCGTAAATGTACGACACGGAACCCACGGCTTTACTTCCCTTCCGAAGGAAGCCATACTTAGATTTTTACGCCCGAAAAAAAATCCATCGATTCTGACCGGGATTGAATCGGAGATCTTGGGTTTAGGAGGTAAGTATGGTTATCACTACACCACCAGGACCGAATTCATAAAATAAAACGTTAATATGCTATTTGTATGTAGTCAAAAGGAAAGTCCCTGGTGCTTTCTGTTAAGGCAGCTTGGAAAGTCAAAGATGTCATTAACTTCTTTACAAAAATAAACCCGAGGGTCGAGTGTGATGCCACTTTTAAAAGTGGCCGTCGGTGGGTTAATAAACCCAAGGAATTTTAAACTCGTTAGGGCTTTGAACCGGACAGGCCATTGTACAGTTAAACTTGTCAATGTCAACAAGAGCTTTAAACTTTCAAATGATAACGAAAGGCTTTTTTTTTTTTTTATTTACGGATGCCCTTTAACAGCTCAGGTCATCAGCCTCCCTTATTATTAAATATTCCTTTTAATTATTTCGTATTAGGTCTCAAACATCATATATGTCACATTCAATTCAGGGCGTGAAACGGCCGGCCAATTTTTCCTCAGAGACCTCTTCTTTCAGGTTTGAGAAACGAAAGGCACGTGCTGGCAGGTGCATTTTAACTAACCAATAGTATGTATATTTTAAACTTTTAAACCAAGGCACGAGATGCGCACGTGCGTGTATGACCCCATAGCTTAGTGAAACCAACAGTTATTTAATTTGCATCAGTATATAATAAAGCGTTTGCTCGGCCCGGGCACGCAGTTTCAGATCAATTAAGCAGAGAGACTCAGAAGCTCAGGTAAGTTCTGCTTCGAACTCGGGCACGCATTTTAAGTTCTGCATTCTTCAGGCACGCGTTCATTCATTGTTAAAGTCTACATGCTACGACGCACATTTCCTAAGTTCTATATGCTTCAAGATATATGTTGAGGCATTCATAATACATTCAGTTTCAGATGCGGCTTTCAGATTCACTTCTCATCCGAGGAAGTCACAGTAGCTAAGTTTATATTCGATGCAGATAAATACTATCATACGCAAAACACCAGAGGACGCCACAGATCTTGATCATAATAAATTACCATATATACGAGGGTAGTTTCATAAGTTTCCGGCCTTGATATAAGGATTATCGCCTTCACAAAATCCTTATCTGGTGTCATACCTTATCTGTTAAGTAAATAATTGCAGCTGTTCAGTTGTTCAGATATAGTTGCATAAAGAAGGCTAAGTGTAGAAGATTGTGACATATTCAAAATGGAGTTCGAGCCGTTATTAAATTCTTCACAAAAGAAGGACTTATTCCAATTAAAATTAAACAGCAATTGGGCGCAGTATATGGGGAAACATTCCCCTCACATTCCACCGTAAAAGAATGGATCTAACTTTTTGAATGGGTCGAGAAAGCATTGAAGGCGAAGAGAGTGCAGGTCGGCCCGTGAAGGTGTTCACTCCTGAAAACATCGCTCTTGTGGAAGAAGAAATTATGTAAGACCGGCGGGTCAAAGTTACAGAAATAGGAGCAAGGTTGGGCTTTTCTAAAACAACAGTCCTTCAAATTATTCATGAACATTTAAACATGAATAAGGTTAGTGCAAGATGGGTGTCTAGACTTCTTTCCTCAGTCAAAAGCAGCAACGAATCATCTGTTGTCACACATATTTGCAGCTCTGCCGTGGCAACGAGAGAGAAGTTCTGCAAACCATTGTTACAGGAGATGAAACTATGGTCTTCTACTATGATTCCTTGTCCAAAAGAGAATCAATGGAGTGGCGCAAACCTGGCGAAGCACCGCCTCTAAAGGCCATGGTCACTCAGTCAACCAAGAAGATCATGGCCACAATCTTTCGGGACTGTGAAGGGATACTCTTCGTTGACTTCAAGGAGAGGAACACCACAGTAAATGGGGATTACTACGCTGGTCTACTGCACAGACTAAGTGCTTCCATCAAAGAGAAAAGGCGAGGAAAGCTGAGTGGCGGTGTGCGCCTTCTTCACGACAACGCGCCTGTGCACACAGCTCTTGTTGTAAAGGAAGCTGTGAAAAATGTGACTTCAAGATGATCGACCATCCACCCTGCAGCCCAGATCTAGATTCCATTTACCATTTCCTCTTCTCATAACTCACGAAGGGCCTTCGAAGAAGGAAATTTAAGTGTGACGAAGAAGTGATGGATGCTGTTTATGCCATTTTGCAGACAAGACTTCCGACTATTTCGGGGGGGGGGGGGAGGTGGTTGAAAAATTAATTCAAAGATGTGAGAAATATATTGCAATAAAGGGTAATTATATTGAAAAATGAAATATAGTTTTTGTCTTTATCATACCTAGATAATGGTTAGGCCGGAATTTAATAAATAAAGCCTGCAAAGTTATATTTGTAAAGGCATTAAATTTGATAAGGATAATTATTATGTATAGGTATAAGAAATATTTTGGAGATATGTATCAGAAATAGAAATAATTTGTAACTTGTAACTTACAAAACGGTTTTGTATACATTTTGTAGTTAAGATGTTAGAGAGAGACAGAGAGTATACCTGACTCCACTCACTGACCGCTCCTTAGACAAGGCTGAAGAAAGGGTAAACTATCTTTTGTTAGGTCACGAACCTTCTGCCCAGGAAATACTTAGGAGTTGACAATAAGAGAAACATGTGGCCGTAACGGGACAGTATTTAACAAAGTCAGAGGTAGCAATAATTTAAGAGAAAATGAAAATGTCAGAACGGAGACGAAAATGTTTTATTACAGGGAAGCCGAAAACACGTGCGTTATCTCCGGGAACATTTAGGAATCTACAAACTAAGGAAGGCAAAAGATTTTCAATAGAAATCAGAATGTAAGGAAAGGGCCGAAATTTATGACACGTTGTTCTGGGAAAAATTCAAGTTCGTGGGAAGACCTTAGATCAGGGGGGAAAGAATAATTCTAGCCAATGGTCTTCGGATAAAAGTTAACGAATCAAAAGAACTTAGATACAAATGATTAATTTTAGGATAGCTAATGACGAACATGTAACACAGAAATAGATAAAATACAAGGTAATTTAATTTAGCGAAAGGCGTGGCGATGTAGTAGAAAAACTAGAGTACAGAAGTCAGAGACTCACATAGACAGTCACACTCAGGGGACTCATACACATAGTCATACATTCAGACATTCACGGAGACATTCTCTCGCACATTCAGACATTCACATTCTCTCGCACAATCAGACCTTCGCAGATTGAGATTTAGACATTCAAGAGAAACAGAGACATCATACGAGAGACGCGAAAGAAATATACGGAATCAGGCAGTCTGAGTCATCCGAAAGTAATCAGTCTAGATCATTTCTAAAGTTCAGTTGAGGGCAGTGCAAATCATGTTCTAAAGTCAGTCTAAGTGTGTAGTGAGGTCAGCTACGAGCCGTCAGGAAGTAACCTGCTAAGTTATTAAATAAATCAAATGTTCAAACAGTGCCGGACATATTAATACAGCGAACAATCTCCTTCCCCCCTAACGACTTTCAAGTCGTTAAAAACAGTCCAAATTTACCTTGAGAACACACCATAAATCCCCCCTATAGTGGAACCCCAATAAAACCGTTCCACCTCGTGAATGTAAAAGATCATAAAAATGAATTATAAAAGCACTATTATTAGCTTTGAAAAACAAATTTCTTATTTATAGGTTTTGCCTGTTTTTATTTTTTAATATTCCTTACTCTCTCCCCTTTATTTATTTATTTTTAATTGTGATTGACTGTACTTGTGTAAAATGTAAACATCTAATAACTTAGTGATTGTATTTTGAAGAGCATAGTAACAATTTTACAACAACAACACCAACAACAACAACAACAACAACAATAATAATAATGATAAAATAATAATAATAATAATAATAATAATAATAATAATAATAATAATAATAAAAATGCAAGCGTTACCCTCAATAAATTGTTGGGAAAATTGTGGCCATGACTGAAAAACTGTTGGACACGCTCTTTTAAGGATAATTACATGAAATCCGCACCAGCTGATTTGTCTTTCATAATGCGAAAAGTATATTTCGGTAGTACTGAGTTGCGATCAATACTATAACCACAGAGGAACAGAATTACATTAAAATACGATATGTCAATTGCATGAGCAGAATTGCTACAGACTTTATTATCTCATTCTGTTACAGAAGTTTATGCTGGTGAATATAACATTCTGTTGTTATTAAATGCATCGTTAAGTTAATTAGCTTCTAACATAAGCCAAAGTTTTGTAATTTGCTTGCATTTAGAAGCTCTATAAACAAAATTGACAAAAGTAGATCAATGTTGTTTTTAACCTACCTACCTGCCTACCTATCCATCTCTCGGTAGCACTACGGTTAAAGAAAAAGAAATTAAAATTGTTTCTTTAGTAAACTTGTACTGAAAGAGATCTTGTTTAAATAGAATCCACCTGGAAAAGTTAAGGAAAAAAAGAAATAAATTCGGACAGGTGAAATATTCAGGCGTTCTAGGATCAAGGAACAAGATATACCTATATATCACTGATGTCCTGTTGTTGCCAATTTTGTTTCAGATACGTTGCAGAAGTGTTGTCAAAATGCTTGTTTCTCTATGAATTCACTCCAGGGACTTTAGCACGTCTGCCAAACGAAAAACAAAGGGAGACATAAAGACCTATGTCAGAAAGAAACATGACACAAGGCAATTCACGCTGATCTCCTGACTTTTATTTACAGCAAGGCTGTCATACGGTAGATTTAGTCTTGCACAGACAGATTGAATATCACAAAGAAAATCTGATGATAATGCTGTTGAACGACTGGAGGCGAATTGTGAGGATTTTCCCCTTAAACTGGATTCTTCTATGAGTCACGCCAAAGTTACTGCAGAAAATCCTGATACGAACTTTTCCTGTAAGCCATCAGTAGTGAGGTTATTTTGAGTTAGGGACAGGACCTAGAAAATAAACTACCCTAGCGCCCTAGCTAGGTTATTAAAATATATTTTTAGACATATATGCCGATATATTATAATTTTGTTAGTCACAAAAAGTAAGCTATTGAACAAAAGCTATTATGGGGAATTATACTTAAAATATATAAATTAAAACTAATAAAAATTAGATAGTATTGAATTGTCTCAGTAGGCCTACTGCTACTGCTACCACTATTATTATTATTATTATTATTATTATTATTATTATTATTATTATTATTATTAAGTTTAACTATTTTGCTTCTGATAAGGTAATTTGGTTATTGCATATAGTACTCTTATACCAGGGTAGTCCATAATTTTACACCTTAACTATTTTCTAGGTGTGATAAAGTCAAAAACTATATTTCATTTTCCAATATAGGTACCCTTTATTGAAATACACTTCTCACATCTTTGGGTTAAGATTTCAATCCTTCCCCCAAAAATAGTCAGAAGTCCTATCTGCAAAATGGGCATAAACAGCATCCATCATTTCTTCGCCACACTTAAATTCCCTTCCTTGAAGGTCTTCTTGAGTTATGAGAAGTGGAAATAGTCACTGGGAGCTAGATCTTGGCTGTAGCGTATATGGTCGATCTTCTTGAAGCAACATTTCTTCGCAGCTTCCTTTGCAACAAGAGCTGTGTGCACAGGCGCGTTGTCGTGAAGAAGGCGCACACCACTATTCAGCTTTCCTCGCCTTTTCTCTTTGACGGAAGCACGTAGTCTGTGCAGTAGACCAGCATAGTAATTCCCATTTACTGTGGTGTTCCTCTCTTTGAAGAGTATTCCTTCACAGTCCCAAAAGTTGTGGCCATGATCTTCTTGGTTGACTGAGTGACCTTGGCCTTTAGGGGCGGTCCTTCGTCAGGTTTACGCCACTCCATTGATTCTCTTTTGGACAAGGGATCATAGTAAAGGACCATAACTTTATTTCCTGTAACAATGGTTTGCAGAACTTCTCTCTCGTTGCCAAGGCAGAGGTCCAAAAATGCCTGACAACAGATGACTCGTTGCTGCTTTTGGACTGAGGAAAGAAGTCTAGGCACCCATCTTGCACTAACCTTATTCATGTTTAAAAGTTCATGAATAATTCGAAGGACTGTTAAGCAATCTTGGAACACAAACACGTCTTATGTGCAACTTTTTAGTTACCAACAATGTGTGAATGGCACGCAGTGAAATTTCCAGATTTCTGAAAGTAATCTTAAACAATCCTCTCTCACAATGACAGCAGCATTGTTAATTTTTTCTTCCGTTAAACACAAACTGGAGCTTCGGGCCCACCTTCCTTTGCTTTGATGTACGTCAGGACCCATAATATATTTAAACAATTGAATTGAAGAAGAAAACTATCATTATGTATTTTGTAATAATTATATATACTTCCTTTAACATTGAAAATTATTACAATAAGTGAGAATGTAAATAAAGAAATACATTTTAAAATTATATAAATAAAGTACAAAAAATAGTATTCTTTCTGGAAATTGTAATAAATTGCCTATATTCAAGTTTTTATTTCCATCTGAAATGCATAATCAACTTATTCCCGGTGATTTTTTTTTCCCCTTAACAACTTTATGTCCTGGTACTGTAGTAGTAACCACACTTGCCTCCTAAACCCAAGATCGTGGGTTCGATCCCGGCCAGGTAGGTGGATATTTTCGGGCGTAAAAACCCTAAGTTGGCCTGGCTTCCTTCGGAAGGGAAGTAAAGCCGTGGGTCCAGTGTCGTACATTTACGGTACGTTGAAGAACCTCAAGCCTGAAAAAAGAGGCCACTGAACAAAATTTGTCGACCATTTCACGTCCTAATGGGACGCTGATGACCTGAGATGTTAAAGATCGCCCGTAAATAAACCAAATCAACAATTAAATTTATTTGATTTTAGCTAAAATATTCCTTGTTTTTAGTAATATTTTTCTTACAGCCATTTTCAGACTTCTTCCTTTTTCTTAGTGCTGCTTTACATTAAAACCCATCTTTGTTAACAAATAGTTTCATATATAAACATAATGAGGGACTGTGAAATACAGGTGCACCATAGAACATGAAAGACAATCAGTGAATGAATCATAAATTAGCCGAAATGCTACATGATGGATGTTAACAACGTTTTGATTTGCACAATAATTCTACTTCTGTTTATTAACACTTACAGCAGCAGTAACAATATAAGCATTACTACGTTTCACAGATGCACACTTCATTTCTAATCATAAAAGCTTAGCGTTTGCAGACTTTCGGCTACCTTTCAAGTTTGTACAGAGTATTAGTATTTATGTTTAGTAGGTAAATGAGAAACTTCAGTTAAATAATAGTTTAATATGTTTACATTACACCATGTCTAATATTTTTGAATAGGTCATTAATGTTTAAAGAAAGCGTTATGTGCAGTTCGCTCGTTAAACGATCTTTATGACAGTAGAAGCAAAAAAATTAAGAGATCAAACTTCTGAATTCCTACATTGCAATTTGTGCAAAATAACTCGCTAATTACCTTAGTAATTGTTCTGTGGCATTTAGTGGAAACTCCACAAAATAATGCTCCATTTTACATGCTTAAAAGAAGATTATTGATAAGTTCTCTTTTGTTTTGCATGTTATAGTTATAAATTATATGCAGACTGTTATGTAACACTCATAGTGTTTATGAAGAAGTAAATAGAGCAATTCTTACTGTTACGGGTTGTGATATAGTGTTTCGTTAATTTGTTAAATAAAAATAAATTATATTAGACCAGATTAATTTTAGCATTCTATAAGCAGACAATTCCATATAAATACTTCGTAGCTAATTTTATAATGATGATGATAATAATAATAATAATAATAATAATAATAATAATAATAATAATAATAATAATAATACAATAATAATAACACAATAATAATAATAAATCACTGCGCAGAAGCAAAATAGAGGACGCTCTGATTTAATTCATTTATTATGCATCGCACACACAAGTTAATACAGTTTGTAGGAACATAAATGGCATTGCTAAATCGTTAGTCATCATCCAAGTCTACATTTTTATTTGTATCACACTCGTTTTGAGGTTAGTCATTGTGAATGGTGAGGCGAATATGCTCGTGCCGTACTTGCATTAATGTTGAACGTTTTCACTGCGGCGTTGATTCACAAAAGAATGCAAGGTCATGCGGGAACCAGCTGTGCGCGATCACACAGAAACAGTAGCGAGTGTTGTGTAGCATTCCAGTGGACGTTATGAATTAGTTATGCACTTTTTACTTAATGAGGAAACAACATGTTTTAAATTGTCCATACTGAGAAACTTTAAGCACCAATTTTGTGGGAAATCATTAATTACTCGTAGGGTCCCTTTGTGACATTAACTGAGCCAGCTCCATACACTCTATGTAATGCTAGCCGTCGTTCTGAAATGAACTACACCTATAATACACATAATAAAGACACAATGTAAACTTTTAAGAAAAGAATAAAAATAAAACAGAAACAAAAATCACACATCCACCGCCGCCATTAAAGCCCTTTCTATTATAGTACTATAGTTATAGTAATATTATAAAAAAAAGCGACAAGCATGGATAGTCGCTACGAAGTTATTTAGCTGGAAGGCTGGCACCTTTGAATTTAACTGACTGCACAGAAACGCTGACTACGAGCACTAGCTCATAGGATGCGATGCTCCCCTCTCCTTTCTCGTCCTGTAAAAGCCCTCTTTGGTAGCTGTATGGCTTTATTCATATTCCGAAATGGAATTACGAAAATAGCGACATGCTCGCCAACAGCGAAGCCACGTTCTTACTTAATCTATATTGTGCTCGTAATGTATTACGCCTTTAAAACCCGTAAAGTATAACATGTTGTAAAATCTAACTTGTTATAAACATTGATTGTGATGTATGGGTTAGATCTGATAATTGGTACAACTGATGGCTTTAACAATAGAAGAAACGCCTATAATAAGAGTACCAATTTTAGTTACAGAAATACGAATGATGGCATTATCCCAAGAACAGTCATTTAGAAGCTGCATCAAAGATGTAAAACTAAAGCCACTCCTAACATCTACAGAATTTTACAATTGATCGCTTGAAAAATGTTGCTCAAGTACACATTTTGACCAACCAAAAAAGAAGAAGAAGAAGAAGAAGAAGAAGAAGAAGAAGAAGAAGAAAAAGAAGAAGAAAAAGAGACGTTCCCAGATTCTACGTGTCGATCAGAGACCTTCTGGAACAAGCGCATGCAGCCACTGACACACTGCAGTGGGCGCTTTGTCTTAATAATGATCACGGTCTCATAAACATATGGTAGAGTATGGTAGGGTAGAGTAGCGGGGGCCGAGCGGTTTAGAAGGCATTGTTCTTCTGCGTAAGTTTCTGGGTTCAAATCCCGCACAACGTTTTTATTTTTATTTTTTATTATTGATTTTATAAGCGTATATGTAGAACATCTGTTACTTTAATATAATATTATATTTTAACATATAATTTAACTTTACTTATGCAGACAAAAACGAAATCACATACTAACGTATTCTTTACAAATAACTAAATAAATGCATGAACGGAAATATTTATCTTCTAAAGTGAAAACGCATAGAAATAAAGACAAATTAATATTGGGTGTATGAACCCTCTAAATGCCCTCAATTCACGGGGTATAGATGGTGTCATATTTCTACTAGTGTGGACGAGAGGCTATAGCATCCAGGGCCTCTGAATTTGTGCTCGTAAGCCACCTTTTGTCCTTCTTGCATGTGCAGGGAATGCGTGTGCAGCATGTTGAATTTAGATAGAACAAATATTGAAGGAAATATTATAATAAAGATAAAATGTTATCGTTAAAACTTGCCGTGTAAGGAAAACAATATAACGAAACTAATTGGTCATAATATGTTACAAATGTTTTTTAAAAAAAAGGATCTTACGCCCGAAGGTGAGCCTAGCCTATAATCACAGCATCACTGTACACTCTGCCACAGAGCTAACGGAACGCACACACACACTAGTCAGCGTCTTTAGTGCATGTTATATAACACAACTGCTGCAATGGCTACACCTTGTGAACAGCGCGCTGTAACGAGTAGGACTTATTTCAAGAGATGACTCATTTGTTTTGTCAAAGAGTGTATGTATATTAACACCCTTGTAGAACAATGGGAAAGGGAGAAGAGAAAAGACATAAGCATAGGTTTGATTATGTCACAAGATTTGTTACCTTTGAGGAACACTGTTATGTGCACTTTGTATGCAAATATGTTAGTTAATTATGCTAAGAAATAAAAATATTTCTGAGTATAGAATATTACCATTACAGCATCTAGCGAGGCGAGAGAAGGCATGCCTATGAGCTGTGGACGAAAGCGTTTCTCTGTAAACAGTCAGAACTAAAATTCAAGGCTTACAGACTTCCAACTAAATAACTTCCTAACAATTACTAAAGCTTGATTTTTTATGATAGTATTAATAGTTATTCATGTTGGCAATCCTGTAATATTTATTTACTTATTCTGTAGCGCTAAGGCTATCCTTCTCTTACGCTCTGCCAATCTAACAATAATTACACTAAGTTATAGCGACAATATTACAATCACTGCATTGACAGTTACATAGACAAAACTCGTACACATATAAATCAGTGTAAAACATGACGTAGGTAAATAAATGTCTGCTAATACATAAATATGGATAATGAAAATATTAACTTAAGTAGAAGAAATAAATAAAAAGAACAATAATGACAATTTATACACATATCATCCCATGTAAATGCTGAAAGTAGAAACAAATATACAAGTAAAACATAAAATTATAAACCCTAGCAATACTATGAAGGAGATAGGAACATTTATGATAGAAAAAAAAAAATAGAATGAATAATTCTACAGCAGGGTAAAACAAATAAATACATACATTGTAACAAAAGGAACCTGAATCTAGGGTAATCCATTATTTCTAATAATATTAAACAATTTCTTATGAAGTGCTCCTCAAGTTTGGCAGTCTCTGATATCCCGTGGCAATGTTCCAGAAACGGGTAGGGGTTACGGTGAACGATGATGAGCAAACTCCTGTCTTCACCAATTTCCATGAGGAGGAGAGATTTCTAGAAACAACACATTGCTGCCGCTCGCAAAGATAGGAGTTGAACCACAGGGTGTCACTGTCAGACATATTTACCCCTTTAGTTTAGTAAGAAGTAAGTCTGTGTTTACAGTTCATCTCAGGCACCACGTTGAAGCCGGAAATTAGGCTGCCTATATTAATTTTATAACCTGAGGCTGCAGAGTTATATTTCTAAAAGCATTAGATTTGATAAGGATAATTATTATGTATATGTATAATGTAATCATTTAGAGATAGGTATAACAGAAAGAGAAATAATTTGTAACTTGTACTTATGTGTAGGTAATTTGACAGGTGATAGTAACTTACAAAAGGGTTTTGTATACACTTGAGGTAAAAGATGTGAGAAAGAGACAGAGATGTATACCTGACGACTCGTCCACTGACCACTCCTTAGACAAGGCTGAGGAAAGGGTAAACTATCTTTTATTAGGTCACGAACATTCTACCCAGGAAATACTTAGGAGTTCACAATAATAGAAACATGTGGCCGTAACGGGACAGTATTTAAACAAAGTCAGACGTAGCAATAATTTAAGAGAAAATGGGAATGTCAGGACGGAGACGAAAATGTTTTATTGCAGGAAAGCCGGGTGTACAAGTTATTGAAAACAGCCCTAAACACGTGCGTTATCTCTGAGAACATTTAGAAATCTTCAAACTAAGGGCGGCAAAATATATTTCAGTAGAAATCAGCATGTAAGCAAAGTGCCCAAATTTAGGACAGGTTGTTCTTGGAAAATTCAAGTTCGTGGGAAGACATTAGATCAGGGGGGAAAGAATAATTCTAGCCAATGGGCATCGGATAAAAGTCAACGAATCAGGAGAACTTAGATCAAAATAAATATTTATAGGATAGCCAATGATGAACATATAACACGGAAACAGATAATATACGAGGGAATTTAATTTGGCGAATGGCGTGGCGATATGGTAGAAAAACTGGAGTACAGAAGTCAGAGGGACATTCAGACATTCAGACATTCGCACATTCAGACATTCATTCAGACGAGACACGAGAGGATTCACTCCAGAGATATACGGAAGCCGGCAGCTTAAGTCATACGAAAGCAATCCGCCTAAGTCACACGAAAGCAATCAGTCTAAGTCATTTCTAAAGCCAGTCTAAGTAAGTAGTGAAGTCAGCGACGAGCAGTCAGGAAATAATCCCAGTATGTTTATTTGTGAATAAAATATTTGAACAAGTCAACTTGGTGTATCTTTTGGGCAACACATTTCTCGTTCCCGTGGATCTTTACTGATCCGCGAAACACTCCAGTGGACCCTGAGACCAAATTCAACAGAATTGGAGCAAACGTCACATTAGTGAGCAGCCCGGGCAGACATCGAGACCTCGACCACCAGCAGTCAACAACATACACTCAACGCCATCCCCCAGCACCCAATTCCTGCTCCAACGTATATCTTCACATATGTTAAACAGTGCTCTGGCATGGTCTGAACCTAAACTGATAAGAGTCAAGAAGTCATACTGATTAACGTAACCTGTCAACTGTTTATGTATGATGCGTTCAAGTGCTCTGGATAGCTTTGGCAGTACGCTGATTGGTCTGTAATCTTTGGGAGATTGTGGTGTTTTGGTCTTAGGAAGGGGTTTTATGAACGCCTATTTCCATTGCTTGGGAAAGGATGATGTCATCAGAGAGGCGTTGAAGAGGGGAGTAACGGTCGGCAGTATTTTGTTTATTAGAGTTATGTTAATATGACCTGGACTCTGTGCCTTAGTCTTTATACGCTTTAATGTCATAACGCCTGTTTCTGTGTTGTGTGTAAAGCGGAATTTCTCTCGGTCAGGTATCTTGGAAAGAGTTATCGTATAGTTTGTTCTTTATGGATTTTGTTTAATTCTGAGGAAACTTTTGTAGAGAGGTTATTTAGGTCATTCAGTGAAAGGGTCATTCCATATACCTGGGGTGAAGTGTTTCACAGCCCATCTATACCTGCCGCGCCTGAGGTCGATTCAAAGAGACTGTAAACATGTCTTATTTTGCATTCTTGCTGATTTGGTTTGTGCTGTTACGAATATATTTGTAGCTATCTCAACATAACTCTTATATGCGAGGTCTCTTTGAGGTAGTGCTGACTGTTTAGTCACACGTTTTTGTTCGTAGTGGGGCATGTTTATTAAACAATTCCATAATGTATGTATTTAACTGGTCAACTTTTTGGTCCACTGTTCGTAATGTCCAGATGGTATTCCAGGGAATTAATATCGCGTCATTAGTCAAGGGAACGTCATTGACCTGTTTCAAGTCTCTGTGTGTAATTTTTACCACACGGGTGGCCGAGGTCGTTAAGGCGCGGACTCGTGAGAGAGAGGTCTGCGGTTCGAATCCCGCCAGAACAGTCCTCCCTGACTGAGTTTTTCAAGGTTTTTCTGTCTTCATAAATGGCAAATGCCGGGGAGGTACCCTAAACTTAGGCCTGGAACCGTTCCTTCCTTAAAAATATCCTTTCCCAATATATTATTTCATTTCACGTGTCACCAGTGTTCATCGCCTGTGGTGCCTCAGTAGTAAAAACGGGTGTTAAACACTAATGTATATGTGTGTAAGTTACAGTCTGTGAGTATTTTTTGAGGGGGGACACTGCAGCGAGTATGCTAAGTAAATAAGATCAAGAGCTGAAAGAACTGGTATTGACAGCTGTCCATGTGTCAGTACTCTGTCAGGAATGTTAGTAATAATTAAGTCCAGTAGGATGGGTCGGAGCAAGAAGAAGAATGATCATATTGCAGGAGTGGAGCAGTCTCTAGATGAATTGTATAGGTGGAGTCATGTGCGGTTACATTGGCATTGAAGTCACCCATATTACAGCATGCATGCAATGGCAGTAAATTAAACAAGTGGTTTTCTAGATCATTTCTTAAAGCTGAGCGTTATCCCTAAGAGAAGAATCTCGGGGCGGGCTGTGTATTCGCTGTCAGGCTGGAGATCAATTCGAACATTTATTGCCACATCACCTCCTCGATCATTAAGATATAAGATATTGATCAGCGAAGAACAGACTGTGTCTTGTAGTCATGTCTCAGATATAAAGATTGCATGAAGGTATAGGGACGAAAATAAGAATTGAAATTCGTGGAAATGACAAGAGAGACTTTGAGAGTTGATGCGAGCGATGAAGTGCTTCTGGGTGGGGAGAGAGTGCGCTTTTCAGGAGATAACCGAGTCTCCGCCGCTTGGGGTGCATTGTGGTCAAGGTCAATGGCCAGCAGGATGCCAGAATCTGTCAAACTTTCATTTATACCTGAAATAAATGTTGCCAACTTGAAGTAAATGAAGTTTTAACTAAACTACTCTAGAGTATTTCCTAATTCTGTTCCTAATAATAATAATAATAATAATAATAATAATAAATATAATGAGATAGTAAATTGATATTATTATTAATGATGATAATGATGATGATGATGATGATAATAATAATAATAATAATAATAATAATAATAATAATAATAATAATAATAATGTCACACAGTTTAGCTCATACTGCCTCAGACCTCAATGTCTCCAGCGGAAGTAATTTTTCTTTTGTTATCCCCCGCGCGCACAAAAAATAAACCGTGCATTGTGCACCCATTTCTCACGCCGTGTTTAACAATGCACTGCTGTAGTAACTGGTGTCTTGTTCAGGTAGGATCTTTCCGAATAGTAACACAGGACCCATTTAGTTTTTTTTTTCCCCTTCCTAAACACTTCGCTTCGTTTGTCTCCTTAGTCATATGGGCAGTTAATGTTACTCTATTCAGAAATGTTTTTACTTCTTAGTATACTTAACTACTGTAGTAGCACAACCTCCCTAAATCCCAAAATCATCCTATAAAAGTCAACTTGCCTAGCGGTAAAGCCCGATACGCGGATAGGAAGGCAGCAGATGCACACAAAGCAAGTCATTTAACCAACCTGCCATTTGTACTGACTGATAAATAGCATCTGTACATTTACTTACAAAATATACAGTTTTCCTCAGGTGTATGAAGTTGAAGCTGTGTCTGGCTCCTCGTCAATTACAGAGTAATTGAAATAATCAATATTTGTAATTTTAGAATCAGCAACTCAGTAATTATGTTCAGGTATATTGTATGTTTTCTTTCAGTGGAGGAAATTTAATGACATAACTCGTATATGTAGAATTAATATTGTATAGTATTTAAATGCATTCATAAAGTGTAATTTAGGTAATATTTAAGAAATACGTGTAAAATGTAAGCAGACAAGAGAAACCTCTCGTCTTTCTCCGAACGCAGAAAAACTTGGCAAAAGTCAGACAATACAAGGTAATCTCTTCTGGTATGCAGCTAGGGTTGAAAATGGCCCCGCCTTAGGGAAAGCACGCGCCAGAGTTTCAGGTGTCCGAGAAAAATGAGTTGTTGACAGTAACGTACCAAATCTGTTTAAATGCATTTTACTGACGAATAGGGAAGCATTTGACTTAAAATAAAATTTCCAGCGATTAGAAGTGAAATTCAGTGACGTAAGCCGCACACCTATGAGACACGTTGACACAAAATTGGCGGGAGTATTTCGCGCCTTTGATCATGGATGGCGTGGTTTGATGTTGTGTATAAAAGGGAAAGATTTTGCCCAAAAGGGAGGAGGCAGTCTCAGAAGTTTCCAGGCCCAGATACGTATGGCTGCCATCACGCGGAGATCAGCGCAAGAGCGGCCTAAGTACCAAGCACCAGTTCCGGCCACGAAGCTTGAGCGCCAGTCAGCACGTTAACTGTCGATATAACATTGAGCTGCATTAAGAATTCGGTTAAATTTAACAATTTCATTGCACACGGCACCTTTTGGTCTAAGCAATAAACGTACACGTTTGTTAAGATTACCTTGCCCGTATTTGGACGAGAGACGTGAGTTTGCCCGAATGTTCATGTTAAGAATATAAATTATAACACCAACTAAATAACGAAGCGTTATTTGTGATCACCTTCGGAGTCCCGTTCCACTCAGGCCCGACGGCTAGCCCACAGTCTCCAAAATCCAGCGAAACGCCCTCGAGAGAGTCTAATCGAAGAAGAGTGGGGTGGTCTGTAGCAGCCATGGCGAAACCTGCGATCAGCGGGCACAAATTATCTACCACAGCACCCATACAGCCCAATTCCTGCCCCTACCAACATTCATATTTCAAACTGGCGCCAACACCGTGGGGCATACTGAAAATATTTCAAAGCAACACCCAAGCAAGCTACAATCTGATTTAAAACTCTTGTAATATGCATTTGTTGATTTTGTTTATTTGCGGAAGCTCTTTAGTTTCTCAAGTCATCAGCGTCCCAACTGCAAGGCATGAAAGGGTCGATACATTTTGCTTAAAGGTCTCTTCTTTCACGCTTCAGATTCTTTTACGACAAGGGACCACGGATTTACTTACCTTCGGAAGGAAGCCATACTTGGAATCTTACGCCCAAAACAATTCATCGACCCTGGCCAGTACTGCGACCTTGGGTCTACGGGGCAAGTATGGTTAGTTACACGTATTTGCTCTATCCCTTCCTCATTGTTGTGGTAGGGTTGTAGAAATGCTACGCCTCATATATAAGCTACATTTTTCAAACGGTCAATTGAGAAATTCTATACATGTAGAAGTAGCTTTTAGTCGTAAATCTTCTGTGCATAATTCTAAACGGCTGTTCTTAGTACGGTCCTTTTTCGTATTTCTATAGGCATCAAACTCTTACTCTAAGCACTGCTATACTTTTAAGGCCATCAGTTCTATTACATAATATATAAACTATATACATTTGTTCTTTACATTTGCATGAATTTCGAATTTTCATGTTCATAAGCAATAATGTTCCCGAAGTAGGATTTATAATGTTTAAATGGAGAAATAATTTTTGTTCCATTTTAGAACTCATGCATCATCTGACCTCTTCATTTCCTTTTAAGCATGCCTAAGAACGTCAACATATTTTATGCCTGACAAACTGAAACTCAACCTTTTTTCAAAAATGTGGCACAATATGCATATTATTGAATACTAAAGAAATTAAAGTTAAATGCAGGTGCGTCAACTGTAGCACAAAGGTGAAATTTCCCTAGACTATAAAACAGCCGAAGGCTGGAAGTGTATAGCACTTACCGAATGGAGGTTCCTGAGCACGAGAGCTGAGCTGCAGCGCTACAAACTGGTAAATTATTTGCCAGTCTTTATTGTTAAGTTGCAGAACTTGAATTTGGCTATTTAACTTCCTTAACAGTGCGAGTATATCATTTCTTCTGTCCGAAGCTAGGTCTTGCAGCCATCTGGAAAATAAAAATATAGTTTTGTCTAATGACCGGCTACTTTTAGTTGCTACTGAACTTATTCTGAATACCTGTAGACTATATGTAGAACGGTAGGCCCATAAGTTTCCGGCCTCGCCGATAAGGATTATTGCCTTAACAAAAACCTTACTAGTGTCATACCTAATCTGTTAAGTAAATAATTCCAAAAGAAAAACTTATTCCAAATGAAAATTAAACAGCGATTGGACGGTGTATATGGGGAAGCACGCCCCTCATATTCTACCGTAAAAGAATGGTCCATACTTTTTCGAATGGGTTGAGAAAGCACTGAAGACGAAGAGCGTGCAGGACGGCCCTTGGAGGTGCTCACTCCTGAAAACATCGCTCTTGTGGAAGGAGAAATTGTGGAACACCGGCGGCTCAAAGTTACAGAAATAGCAGCAAGGTTAGGCCTTTCTAAAACAAAACAGTCCTTATTCATGAACATTTAAACATTAAAAAGGTTAGTGCAAGATGGGTGCCTTGAGATCTTTCCTCAGTCCAAAACAATAACGAGTCATCTGTTGTCAGGCATTTTTGGAGCTCTGCCGTGGAAACGAGAGAGAAGTTCTGCAAACCATTGTTACAGGAGATGAAACTGTGGTTCTCTACTATGCTCTCGTGTCCAAAAGAGAATCGATGGAGTGGCGTAAACCTGACGAAGCACCGCCTCTAAAGGTCAATGTCACTCAGTCTCCCAGAAGATCATGACTTCAATCTTTTGGGACTGTGAAGGAATCTCTTCATTGACTTCAAGGAGAGGAACACCACAGTAAATGGGGAGTACTATGCTGGTCTACTGCACAGACCACGTGCTTACATCAAAGCGAAAAGGCGAGGAAAGCTGAGTGGTAGAGTGCGCCTTCTTCACGACAATGCGCCTGTGCACACAGCTCTTGTTGCAAAGGAATCTATGAAGAAATGTGGCTTCAAGGATATAGACCATCCACCTACAGCCCAGATCTAGCTCCCAGTGACTATTTACTCTTCCCAAAACTCAAGAAGGACCTTCTAGGAAGGAAATGTAAGTGTGACGAAGAAGTGATGGATGCTGTTTATGCCCATTTTGCAGACAAGACTTCGAACTATTTCGGGGGGTGGGGGTGGGTTGAAATGTTAATTCAAAGATGTGAGAAGTACATTGTAATAAAGGGTAATATATTGAAAAATGAAATATAATTTTTGTCTTTATCATACCTAGAAAATGGTTAGGCCAGAAACTTATGGACCTAACCCTCGTAACCTGCATGAGCTCTAGCAAAAGCAAACATCTCACTACAAGGCGTAAGATAGTAGGCCCGCTTCTCAAATACTTTCCCAAACACTTCTATCACCTGTAGCTATTGTTACATTGTTCTTGCATAACAAAATTGTAACTCCCTTTACTGGAATTGTTTCAGTTTTGGATTGTCTAACTCCATTCTAAGCCCCAGATTTATCGACACTATTTAGCTATAAGTTATTTCATATATGGAGTCATTCCATGATAAACTAACACTCTCATTTGACCTTCACCATCTCATATTTTTTAAACATTTGGTGTACATGCTCTGGCCATCGTTAGGTAATACCTCAATTCATTTGGCTTTCTCGTTTTTAGTATGCACGATGGGGGGTGAAATTTGAGCAGTAAAGGGGCACAATGTTCATACTGATACTATTCTTTTTAAATATTTCTATTTATACTTGAGTTACGGATTTGTATATATACCATTTTAAACCCCATAAAATGCTCTTTTATTTGTCATAGTAGAAAAGGTGTCTAATATTACAACACTGAAAATAAATATATGTATTTGAAAGATTTCAAATCTCTTTTCCTAAAATACATCATCTTTAATTTCGTTTAATTTGGGAAGAAATGTTACTTGCATACTCCTCTAGTAACATACCAAATTTATCTTAGGACCTTAGGTAAGTTTACTTTTATTGTAAAATGCTAGATAAAGCACAGATTCGTTAAAGCGACTAAACTCTAAGTGTCTGCATTTAATGTCACAGAGGCTTTTATATATAACTTCCTATAATCTTTTAACTCTTGGGAGTGTGTTGTCCACATTGGAAAATATTATTTTAAGAGTTTAACCTATTGTGTTTTATACCGAGGGGGCCAAAAAATGTATACGTATTTTCACAGTAAATATCTCTTTAATTTATTTCAAAGTTGAACCGAAAAATAACAGTAATGTGTAGTATGATGTTCTGTAAACAGATGCGACTCACATGCATTATGATAGCGTTGCTACGTGACAGGTAAATCAACAATGAACAAACGAAGCCAAGATTATCGTATGACATTCTGTAAATAGATGTGACTCACATTACGGTATGCTAGCGTTGCTTAAAAAAAAAAAAAAAAAAAAAAAAAAAAAAAAAAAAAAAAAGCCAAGCTTATCGTTTGAACAGCGGAAAGCAATTTTGAAATTGTATTGGAAAACCAAGAATGTTGTTCAAGTTCAAAGGCAATGGAGACGTGTGTACAGAACAGAACCGCCAACGCGAGTAACAATTGCACGCATTCGAGACAAATTTGAGACTCAAGACACTGTATGCGATGTTCACAAGAGCAGATTTGGGAGACCTCGCAGAGCAACAAGCCCCGCACACTGAATCGAAGGCACTATCCAAGGCACTGGATAGGACGAAGAGGTCCGATTAACTTTCCATCGCGTTCTCCGGATTTAACTCCGTTGAACTTCTACCTATAGGGAACTCTTAAGGATGTTGTATACCGTAGAAAACCAGCTACACTGGCAGCACTTCGGGAAGAAATTGAAACGGCATGTGCTGCAATCGCTGAGGACACTTTCGCAAACTTGCTCAATCGGTAGTTTAATATACTCAGAAGTATCGACGCCGATGGTGGGCATTTTGAGCAGCTGTTATAACTGTAAAAGTCTAAGATAATTAGTGCTCATCATTTTCTGTTTGTGTGAATTCAGTTTTGTCATGCAACACAATTTTTTCTTTACAATTTTTGGCACCCTCTGTATATTATCTGAATAATTAGAGGACAGAAATTTAGCATACACAAACGTCATATGTAAGTATAGTGCTATTTACAATAATAATAGCTGTATTTTAATAAGCTGGTGCCACTAAAATTTATTTTTTATCTATATTGCAGGATAAGGCATTTAATTATGTATTTTTTTCACTATATTTATCTCTTTGTTTTTGGATTTGTGAAATACAAATAGAAATATTCATATAATACAAGTGTTACACGAAACATTGCAGACTAATATAGAACCTGGGAACGTAGAGTATAAAGTAAAGCTAGGATTGCCACAGAAAATGCCTATGTTCACTGGATAAAATCTTCCAAGTTTGCCTTCGAGGAGTAGTAGTAGAAATGCTATGTTCATCAACTCTCGTTAAATTTGACAAACAACATAGAAACACCATTCTTTAGAAGTAACTAGGAATTGAGAATCGATTCGTGCCAAACATGAGAACAGAAGTCATCAAAACATAGACGAAATAGGAAACTACTTGGAGCGCAACATCATATTTCACCTACAATAACACTAGTCGGGAAAAAAGTTGCTCTATAACAACCCATCAACAACAGAAGCGTTATGGGTGAACAGAACTACCATATCATTCTTTTAACTGTTCTAAATAATCTACAATGATCTCTAAAAGTTGAAGCGGGAATTGTTGTCTCAAAATTCCCTATTTTAATAATCATTGCCTCTGATGGAAATAATAATAATAATAATAATAATAATAATAATAATAATGATGATGATGATGATGATGATAATGTTGTATTATTACAATTTAATTTCAGGTATTGTTTAACAAGGTCAAGAATGACACAATAATCAAAGGTACCAATATTACAATTATGAATAGGGTTTTAATATAATTGCTAGTGTATGTCTTTTTGACTAATCAGTAATATTCAAGTTATCTTTCTGTAATACTATGATTGACAGTGCATGTTTTTGTTATGTTTCTGTGAACGGGACGCTCATGCTGACCTTCTGCAGCCTGTAGAATGTCTTAGGACAATTCGATTTGTCTAAAGGTTTTTTTCTTTTGTTAGAGAGGCACGACCCCTTTCTCCCATTGTTAGCCATCTATAAAGAGTTGCCGACATCAGGCAGTAAATTTTTTTATTGCCTCGACATGGAAAACCAAAAATTATGATTTCAATGGATAACTGTAACTTTCCACACACAAAAGAATCCCCGGATGCAGAAACAGGTGCCTTGAAAGAAACCAAAATGTCAGGTATTTTCGACAGTTTTCAATGGGATGCCGCAGATATGTGACCGAAGCGTGCCATATCGTAGATTTTTACTGTGAGAATCTAGAAAGGGAATAGCTAAAACGAAAATGGAATCAGTCCTAACCACAAACACACGGCATATACGGCAGATGTCTCCTTTCTTGATATAAACCCGAACGCGGGAAAATTGATATTTGGAAAATAAGTGAGTTGGTTTAACCATTGAACATCTTACAAAAGCCTAACGAATAAAAGCGAGCATATAATATACAATATCTAGTGCTATCCAATAAGATTCTAGAAGGAATCGAGTTCCTTAATATTTAAAGGAAATAAATTTTCGCGAGGGACGGAGCGAATCCACATAATGGATTTAATATCAAATGTAAGAAGTAAGTTAGGCAGGAAGAAGAGTAATCAGTCGTTAAGTCAGTCACAGACAGTCAGAAGTGTAAGAGTAATCGGAGAGAGTCAGTAATGTGATATAAGAGTAACGCCATTATCGCTAAAGTTATAGCCGTCCATTTAATATTGCCATAAAGTCTTTACAGTAAAGTGATAAGTATTACTATAAAGTGTTATCGCGATATTAGAGGTGACTGTCGGCTTTCAAAATTGTGTTAAAGTGAGTAAATCCACTAATAAAGGCAGTGATTTATAACCCGAGGGTAAATTATATAGTACGGATAGAACCAGAATTATAACCACACGGCAGACGCACAGCATGCTCATAAATTCTTCAATTGTGAAATAAATCAAAACTCCGACTTGAGCCGAATTTTATATGAATCCAGCTAAAAATCCCCTCCCTTCCCTAATGACATTACGTCATCTAAAACAGTCCACATTCCCCTGAAATTCCTATCCTCTGCATTGGAACCAGAGAAATAGGAAATATCGAACTCCTGATTTCAAGAGCCATGGCAAAGGCAAGAGGACAATCATTTAATTCGAACCAAAGACCATTAAAATTAAATCCCCAGTAAAATCTAATTACTCTCCTCCCCTACAATAATAACTGTTCCAAAGTGTATAAAACAATAGGAAACAAGCTGTATGGAACGTTATATCTCATATAAGCACACGCAACGTTAAAGACGTAATGGATCTTTAATCACAAATATAAAATAAAAATGAATGATTAATTTTCAGTTATTCATTGTATCTCAGCTAAGAGTCTAATGTTCTATTTTTTTTTTATAAAACATACGGTACTCAAAATGGATTTTTTTTGTACAATCCTAAAGTTATTCAAAATTAATTGTTGCTATCCCATCCTAAATTTTTATGTCTACAAAAGAAATATATTGGCAATAATTCCACCAAATTTCAAGAAAAACCAAAGACAATTTTAGAGAGAGAGAGAGAGACAACATAAATATTTTGTCTTTCATTATTTTTACTGTGAGATGGTTGACACAATTAAGGAAGTTTTAAGACTAGTTTAAAAGGCATTCTATTCTATACATTTTAATATGGCATTAAAATCATTTCTATATGTTGTATAATTTAGGAGAAATAACATAACGCATTAAATTCTGCAGTTGTTATACCATGCAACAGAATTGTTAGATGGCCCTATATTTCTTTATCCACTTATTCAAATTTGTTAACAGTTCGTAATAATATGTTTTTAATTATACACATTTTTACAAACATCTCAGTTGAGAAGGTTTCATGGGTATGCTGGTTTTACATGGAGAAAGACTCATATAGTTGAGAAAAGTGCATTATAAATCATATGACTCCAAACACGAAAGTGCTAACTATTTCTTCATAAGAAGTTCGTTCTGTCCCTCAAGGCAGTGTCCTCGGTTCGGTACTCCTTTCAACTTATATAAATACCTTGTCGTCTCGCTATATTTGTATGCCGATGATACAACTATAACCACTAGCTCCACGCGAGCAGTCAGGAGGTTGCAAACATGCAGATCTTCTAACCACATGGTTTGGTTTATGACGACTGGCAGTCAACTCTTCCAAATCGCCGACACTTACAAGATGTGCCCGAGCTCAGGGTCGCAGGAGGAAGAGCCCCTTGGAGCAAAGAAGCTAACTATCTAGCTGTCCGATTGGATGTGCACTTCAACTAGAAGGCACATATCAATGAGCTAGCCAGCAGAAGTAACCGTAGGATGGGCATGTTGTATTCAAAATTCTCTTCGATATCCTGGGGAACAAAGTGTTGGTTTATAAGCAGGTACTCCGGCCTGCTTTAACCTATACATGCTAAGTCTGGGGCATTGCCGCGAAAACACACCGCCTACAATTCTCCAAAACCGTTACCTAATAACCGCTAGGGCATCCGCCTGGTACAAGCCCAACTCCAACATACATAAAGACCTAAAGATCCCCCACCCTCGCCGAATGCACCCTCCACCTATCAAGAGCCTTCTACTCCTCCCTTTCGAACAGCTTCAATTCCCTAATTCGTGGCCTAGGAGAGTATGATATTGATCGTGGTGCTCCTTATGAACGCCCCAGACTTACACTTAATGACTAATCATTTAAAATTCCCAGTCTCTCAACTACACGTTACACATTACAGTCAGTCCTGGTGGTGTAGTGGTAACTATACTTGGCTTCTAAACCCAGGATCGCGGGTTCAAACCCGGCCAGGATCGATGGATTTTTTGGGCGTAAAAGTCCTAAGTATGACTTCCTTCGGAAGGGAAGTAAAGCCGTGGGTCCCGTGCCGTACATTTACGGCATGAAAAAGAACCTCAAGCCTGAAAGAAGAGGCCTCTGAGCAAAATTTGTAGGCCGTTTCACGCCCTGAATTGAATGGGACGCTGATGACCTGAGATGTTAAGAGCGTCCGTAAATAAACAACCATAACATTCAAATTTAACCCATCGTCCCTTTTTACACTCCATAACCTCTGCCAGCAAAGAACGTAGTCCTGACACGGCAACAGCTTGGAGGCCCTCCCACGCAAGGGAAAGGCCTCTATCTGCACCTCTGGTGTCTAAGTTTGTGCTTGAATCTTTGTGTATAATGAAAGCTAATGAAAGCACACAGTGAAAGCACAATAATATTGACACAGAAATTTAAGGGCATTTCATTTATAATCCTTATAAATGATGGGGTCAGCCATGAGGTTTGTATTATATTTTCGCATTGTTGAATTGCTTCTTTCTTCCAATGTATCGGTCCTAGTGGTGTTGTGGTAACCATATTTGTCTTCCATACCCAAGATCGCGAGTTCAAACCCGGCCAGGATCGATGAATTTTGTCGGGCGTAAAAGTCATAAGTATGACTTCCTTCGGAAGGGAAGTAAAGCCGTGGGTCTCGTGTCGTACATTTACGACACGATAAAGAACCTCAAGTCTGAAAGAACAGACCTCTGAGCAAAATTTGTCGGCTTTTTCACGCCCTGAACTGAATGGGACGCTGATGACCTGAGATGTTAAAGAGCATCCATAAATAAACAAAATCAACAAAAATCTTTTCAATGGTACATTTAAATGTATAAGTTTACTTAATGAGACATTTCCAGAAAAAAAAAACAATCAAAACAAAACAAAAAACTGTTCTCTCGTTCGCTATATAAGCACTAAATGTGTTTTTGATTCTAAGCTTACCGGATATTGTCCATTGGTTTCAACGTTGTAATGTATTTGAAATGCTGCTCCACTTCCGCCAATTCCCACAGTTCTATGGAAGAGCTTGACTCCAAAAATTTCTCACTTGACGGTCCGTTATCATCTGTGTATAGACGTTCACGCTCTTCGTCGTACTGAAAATTGCCGTATGTAGCCAGTCGGCTGCATGGGATGGTATGCTGTACGGTTCGAGGGAACTTCTGTCTTTGATATAAGGCTTTGATCTGATTTAGTAAGATCCATAGCTTTCGATTTTCTAGCGTGTATTGCTCAGGATTACAGGCAGCCCATCGGAAATCAGAACAAAATCCAACATGTGAGCACGCAAAATCAAACTGTTTTGTTCTGCAATTCTGTGGTAACATAATAATACATTTTAATAGTTTTAGCAGTTAATGCTCATATTTAATATTTAATTAGCGGTAAAACTTTCTCCAGTCTGTACTAAACCAACTTATAAATCGTATGTAAATGATGTCAATAAAAGACAACAATAACTTTGAAGATATTTTGTTCACAATAGCAACCATTAAGCTATAAATGTCATACGGAATAATTCGCGCTTAACAAAAGCAGTATTTAGGTACACTTTAAGATACAGATGGCAAAGGCACGATCACTTTCCTCTAATTTCGGGCAGTATGAATTACTAATAAGCCCAAAATGTTTTTCCCCTTTTACTTCTTGTATGTCATTGTTTTTATGATTTAAATTAATCCTGTTTTAATATTAAAAAAAAAAAGTAAAATATTGTCTTCGAATATTTTCAGACTAGCTCTAATACAGCAGCAATGTTGCTTCCATCACAAAACAGATTTGACTACCTCTGTGGTCTAGTGATAGCGTTTGCGATCCTGGGTTTGAGAAGATTAAAGAATGTCTCTTTTATCTAATGAACTAAGATAAACTGCAGTTGAAAATGTAGGTCCCAACTAAGCGTGTCGGACCTGGTGGTGTAGTGATAACCATATGTGCCTTCTAAACCCAAGGTCGCGGATTCAAACCCGGCCAGGATGGATGGATTTTTTCGGGCGTAAAAATCCTAAGTATGGCTTCCTTCGGAAGAGAAGTAAAGCCGTGGGTCCCGTGTCGTACATTTACGGAACGAGAAAGAATCTCAAGCCTGAAAGAAGAGACCTCTGAGCAAAATTTGTCGGCCGTTTCACGCCCTGCATTGAATGGGACGCTGATGACCTGGGATGATAAAGAGCGACCGTAAATAAATAAATAAATAATAATAATAATAATAATAATAATAATAATAATAATAATAATAATAATAATAATAATAACCAACTAAGCGTACTGCTTAAGTTGGGATCCGTTGATTTCTTATGTCTTATATCCATAGATGACTCTTGTTGTGCAATTTTATATTTGAAGAAATGAATGTTGCTGGTTATTTTCAATCTTATCTTATTTTAAGAATTGAAATTTAATTACCCTTTTAACCCATTTGATCCATATCAGAAGCTTAATTCAAACCTTAAGTTCTTAAAATATAAGAAAAGAGGATTGATTATACTTCATTCTTGAATACACAAGATTAACAAGCTCAGTCCGTGTAATTCTGCCATTGGGACCTGACAAAATAATAATGTGAATTCTTCAAACGGTTACAAGAACATAAGCAAGGATTGACAACCAATTATTCCATATACTAAAAGTATGAGGGTAGATCCGTGAGTTTCCGGCCTCGCCGATAAGAATTATGGTCTTCACAAATCCTCATCTGGTGTCATACCTTATCTGTTAGGTAAATAATTGCGGCTGTAGCCTCTGCTCCACCGTGTTCAGTTGTTCAGATATAGTTTGCATAAAGAAGAGTATATGTACAAGATTGTGACAAGTTCAAAATGGAGTATTGAACTGTTATTAAGTTATACACAAAAGTAGGCCTTACTCCAAACGAAATTAAACAGCAGTTGGACGGTACATATGGGGAAGCATCCCCCTCATATTCTACCGTAAAACAATGTGCCTAACTTTTTCAAATGTGACCCATTGAAAGCATTGAAGACGGAGAACGTGCAGGTCGGCCCTTGGAGGTGCTCACTCCTGAAAACCTCGCAAGGAGAAATTGTGGAAGACCAGCGGCTCAAAGTTATAGAAATAGCAGCAAGGTTGGCCTTTCTAGCAACAGTCCTTCGAATTATTAATGAACATGTTACCACGAATAAGGTTAGTGCAAGATGGGTGCCTAGACTTCTTCAGTGAGAGAAGTTCTGCAAATCATTTTTACCGGAGATTTTTTCTTTGAGCAGTGTTTAACGCCCGTTTTTACTACAGAGGCACCACAGGCGGTGGATATTGATGGTACATGAAATGAAATGATATATTGTGAAAGGATATTTAATTATTTTAAGGAAGCAAGGGTTCCAGTAATGAGGACTGAGGAAAACCTGGAAAAAAAAACCCAGTCAGGGAGGACGGTCCTGGCAGGATTCGAACCCCAGACCTCCCGCTCACGAATCCGCGCCTTAACGACCTCGGCCACCCGTGGCGGTTTTTACAAGGGATGAAAATATGGCCCTTTACTGCGATCCCCTGTCCAAAAGAGAATCAATGGAGTGGCGTAAACCTCGCGAAGCACCGCCTCTAAAGGCCAAGGTCACTCAGTCAACAACAAGATCATGGCCACAAATCATTGGGACTGCGAAGGAATACTCTTCATTGACTTCAAGGTGAGGAACACCACAGAGAATAGGGAGTACTATGCTGACCCACTGCACACACTATGTGCTTCCATCAAAGAGAAAAGACGAGGAAAGCTGAGTGGTGGTGTGCGCCTTCTTCACGACAACACGCCTGTGCTCACAGCTCTTGTTGTATAGGAAGCTGTGAAGAAATGTGACTTCAAGGAGATCGACCATCCACCCTACAGCCCAGATATAGCTCCCAGGGACTATTTCCTCTTCCCAAAACTCAAGAAGGATCTTCGAGGAAGGAAATTCAAGTATGACGAAGAAGTGATGGATGCTGTTATGCCCATTTTGCAGTCAGGACTTCTGACTATTTTGGGGGAGGGATTGAAAGGTTAATTGAAAGATGTGAGAAGTGCATTGTATTAAAGGATAACTACATTGAAAAGTGAAATATAGTTTTTGTCTTTATAATAACCAGAAAATTTTTAAGCTGGAAACTTTTGGATTTATTCTCGTAAATGAAGGATCAAAAACGAAACATTTACAATTGACAATAAAGTTTAAGCAAATATTAAGTCACGGGTTGATGGTGGTTGGCGATTATGTTGGCTCTACTCGCTATGTGAATTAAAACCTGCGCATATTTTTTTGGTTGCACAAGTTACGGCTGTAATACACAATTTAAAGCTGAATGAAATTCATCTAAGTCATTCTCACCAAATGATCTTTGAAGTACCAACATGCTGTATCACTACTGGAAAATCGTAAAAAGAGTGAATAGTGTTCCACCGAATAATAATTAAAACTAATACTAAAACTGGAATACCAAATTTGGTAACAATATCTTTGTTATTATTGTTTCAGGTTGGACGTCTAAAATAGTGTTAAGATACTCGTAAATGCAAAAAAATATAACTACATGTGGTAGTATTTGTGCAGTGAAATATGCTCTTGGATAATAGTTAGTATCATTTAGTAATTTTTCAGTACACCACTAACATCTTTTTACAATATACTTCTTTCGTTTCCCACTTCGATTATCGCGTTATAGTATCATATGCTAAAGCGGCTTAGGAGAACAAAATATACGATTTTTAGAGAGCAGTCATTTAAGGTATTTGTAAAACTTAAGTTTCCAGCTTCTTAACCTTATTTTTTTTTTCAATCCCGGTAAAATCCAGAAACAATGCGTTCCCAGTTAAACATAAAAAGAGATATAGAAAAAAATAAAGTAATAATATTAATACTACATAAAAATGCTTGACCGTCAATCAAAAACCACCAATAAACAAGCAAAACGGAAAAAAGCGCGATTTAATCTTCTTAATTAATGTGGTGTTCTACATAATTACTTATTTTATTTCAGCAACAAACATGGAAATTCCGCGTGTGTTTTGAAAAGAAAAAGAAGTAACTGTTAATTATTACAGTTATCGTTCTATTTAAGGAGCGGTATTATTAGGGTTGGATGATTTTTTTAGAATGATTATAAATGAATTATGGATGGATTAATACCCCACGCTAGTAGCGTCAGATGGAGCGAGGTTTATTATGTAGTGAATTTCGGATAGGTGCGTATGATGGATGCGGTTATGTTGTTGACTGCTGTTTCCCGGGCTGCTCACTGTGACGTCTGCTCCAATTGTTGGGTTAGATCTCAGGGTCCTCTGTAGTGTTTTGTGGATCAATTTAGATCCACGGGAATAGGAAACATGTCACCCAAAAGATACATCAGGTTGACTTCTTCCAAAGTCAAGTTTATTCAAATCTAAAAGTACTAGTGGTTACTTCATGACTGCTCGTCGCTGTCTAAAATAATTGTCATTGCTTTATTAAACTGACACCCTGTCTCCTACTTTAATCTTGTACGCTTTTCACCAATCTTTTATTTCTATCACTACTACCTTTACTAATGTCCGTTGTACCAGCTGCCTTTCCTTCACTACTAACTGCTGGCTAACTATCTCTCACAACTCTCTGCTCAAAATCTTCCCCTGTTAACTCCTAACTGCACTCCCCCCCCCCCCAAATTAACTTCTTATCCTGTACTCCTGTTTTTCTACATCATTGCCACGGCTCTCGCTAAATTAAATTCCCTCATTTATTATTCTATTCCCGAGTTATATGTTCACATTGGCTTTCTTAAAATATTTATTGTATCGCTAAGTTCTCCTCGTTTTTTTGTTTTTTTTTTTTTATTCGATGCCCATTGACTAAAATTATTTCCCCCCTTTTGACCTAAACTATATTCCCATAAGCCTGAATTTTCCAAGAACAGCCCGTCATAAATTTCGGCACTTTCCTTAAATGCTGGATTTCTTAAGTAACATCTTTCTCCTCCCTAAGTTATAGATTGCTAAATGTTCGCATAGATAACGCATGCATTTTTCCCATTTACTTTCGCACACTTTCTCTTGAATAGGCGGCATAACACTTTGTACTGCCGGTCTGCCTGTAATAAAACATTTTCGTATCGGATCTGACATTTCTATTTCCTTTTAAAAGTATTGCCATATCTTATTGTTCAAATTCTGTCCCGTTACGGTCATTTCCTAGTTTGTTCATCTTTGCCGATGATTTACCATTTGCCGGCTAGACGCGTGACTATTAAGTTTTTGTGTTTTCTTACTGCGAGATTCCATTAACAGATATGATATAACATACATTATGACAGCGTTGCTACGTGACAGATAAAGCAACAATGAACAAATTGAGCCAAGATTATCATAAATCCACAATGAAAAAATGAAGCTATTATCGTATAATGTTCTGTAAGTAAATGTAACTCACATTGTGTTATACTAGCGTTGCTACAACAAAATGGAGTCAAGATTATCGTTTGAACAGCGTAAAGCAATTATGAAGTAGTATTGGAAAACCGAGAATGTTGTTGAAGTTCAAAGGCAATGGAGACGTGTGAACAGAACAGAACCGCCAACGCGAGTAACAATTGCACGCATTCGAGACAAATTTGAGACTCATGGTACCGTATGCAACAGGATGGTGCACCACCACATTACCACCGAGATGTACGTGCTTACCTTGATGACAATCTTCCAAGGCAATGGATAGGGCGAAGAGGTGCGATTGAGTTTCCACCGCGTTCTCCGGATCTAACTCTCTTGAACTTCTACCTATAGGGAACTCTTAAGGATGTTGTATACCGTAGAAAATCAGCTACACTGGCAGCACTTCGGGAAGAAATTGAAACGGCATGTGCTGTAATCGCTGAGGACACTTTCGCAAACGTTGTTCAATCAGTAGTTCAACGTACTCAGAAATGTATCGACACCGATGGTCGACATTTCGAGCAAATGTTGTAACTGTAAAAGTCTAAGATAATTAGTGTTCATCATTTTCTGTTTGTGTGAATTCAGTTTTGTTATGTTAACACAGTTTTTTCTTTACTTGAAGTGTGTATACATTTTTGGCACCCTCTGTACGTTAGCTGCCGCGATAACAATGGCATTGGATGACTTCATTGAGAACGAAACCCAGAGAGGATTTTAGGAGCAAGAACATCAAAGGTGCCGACACAACTGCCCTCTATTACAGAAGTTGTAATAATAACTGGTCACGATGGCGCGAAAATCATTAATCAAGCACAGATGTAATTGAATTTAACAGGTAATTAATATATACATTAATTAAGACGCGTCATATCATTGACTGTTGCAACTTTTAAAATCAAACATACATAATTAACATGTCCAAATATTAATGTCCAAAATAAACAAGTAATACACTCATTTATAGGCGATCATCTCACTGCAACACAATTCTATAAGCATAGCGCATTTAGATGTACTAAATACCCAAATTGTGTTTGTTTTAAAAGGTTAAAAATGTGCAACAAAGAGATAATTGGTTAGATCTCAAATATGTAATTACATAATATATATTCAGTTATTAAATTAAGCCAAGATTAACAGCCACACTGTCACTGTGAAAAGAAGCATTTCCAAAACATACCAAAGAAGAAATAACGATCATAATTTAGACCTGAAAACATTTGAATGGTAGCGCTAACACCCGTGGCGTCCCAATGCAGGGAGAGAACTGTTCTAGTACCGCAGACACAATGATTAGTATTAACAGCTGAATGGCGAAAAGGACTGCGATCAGGACAGGAGTGGGAAGAAATTAAAAGGAAAAATAAAGTTATGGGACCATTGGAATTATAAGTAGGGAATGTTCAAGAAGGGTTATTGATCCGAAAGGGAATGGGAATGAGAATGATAAGGAAAGATATGTCACTCCGGAAATTAAAGAAAACAGACGAAAATATACAGCTACATCGAAGATAGCAGTTTCCACCACTGGTTTCTATGAATGTCAATAGCTCCCCCTGCCTCATCTTGGCACTCCCTTTAAAGCGTTTTAATTAAAAGCTCGAATATTTAGGATTAAATAGTATTTCCTTTCTTTAACAATATCTCAAACGAATAAGATTATTTTCATTCCGTGTATAGTTCATCAATACAAAAATAGAAGTGTGTTGAACTTCATCAGCATCTGCAATGCAAATTTCTTTATGTTCGCGCCTTTGTGCTCGGCGAATTTTATGTGTTACAGTGTATCACTGGTGCGCAATACTATTTCTAGATTCAATAAAAATAATATAATATCATATTTTCACATTCTTTCACAGCATTTAATTCAGAATAGAGTAGTGCTCAAAATGCAAGTAATTACAGGTTTTCTGATAAATATTTTGGACCTTTCCTTACAAGAATGTTTGTAGAGAGAACACAAAGGTGTGTAAAAGAGCACTAAGTAATGTTGCTATTTCAAGTAAGTGTTGGGAAGGGCCATAGAATAGCAGAAAACATCAATAAAGGCAGTACATAATAGATAAATGTAACTCATGAGGTAGATCAGTTTGGGGACTGGAAAATTTATGATAACACTTGGCAATCCTACTGAATCCCAGAGAAAATGTTTGTTTTATTTTTAACTTTTTTTTTTTTTTTCTTTTTGCTTTATTCAGTTTCTGTTTTGCTAAGAAATAGGAAAAATGTTTAAAACTTCTCACATATGTACTTTAAAAAAAAAAAAGTTATGTCCTCTATAGGGGACATCGGAACTGATTTTGCCGTAATAGCCATATTTGCGATTTCTATTTAAAGCGCATTCACTCTCAATCATTATTCAGGTTGTCCAGAAACTAAGTAGGTATCAATTTTGTTGACATAGTGACTGCATTTCATAATATATGCTTATCACATGTTCAACATGAACAGCACTCATATCGCGACATATCCCCATCTGACATCTGTGGCACGAAAGACGTTCTTCAGCATTCGTGAAGTTATGGCTGCAGCAGCTTGTCTAATTGTGCGAGCATAATAACATAGTGACAAGGTGCTCCGTCTTGCTGGAAATAGACAGTGTTCACATATTCATCCTGGACAAACTGTGGTTGGCAAAAAAGAATGGGCCGTAAATTTTGTCAACTGTTATTCCCATCCACACTTTAACTTTGAGAGAGTCGCGCTGGAATTCCACTGTGGTGTGGCAGTCCACATGATGCAATTATATCTGTAAACCATTCCACAAATCTGGAAGGTTGCCTCATTACTAAACAAGACATGCTCGAGGATGTTGTGATCTTCATTTGCTGCAAGCAAATCCACCCACTGCTAACACGCTCTGTCAAATCCTCGTTATGTAAATGGTGCAGAGCCTGCAGATGGTATGGCTTTTTGTTCAGCGTATAACGCAGCATCTTATGCACGTTCGAGCGTGGAATGTTCAGTTCCTATAACAAACGCTACACCGATTTTGAACTGCGTTCAATGGATGTCCTAATGACTTAAATTTTATCATCACTTTTAGCTTTTATATATTATTTATTTGTCTGCAGGCTCAGGTTTATGGAATCGGCGACCAAATTTAGTGCGAATCTCACCATAAGATGATCCTTACGAAATCCACGTCACATGAGCTGTAGTTACGAAGCCAATGCCCCAATTCCACCAGACACTACAGCATTTGCGAGGGTAGGTCCATAAGTTTCCGGGCTATTTTCTAGGTATAATAAAGACAAAAACTATATATCACTTTTCAATAAGTTATCATTTAGTGCAATACACTTCTCACGTCTTTGAATTTACATTTCAATCCTCCCCTCCTCCCCGAAATAGTCAGAAGTCTTGTCTGCAAAATGGGCATAAACAGCATCCATCACTTCTTCGTCACACTTAAATTTCCTTTCTCGAAGGTCCTTCTGAGTTTTGAGAAGTGGAAATAGTCTCTGGGAGTTAGATCTGGGCTGTAGAGTGGATAGTCGATCTCCTTGAAGTCACATTTCTTCACAGCTTCCTTTGCAACAAGAGCTGTGTGCACAGGCGCACGCCATCACTCAGCTTTCCTCGTCTTTTCTCTTTGATGGAAGCACGTAGTCTGAGCAGTAGGCCAGCATAGCACTCCCCATTTGCTGTGGTGTTCCTCTCCTTGAAGTCAATGAAGTGTATTCCTTCACAGTGCCAAAAGTTTATGGCCATGAACTTCTTGGTTGACTGAGTGACTAAGGCCTTTAGAGGCGGTGCTTCGCCAGGTTTACGCCATACGTTGGTTCTCTTTTGGACATGGGATCATAGTAGATGACCATAGTTTCATATCCTATAACAATGGCTTGCAGAACTTCTCTCTTGTTGCCAGGGCAGGGGTATAAAAATGTCTCACAACAGATGACTCGTTGCTGCTTTTGAACTGGGGAAAGAAGTTTAGGCACCCATCTTGCATTAACCTTATTCATGTTTAAATTTTCATGAATAATTCGAAGGACTGTTGTTTTAGGAAGGCCCAACCTTGCTGCTATTTGTGTAGCTTTGAGCCGCCGGTCTTCCATAATTTCTCCTTGCACAAGAGAGAGCGATGTTTTCAGGAGTGAGCACCTCCAAGGGACCACCTGCACTTTCTTCGTCTTCAGTGCTTTCTCGACCCATTCGAAAAAGTTTGGCCCATTATTTTAGGGGACGCTTCCCCATAATTACCACTCAATTGCTGTTTAATTTCATTTGGAGTAAGTCCTTATTTTGTGAAGAACTAAATAACAGCTCAATACTTCATTTTGAACATGTCACAATCTTCTACACATAGCCTTCTTTATGCAACTATATCTGTACAACTAAACACAGCGGAGCGGAGGTCACAGCTGCAATTATGTACTTAACAGATAAGGTATGATACCAGATACGGGTTTTGTGAAGGCGATAATCCTTATCGGCAAGGCCGGAAACTTATGGACCTACCCTCGTACATCTATAATACATCTGCAATGCAAATAATATAATACACTGTCATGCAAATATTACCCTTTACGTTCCCCGTTTCCACAAAATGCATACTGCCATACATCAAAGTCTACTAGCCCTTATATGTTTTTGCTTCTCTTTTTATTGTGCAATGCTTTCTAGGATGTGTGATAGATACTTGCAGTGTGTTCGGAAGAAAAGGATCACTGTTTATTTCTTGATATATTGAAAGACTCTACAAGCATTATCGGCATTTATAAGTATTTATGTTAATGAAAAATGCCCGCAAGAAAGAATATGCCATGGTATTAAAGCATAAGACAAACAGCAAATTTTCTGAATGTTAAACAAAACAGAAACAGTTACAAATATTATCAGTTAAACCAGGCCCTTAAAGTTACATTTGGTTTTATTTACGGTTCTTGAAACAGAGAAATTCTTTGCAAGTAGAGCATCTAGCTCTGGCCTTACTCGCTGAACATCCTGCGAAAGGACAGCGATTTTTAGTAACAGGTTTAGGAAATTCTGGAAGATTTAGAACCTTTTTTCGTTCTTTGTGATGGATGAAGAACTCGCCCTCTTTCCCGCTTTCATGGCGGTGGAAATTGTTCTTAGTCTGTGACATAGATAAACTTAAAACAAAAGTCTGAGTCATTGTTGGTTGTGAAATGTTTTTCAGATGCAATCCTAAATATTTCTCATATCTCTCCGTGAGCTGTAGGTTTTTTGGTGTATTCAAAGCCCTATGTCATGTCTGTATTGAATTCATAAAGCGCAGATGAAAAAATTTGCAAAGTGCGTCGTTTTGGCAGCCCATTTTTTGTTCTTTTCTTGATCCTGTACAAGTTTATCAGTCTGTCGAGGAAATCTACGCCACCACTGTTTGTATTGTAGGCTTTCACAATGAATGGATGTTTACCTTTATATTTCTTTTCTCTTTTCGGATTCAGCGCAATTTCCTCTTGATTTATTCCCTCCTTATTTTACACTAGGACGGTTGTCATATCATTTGACACTGCCCATCACTCCATCTGACTGGTCTACATAGACCGTTTTATTTTTAGCGAATTGCAAAGGAATAGCTATTGCGGTTATACCCATGAAAAGATCTCCATCAATCCTAGCTCTAGCAGCCAAATGTTTTGTTTTATCTCAATGAACCTCATAATAAAGCAACCAATTAACAAACCACTCATTCAGTTCGTTAACTAGTAAAATTGAAATGTTGGGGGGAGGGGTAACCTAAAGCGAAACTTTTAAACTCGTTCAAACGGCCGCATTTTTTTAAACGAAACTCGGTATGTGCCATTGAAATAAAATAATAAAAATAGTATCTGAAAATCAGCGAAATCAGATTATTATGAGTGGGGATTTACCTGAAATCCCAAATTTAAAACGCTCCATTGCACCAATATTTGTTTTTTTTTTTGCTAAGAGAATAGGCACATACCATTTAAATAAAATAAGAAAAATAGTTACTGAAAATCAGCTAAATCGGATCATTAGGATGGGGGTATGTCTAAAAACCGAAATTTAAAGATTGGTGGTTAACCTAAGGCGAAAATTTCAAAATCGCTCTAGCAGTCGCTTTTTTTTTTTCTAAACAAAATTCGGTAATCACCATTGAAATAGAATAACAAATATATTTTTTGAAAATCAACGAAATCAGATTATTATGAGTGGGGATTTATCTGAAACCAACATTTAAAAATCGCTTTAGCGCCACCAATGTTTGTTTTTTTTTTTCAGGACAAAACTCATTATATATGTATTATTTAAATAAAATAATAAAAATAGTTTCTTAAAATTAGGGAAATCAGACCATTAGGGACCGCCACGGGTCGCCGAGGTTGTTAAGGTGCGGACTCGTGAGCGGGAGGTCTGGGGTTCGAATCCCGCAAGGAGTGTCCTCCCTGGCTGGTTTTTTTTTTCAGGTTTTCCTCAGTCCTCATAACTGGCAAATGCCGGGAAGGTACCCTAAACTTAGGCCTGGAAAGTTTCCTGCCTTAAAAAAAATCCTTTCCCAATATATCATTTCATTTCATGCATCATCAGTGCCCACTGCCTGTGGTGCCTCAGTAGTAAAAACGGGCGTGAAAACTACTCAAAAAAAAAAAAAAAAAAAAAAAAAACAAGACCTTTAGGAATGAGTATGGGTGTACCTGAGAACAGAATTTAAAAAGCACTCTAGCGTTTAATTTTCTCTCAATTGTTTAAAATAAAGGAAATGTTAACTTATAATTATATAACGACGAATGTGTTTTATTTTTGACAAAAGCATTGTCGTGAAGATAGCAACTGTGAAATGTAAATCTATGACTGCGCCACGTTCATCGAATACCCGCCGGTATCATAAGAAGCGATAAGTTTTTATTATGACCGTTACTCGATATCCCAACGATAACACCGATAACTCTACCGATCTGCACGTTTGTCTGCTGTTAAACCTAGACTGTTATTGGGCGAAGCTAATACACCTTTCCATATGGAGTTTGGAGAGACCGTTATTAGCTGAAGCTAAAATATTATATATAATATATATAAATGACAAATAATGTAACAATATTAACAATGTAACTAAATTAACAATAATTAGAAAAGCAGAAAAGGATAAAACACTAAGGAAAAGTCACAGATTAGTAATCGCTATATTTCGAACTGCTTGAGCTCTTCTATGGCACTAATCTGTGACTTTTTCTCAGTGTTTTATCCTTTTCTGTTTTTCTAGTTATTGTTATTTTAGTTACTTCACACACACACACACACACACACATATATATAATAGTAGAAAAGGATAAAACACTAAGAAAAAGTCACACTTGAGATCGCTATATTTCGGACTTGAGGAGTCCTTCTATGGCAAGAAGACAAGTGACGGTGATAAAAGTAAATATTGAGTATCGAAGGTAACGTTAGGCATGGAAACAGATGAAACTAGAAATGAGAGTGTGGGGAATAATAATAATAATAATAATAATAATAATAATAATAATAATAATAATAATAATAATAATAATAATAATAATGCTTTGCAAAGCATTTTATATTGGTTTAATTTCTACTATTGTTTCGCTACGTATGAACAATCATAGACGTTCTGTTAAAACCAAGTCTCCCTTGCCGGTTGCCCAACATGCCTTATCTCACTGTAAGGTTTTTGATGATGCTTTTAATCTAACACTTATTGATGCGCTACCTACAGAATGCTCTGAAAGTTTACTCAGAGATAGAGAAATGGCAGCTATATTTTTACATAAAGCGCATATACCACCTGGATTAAATCTTACGTATTAATTCCCCCACATTCTCATTTCTAGTTTCATCTGTTTCCATGCATCACGTTACCTTCGGTACTCAATATTTACTTTTATCATCTTCACTTGTCTAGCTTCTTGCCATTGAAGAACTCAACGAGTTCGAAATATAGCAATTTCAAGTGTTACTTTATCTAAGTGTTTATCCTATTCTACTTTTATTAATACTGTTAATTTGTTACATTGTTAATAGTGTTAATTTTATTTTCTTTTTCTTTTATATTGTTTGCACCTCTGGTGTTGCTTTTAACTTTGTTTATTAAGTTTAATTTGCTTTTGCGTGTTACGCCTTTGACATCTTTACTATTTATCTATTATTCTTTTAATTTTATTTCTTACTTTTTCTGTGTTTTCTAATAGATTTCATTGTTTAATACATCTAATACAATGACATCTATCCAAGTAATGTTATGAACTTTTGGTTCCTCAAATGTAAGTACTATTCTAAGCAATTAGGTAAATATACAGGGCACGTTGGCTTTCTTTCGTATTGTGCTATTACTGGTGTTTGTCCTAACGAATATTAATTCAATTGCCATTGTCCGCTATAGCTCCTAGCACTCATAGTCAGTTTCATTTATTTAGGCACCATATCTCCCAGCAATTTCTACGGATGATCCTCAATAATTGTCAATATTTGCAGCAATTTTATTTTTCTAAATTAATTAGTTTTATTAAAATTATTTTGGCATGTTCTCCTAAATATATTACCACAGTTAATAGTATCTTGATGAGTGCTAATAAATTATTATATTCTCTGAATCAAAAACATCTTCTTACACTATCGCGATTATATTTACAATATTTAAGAGCAGGTATTCCTATTCAGTTCACAGCATCTTTCTTCCAAAACTTTTCCCCGCCGCTTGTAGCGTCAGTTCCTGACTTGGTTTCTATTTTCAATTTACCTCGTCCATCTAAATTTTATTCCGGTACTGCATACCAGCAGCCCAAAAACAAATGTATCCCTTGTACTTCTACTAGTAATAGTGCGGTTGTTAATTTATCTTCTATTTTACTTTCTGATGCTGATACATTGCTTTTAGAAAAAGGATTATCTTTTGCCCCAACTCCCAAATTTAATCGCCTTAAATTTGTTTCCGATGGCGTTAAATTTTGCCGTAATTTAAGATGGCGTTACTATTGGCATACTAAATCTTCTCAGCATACTTCAAATGTTACTCCTTGCCTTCTCAAGTTTCGTCCTCCCTACAAACTTGAACCTCCTTCTTTACCTTCTAGCCATCCTTTAGAAATGTTTATTAACCGATTTTTAACTTTGATTCTGATTGATAGTGATTCTAAATTTCTAGATAAGATCACTCCGAAAGATAACTTTACGCGAGAAATCAGCACTTAAAAATGTATCTAATAATCCTGATGTGATTATTCTTCCAGCCGATAAAGGGTCCTCAGTAGTACTACAGGACATTTCTTCTTACAATGCTGAAGCTTACCGACAGCTTGAGGATGTCACTTATTACGAACTTTTGTTTTCCGACCCTACAGTCAAGTTTAACGAAGAAATAGCTTCCTTTATTGCTTTTTCTGGTAATGCTGAAGGACTTAGTTCCCAAGATATCACTCTAGTTACTCCTCATGTCCCTCGTACTCCCACCATATATTTTCTCCCTAAAATTCATAGAAAGAACTGTCCAGGCCGCCCAATAGTACCCTTCGATTCCCCCGCTAAACGTATTTCCGCTTAAGTAGATTGTTGGTTACAGCCATTTGTTACGTCTAGGCCATCCTATATCAAAGATTCCTTCCATTTTTTGAGTTTACTAAAGAAAGTTGACCCTTCGGCACATTGTAATATACTTCTGGCCACTATCGATGTGACGTCACTCTATACTAACATTCCCCATCATGAAGGATTAGCTGCCGTTAAACATTTCTTAGACTCTCGAGCACCTCCTCATACCCCATTCACAGATTTCATTTGTCATCTTGCTTATCTGGTCCTCACTCGCAATGCGTTTAGTTTTGATAATAAATATTATCTACAAATTAGAGGTACTGCGATGGGCACCAAAATGGCACCGTCTTATGCCAATCTTTTTATGGCTCGCTTAGAGGAGGAATTTCTTAAGTCAGAACCTTTGGCACCATTATTATGGCTGAGATATATTGATGATATATTCGTGATTTGGACTCATGGCTCAGAATCTCTCGATCAGTTCCTTACTAATCTTAACTCCAAATTTTCAGTTAAGTTCACTTCTGTCTCTCCCAATGCTGCTACGTTCCCAGATATTGATATTTCTTTATGCAATGGCTCTTTTCTTATGTCTGTGCACATTAAGCCTACCAATTTACAACAGTATCTTCATTTTGATAGTTGTCATCCCTTGCATATCAAAATATCTACTCCTTTTTCTCTTTCAATCCGTGGTCATCGACTTTGTAACAACTTTTCATCTCTTGACAAGTATATTAAAAACCTAGCTCAAAAGTTGCAAGAACAAAATTATCCTTCCTCTCTTTTAAAATCCCAGCGCACAAAACTTTCCAACGCAAACCTAAAACTTCTAATAAGAACTTCATTAACCCTGTTACTACTTACGTGCATGGAATTGAAAGCATCAGACCTATTTTGAAAGAATGTCATGCTACTTTGTTAATGCACTCATCTTTAAAAGCTTTTTCTAAATTTGTACCCCGACTTACTTTCAGAACACCCCCTAACCTAAAAAGTTTATTTCGCCGATACCTATCCCCTCTGAATTTACCACGTCCCTTTGCTGGCTCATATCCTTGCCAACGTCCTAAATGTAAAACCTGTGCGCTAATTATGCCGTGCCATTCATTCCACAGCCCTAATTTATCCAGAGAATTTAACATTTCTTCATTTGCTACCTGTTCTTCCAAGAACGTCGTATATATGTTATCTTGTAAGCTTTGCAAAGCATTTTATATTGGTTTAACTTCTACTGTTGTTTCGCTACGTATGAACAATCATAGCCGTTCTGTTAAAACCAAGTATCCCTTGCCGGTTGCCCAACATGCCTTATCTCACTATAAGGATTGATGATGCTTTTTATCTAACACTTATTGATGCGTTACCTTTACAATGCTCTGAGCGTTTACTCAGAGATAGAGAAATGCGCCACGTTCATCGTATACCCGCCGGTATCATAAGAAGCGATAAGTTTTTATTATGACCGTTACTCGATATCCCAACGATAACACCGATAACTCTACCGATCTGCACGTTTGTCTGCTGTTAAACCTAGACTGTTATTGGGCGAAGCTATTACACCTTTCCATGTGGAGTTTGGAGAGACCGTTATTAGCTGAAGCTAAAATATTATATATAATATATATAAATGACAAATAATGTAACAATATTAACAATGTAACTAAATTAACAATAATTAGAAAAGCAGAAAAGGATAAAACACTAAGGAAAAGTCACAGATCAGTAATCGCTATATTTCGAACTGCTTGAGCTCTTCTATGGCACTAATCTGTGACTTTTTCTCAGTGTTTTATCCTTTTCTGTTTTTCTAGTTATTGTTATTTTAGTTACTTCACACACACACACACACACACACACACACACACACACACACACACACACACACACACACATATATATATATAATAGTAGAAAAGGATAAAACACTAAGAAAAAGTCACACTTGAGATCGCTATATTTCGGACTTGAGGAGTCCTGCTATGGCAAGAAGACAAGTGACGATGATAAAAGTAAATATTGAGTATCGAAGGTAACGTTAGGCATGGAAACATATGAAACTAGAAATGAGTGTGTGGGGGGAATAATAATAATAATAATAATAATAATAATAATAATAATAATAATAATAATAATAATAATGCTTTGCAAAGCATTTTATATTGGTTTAATTTCTACTATTGTTACGCTACGTATGAACAATCATAGACGTTCTGTTAAAACCAAGTCTTCCTTGCCGGTTGCCCAACATGCCTTATCTTACTGTAAGGATTTTGATGACGCTTTTAATCTAACACTTATTGTACCTACACAATGCTCTGAAAGTTTACTCAGAGATAGAGAAATAGCAGTTATATTTTTATATAAAGCGCGTATACCACCTGGTTTAAATCTTACGTATTAATCCCCCCCCCCACATTCTCATTTCTAGTTTCATCTGTTTCCATGCATCAATCACGTTACCTTCGATACTCAATATTTACTTTTATCACCTTCACTATATATATATATATATATATATATATATATATATATATATATATAGAGAGAGAGAGAGAGAGAGAGAGAGAGAGAAAGGTGAAAATGGTAAAAATAAATATCGACACTTGTCTTCTTGCCATAGAAAGTCTAGCAGTTCGAAATATAGCGATTATAACTGTGACTTTTACTTAGTGTTTTATCCTTTTCTGGTTTTCTAATTATTGTTAATTTAGTTACATTGTTAATAGTGTTACATTATTTTTCATTTATATTTTTTGCACTCTATTGTTGATTTTAATTTGATTTATTAATTTGAATTTGCTTTTGACTTCCTTACTATATATTTATTTTTCTTTTAATTTTATTTCTTACCTTCTCTGGTTTTCTATTACACTTTATTGTTATTATTAAGTTTTTGTTATTTAATACATCTTATGCTATGACATCTATCCACGGTAATGCTTGGTTTTATAAATGTAAATACCATTCTAAGCAATTTTCTATATATATATAATAATAATAATAATAAAAATTAAGTAACTCTATTAACAATGTAACAAATTAACAGAAGTTACAAAAGCAGACAAGGATAAAGCACTAAGAGAAATTGAAATTGCAATTTCAAGTGTGACTTCTCTTAGTGTTTTATCCTTTTCTGCTTTTGAAATTACTGTTAATTTATATATAATGTGTGTATTATATAATTATTCCAGGTGGTAAAGTAGTTGCAATTTTCAACCTTTACACCTATATCCAAATATGTGTGATGGCCATCTGTACAATAACAACAATTTTAACTCCGCAGGGATTTGGCTTTGGTCACTGACTGGACGGTGACGCCAGAAAGGAATTATCTATTCCTCAACACTAAACTATCTAAGTTTCAGCCTGCATCCATTCAAAATCGTGGATGATGGGTTGTAATTTTCAATACTTGTAGGACTCCTTTTCAGCATATGATATTGCATCATCATCCATCATTTTGAGATTTTTTCTAATTGTAAGCCAGCACGAGGATTTTATCAGCATTTACTCGAGTCTTTTCAGCCCAGTACATTGGAATCCTCGAGTATTTCAGTATGACATAATAGATGCAGAAATACATTTTTTAATTTCCCCAGCAGTACATTTCAAACGTTTGCTGCTAGTTTTGTGTGATATACGAGGGTAGGTCCATAAGTTTTCGACCTAACCATTTTCTAGGTATGATAAGGAGACAAAAACTATATTTCATTTTTCATTATAGTTACCCTTTATTGCATTACACTTCTCACATCTTTGAATTAACATTTCAATCCCCCCTCCCCCAAAATAGCCAGAAATCTTGTCTGCAAAATGGGCATAAAAAGCATCCATCACTTCTTCGTCACACTTAAATTTCTTTCCTCGAAGATCCTTCTTGAGTTTTGAGAAGAGGAAATATTTTCCGTTATGTGAAATATTCTAAAACAATAAAATCTAGTCATCATATTTAAAGTTCAATAAATGTTTTGTTTGATTGTGCCTTCACTTCCTTCTACATTACGGTTTCTTGGATTTTCTAGATTTTACTTTGTATTTTTCTGTTTGTCGCAACCATGAAACAAGATAAGTTAGGATTTTTAGGACGATTTGCGAGTAGACTATACTAGGTTGCGACATAATAAGCAATGCTGTCATGGAAACGGTTTACAAACTCCAGCTATGTGATTAAGAAGAAGCCACATGCTTACTAAAACCACGTGTGATTTGTCTCGATCCACAGAATTTGCTGGAGCTCATCTTTCGATGTCCTAAGTTATATTTTTACATAGGTTTTTTTTTAGTTGTATTACTCATATCACATCATGATCATAAATACTACAACAGACTACTTGTCCCATGAAGTAGACAATATTAAATAATTCGTATATGTTTTTATTTGGCTTTGTATTTTCATGTTTTGATATACAGCTTTTCAAGTTTCCCAGGTGTTTGAAGAAATTATGAACAGTGTACTTAATGATGATAGTAAGATAAATGAATTTTCAGAAGATGATGTAAATCCAGATTTTCATTCTGAAAGCAATGAGTAGATAGTGGTGATAATGATGACCAAAAAAGGGGGGGGGGAGAAGAAGAAACGATTGCAGATACATCTGTAGATGCTTATTGAACCCTCTTCACGTCATGTTTTCACTAGCAAAATTTTTGGTAGAAGATTATATAACTTTTCCTCATTGTCTCCTGCTCCAGACCCTAAAAATCGCTGTCAAATGCCCTTATTTTGGCCTCAAAAAACTGTGTAAGTAAAAGTCTTCCTGAAGATAGGAGGGTAGGTCCAAAAGTTTCCGGACTCGCGAAAAGGGTTATCGTCTTCACAAAACCCTTATCTGGTGTATTACCTTATCTGTTAAGCAATAATTTGTAACTTGCGCTCCGCGGTGTTCCGTTGTTCAGATAGAGTTGCATAAAGAAGGCCATGTGTAGAAGATTGTGACATGTTCAAAATGGAGTTTCGAGCTGTTATTAAGTTCTTCACAAAAGAAGGCCTTACTCCAAATGAAATTAAACAGCGATTGCACGGTGTATATGGAGAAGCATCCCCCTCATATCCTACCGTAAAAGAATGGGCCAAACTTTTTCTCTTTCGAGAAAGCATTGAAGACGAAGAGTGTGCATGTCCCTCTCAGAGGTGCTCGCTTCAGAAAACATCGCTCTTGTGGTAGGAAAAATTATGGAAGACCGGCGGCTTAAAGTTACAGAAATAGCAGCAATATTGGGCTTTTCTAAAACAACAGTCCTTCCAATTATTCATGAACATTTTAACATGAATAAGGTTAGTGCAAGATGGGTGCCTAGACTTCTCTCTTCAGTCCAAAAGCAGCAACAAGCCACCTGTTTTCAGGCATTTTTGGAGCTCTGCCGTGGCAACGAGAGAAAAGTTCTGCAAACCACTGTCAAAGGAGATGAAACTATGGTCCTCTACTATGATTCCTTGTCCAAAAGAGAATCAATGGAGTGGCGTAAACCTGGCGAAGCACCTCCTCTAAAGGTCAAGGTCACTCAGTCAACCAAGAAGATCATGGCCACAATCTTTTGGGACTGTGAAGGAATACTCTTCATTGACTTCAAGGAGAGGAACCACAGTAAATGGAGAGTACTCTGCTGACCTACTGTACAGACTACATCAAAGAGAAAAGGCGAGGAAAGCTGAGTGGTGGTGTGCGCCTTCTTCACGACAACGCGCCTGTGCACATATCTCTTGTTGCAAAGGAAGCTGTGAAAAAATGTGGCTTCAAGGGGATCGACCCTACAGCACATATCTATCTCCCGGTCTTCTCAAAACTCAAGGAGAACCTTGGAAGAAGGAAATTTAAGTGTGACAAAGTAGTGAATGCTATTTTGTAGACAAAACTTCTGGTTGGGGGGGGGGGGGGTTGAAAGAAGTGTATTGCAATAAAGAGTAACTTATTGAAGTGTCTTTATCACACCTAGAAATGGTTAGGCCGGAAACTTATGGACCTACCCTCGTACATTTGCAGTGTCAACGAAGTACTTACATTAATACAGTATTTTTTTGTAAGCGTTTAACGTCTCCTGCCGAAGGATATTTTGAAATGATAAATGAGTTCTGAAGTCCTAAGAGTCTAATGTTACCTGATATTCACTTTTTCAGGTTAAAGGAAAACTCGGGAACAAACTTTAACCATGTAACATGTCTCTACCAGAGAAGGAACCCGAAGCGGTCAGTTGATATGCAGACGCGCTAACATTTGAGTCACGGCCGTGCGTTATTCCACTGTTCTCTAGAAGTTGAGATACACAGGTAGAGACAACTTCACTAATATAACCACACAACCTGGATATCAGGCGGTAATGCTTGAATCTCGCATTCGGGAAGTTCCACAGTACTTTATGAACTTTTATTTTGTCAGTTAGGTGAGTGCTGGGATAGATATTTATATTCCACCAATTTTCCGCCGTTCCATTTTCATAGTTCATTCTGTTGGTCATGTTTCAGGATCGAAAGTACCAGGGTGAGGTGGGCTGGCGCTGTATGATGGTGGCTGGCGCTTTAGAAAGGTTTCTAGGCGCCTGGCATGAACGCAGACCTTCCGAGGGGCGAACAACTCGGGGAAGGGGGCCTTCACCGGCGTCGGGGTGTTCTATCTGGAAACATGTTGGGGATCCTATCTGCGTCTGCGCAGTCATACCTGTAAACCGTGGCAGCTCGTTGTCTTCCTCCACCATCTTTTCCTCCGGAAGTGCCTGCATTGGGTCAGGTGAGAGCAAAAGTATGTTTCACCGCTCCAATCCACCCCATCCATTCATTCATCTAACCTGCGAATGAAGTGGAGTACACCTTATCAGAATACAGGAATGTGTACTTCACATACACACTGCACACTAGGTTGCCACGACTGGCACGTGCATATGCAGAGGAAAGTAAAAAGAAAAACACTATATTTTAAGTTTTTGAATAATTCATTACAGAATAGCGTCCTTCTTGTTCCATACACAAGGTTTTCCTGTCATGTTGTCTCAAATTCTTGCTAGCATTGCCAGTATGATTGTTGCAGATGCTGACTAAGTTCACGCACAAGGTCAGTCCTGTTTGTAGTCAATGTTACATAAATTTGAATGCGCAAATAGCTCCACAAAAAGGCCCATTTATGTTAAATCAGGGGATCTTGGAGGTCATTAGTACATAGTACTATACAGATGGATCCAACTCCAGGGATATTTTCAATTGAGAACAGAACGTGCCCTTAAAAGGAATGTGCAGGACGACCATCCTGTTGAACTATCATAGCTTCACGTATTGGCAAAAGCACATCATCTAGTAGGCTCTCATACTTTATCACTTAACTCTGTATACATTACAGCGTAAGGGCTGGTCGCTTCAAATATCCATCCAAACATTGACAGTATAGCGACCTTGTGCATTTGGATGTGCACATTCTCATGACAATGAGGAATGCCTTCGCATCCAAACACATTTGTTTGTCCATAAGATACTTCTTAAAATGCGTCACTGGGGCGTATCCTTGAAAACTAAGACAACACCTGGCACTGCACTGCAACCATTTAATTAACGACATAACTGATGTTCAATATGAAGTATTCACTTGCTCAGCGATCCATTCACAGAAAGTGGGTGCTGAATTGCATGGCGTTGGAACTGTTTCCGTGCAGATTATGTTTAACACACTTTAAAGTTATGCACATATACATGAGTATACCTAATGTGTGCCACAGCTCTAGTGCTTGAGTGACGTTCTGTGGCAACGCCTTCTCTCATCATAATCACTTCCTCAACATTCCTTTGCGGGTCTTAATGTGCGAGCTGACACATGAAACTTGTCATGCTGTCATCTGTGTGAAAACTGTTTAAAGAGCAGTTGCTTGTTGCTCATTGCGATGACAAACTAAAATACAATCGTAAACTTCACGTAAAGTGGTCGCTCCATTGCTATATATTTGACTAGGCTGAACGTTTAAGAGGTAAGTGCTGTTTGTACCCTGAGCACTGCAGAGAGCCCGCACTGGGTATTATTCATTGTAAGAGTACAACCTTCCGCTACATCACTCCGCCATGTTATTGAAGTTACAGCTCTTTCTTACAAAGTATGCAACCAAGCAACCGAGGGTGCCAAAAATGTATACACACTTTCACAGTAGCATCCATTTAATGTATTTCAAAGTTGGACCGAAAAACAACGTAATGTGTAGTATGCTGTTCTGTAAACAGATGTGACTCACATACATGATAGCGTTACTACATGACAGGTAAATAAACAATGAACAAATGAAGCCAAGATTATCGTATGATGTTCTGTAAACAGATGTGACTCACATACGCTTTGAGAGCGTTGCTACATGACAGGTAAATCAACAATGAACAAATGAAGCCAAGATTATCTATGATGTTCCGTCGTATTATTAAATCAGCAAAGTTAAAAGCTTTCATCCCAAAACTTTTGCATGCATTAAATGAAGATGACCCTGATCGGAGAATGCAGCACTGTGAATGGTTTCGGGACATGGTGTAAGAGGACGAGACCTTCGTACTCAGAAGTGTATCGACGCGATGGTGGACATTTTGTTCGACTATGGTAACTGTAAAAGTCTAAGATGATAGTGCTCATCATTTTCTGTTTGTGCGAATTCAGTTTTGTTGTGTTAACACAGTTTTTCTTTGAGAGAACGTAGGCTTTCACGGCTGGAGTCATAGATGTCAGTAGAATTTTCCGGGCTGTTATGCCGTGATCTGCTGGAGATGAACTTTCCAGACGTTTCGTCCGCAACTACGGCGGACATTTTCAGTGGCGTGGACGTAGTTTCCGCCGTTGATTCGCTGCGTCTGAAGCGTTGACCGTTGACCGTTCAGACGGAGGAAGCTACATCTCCAGCAGACCACGGCATAACAGCTCGGAAAATTTTACTGACATCTACAGTTTTTCTTTGCTTGAAGCGTATATGTTTTGTTTGGCACCCTCTGTATTCATGATTGGTTTCTTTTAACACTCTTAAAGGTGCTCTTTATAAACTGTGTGTAATTTTTACATCCATGTCAGTCATAAAGCCGTTCATTCACATTTTACAAATTTAAAGTTCCACGACTCTGCAAATTATAATTAATTCTGAATGACATAAAGATTCAGTGGGAAAGTCAAATAGTTTTTTGAAAGCCATTACGAACAAAACTAAACGTTTAGGAGAAATTGCTAATGAAAGTTTGCAAAACTAGTAGAAAATAATAGCGCTAAACTGATATAATTAATTTCATGACGCTTGTTTTGTGCATTGCATGATGTGTCTTAACGAAATATATTTATTGCTGTTTTTTTACTGTTGACTGCAGTTTAAGGCACAGTTCAGACCACTTCAATGATGAAACACTAAAGAAACATTTCCAATTTTCCTCTAAAAAATACCATTCATATTTCTCATAGGAATCAGAATTATTTCATCAAGCTGTTCAGAAGCACTAACGACAAGAACTTGTTTAATTCATACTTTATATAACAATGAACAAGTTTCCCTTTTAGCAGATGAGACAATGAATAGAAAAATATTTGAGCCCACTTCTTTCATTTTGCTAGTTAATGTGGATGTGCCTCCAGACTTTTTTTTTTGAGTAGTGTTTAACGTCCGTTTTTACTACTGAGGCATCATAGGCGGTGGACACTGATGATACATGAAGTGAAATGATATATTGTGAAATAATATTTTTTTTAAAGGAAGGAAGCGTTCCAGGCCCAAGTTTAGGTAACTCCCCGGCATTTGGCAGTTATGAAGACTGAGGAAAACCTGGAAAAAACCCAATCAAGGAGGACGGTCCTGGCGGAATTCGAACCCCATACCTCCCGCTCACAAGTCCGTGCCTTAACGACCTCGGCCACCCGTGGCGGTGTGCCTCCACACTGATGATACAACAATGGTGTTGTTGCAAGTAGGCGGACGAAAGCTCGGCGATATTAATACAATTAGGCGATGATCTTTACTTTCTCTTCCCTTGCGTTATTTTGATATGCATATAAAATAAGGAGATTTTCTTGGATTTGCGCCAATATCGAGTTTGGATGCAAAGCATATTTCCAAGACCCTACACTGTGTAGGGAGTCAGGTGTAGATAAGGTGATTGAGCAAGACTACGATGGATGGTACCACAATTGCTTAGAAAGTTAGCAAAGTTCAAACAATAATATCAGAAAAATGTTTGAGAGCTCACTTCTTTCATTTTTCAAGTTAATGGCATTATTGTCGGGGAGAGCGAGCAGAGAATATGATACAGACAACGATGCACTGCTAGTATGAAGCCGATCACAGCGCGCGTCCACAATTTTACTGATACCAAAACACTTTTTGTGGTTGTCGTATTTCTGCTCGCTCGGTTAGAAACACTTAAGGCAATTTACTGAATTTTTGTACATGGCATTAACGGTAAATAACATGTGCACAGAAAATTCTCCTAATTCATCTCATGATTATACTCTGTTGTTTTCTGTTTTGCTTTGAAATTAAAGTTGCATTTGGAATGAGACCTTTTCTGCATGATCAATATGAGAGGCAGTCCTGCATTTTTTCTTCACTCCAAATTAACAAACAGCATTGGTTAACATTGCTGCATGACTATGTCGCTGTAACATTTCCTGACATATGATTGTGCAGTAGAAATGCAATTTTAGATGAAAAGCTTAGCTGCAATGTTGATGTGTCTAACGCGAGTACTAGTTTCTGACATCCAGTAACCAAACAGCCAGTTTATTTATTTTTTTTCTTCCCATAAATTAAAATTAATTAGGAACACATTAGCTGATAAACGGGTGTTTCATAATGATTCAGGCGATCTAATAAAATGGAAATATGTTGAAATGCAGCAAAAGGAAGGATGCACTTAAGCAATAACATTAGCAATACACATTATCATAAACAGAAAATGAAAGTTAAAGTAACTACTCATGTTCTGAGTCAATCTGTTTCTGAAGCATTACTCTATTGTTACAGTAACTAAATTGAAGGTTTTCAGGGTTGTCAGGCAACAGCAGAGTTTATATCAATATTCAATGTTGAGGAACCATAGTGGAATAGACACTCTTGCTCCAACTCTGAACTAATAACAATATTTGTATTTCTACAGATTGTCAAAGGCCTGTAAGTTGTGGTAACGTGTGATTTGTGCACCATTAAAGGTGAAAGTGTTCACTGCTAACAACAAGATACAGATAAGTCTCACTACAAGTACCTTATCCTAAGAAAATAATCATAATGCCATTATATATTTTGTAGACTGCTGAATGCATTCAACCGCAACGGGTGGCCGAGGTCGTTAAGTCTCGGACTCGTGAGCGGGAGGTCTGGGTTCGAATACCGCCAGGGCCGTCCTTCCCGACTGAGGTTTTTTCCAGGTTTTCCTCAGTCCTCATAAATGGCAAATGCCGGGGAGATACCCTAAACTTAGGCATGGAACGATTCCTTCCATGAAAATAAATCCTCTCCCAATATGTCATTTCATCTCGTGAATCATCAGTGTCCATCGCCTGTGGTGCCTCTGTTGCAAAAGCGGGCGTTAAACACTATTCATTCATTTGAATGCATTCAGAGATCTCTTTTGTATCGTCAAGTCACCTTTAGTATGGTAAGCACCATACAACGTGGAGCATCGCCACCTAGTTATCCATCAGGAACTACAACAGTTCAACTTTACACGTGTGGTAGCGCCACTAGTCGTTCGTTAGGAACTACAACTATTCAGCTTCCACCATGGCCGGTAAAGCAGAGCGCCTCTCGAAATTGAAACGCTAACACTCTAGGCGAGATTGCAAAAATTTAGAAAATGTTCCAAGGTGACTGTATGCGAGGCGATCAAGCATTTCTGCAATAAGTCCTTAAAGAGAATGATATATAGAGACCTCAATAGATATCGCATGTATATGTATAATGAGCAGGAGTTTTACATCAGATGATGTGATTTGTTATCACTTCAAACGGTTGCCTTTTGGATTTGCATAAAGCCCTTTGCGTTTGTCAGTCACTTTAAGGGAATTGGCACATTGAATCGAGACAAGTAACCAGTTGCCTCCACACTCGTAAGACAAATCTTTGTTCATGGATTATACGTGCAGAAATGACACTGAGATGATCATTATATATAAGAACCTACAGATCCTGCTGCAGACCGAACTCCCACTATCCAAGTAAACGACTAATTCCGAAACACTGAAAGGAATATGGCGCACGGAATGGCTGGAAGACAAATCAATAATAGTTATACTGGGTGTAAATAGGGACACTGACGAAGATTGCATATTTAATAACAAGGAAAAAATGTTGCAACCTCACGGACAAACGGGAACAAAGATAAACCTTCTTCGTTGTCGTTGATTTGGTTTATTTACGGACGTTCTTTAACGGCGTCCCATTCAATTCAGGGCGTGAAACGGCCGGTAAAATTCATTCAGGCGTGAGGCTCTTTTTCGTGCCGTAAATGTACATGGGACCCACGGCTTTACTTCCCTTCCGAAGGAAGCCATACTTACGATTTTTATGCCCGAAAAAATCCATCGACCCTGACCGGGAGTGTTGGGTTTATGAGGCATGTATGGTTACCACTAGACCACCAGGACCGACAAACGTTCTTCATGCCAATGCCCAGTTCTATGAACCCCTTGCACTTTTCGCACCCGTAGGAATTGTCGCGAAACTGATATTTCAGAATACTTGGCTTGGAAAGAGTTTGCCTCACGATTTGGCGAAGAACTGGCACGCACGCACGCACGCACACACACACAGCGAAATCTGTGAATGTTTGAATTATTGTTAGTTCTTATTTTAATTACATAATTCTAATAGTTACTTTATTTTTGTCAGCCGACGGGGTATACCATATACAATATACTTTCACAATGCTAGTACTTTCTACGCGGCCAACAGCTCATGGAACTGGAAAAGATATTAGCAGACTCCAGCATATAACACGTCTGCGCACATCATGGAATATCTTAGAAGTTCGTGGCACCACTGGCGGCTTGGTCGGGATGATTCTGGGAGGGAATGGTCATCATTTGAAACCGCTCTCAACCACAAACAAAAATGCAGACACGAACGCTGGTGAGTGCTAACGCCATCTCACTTTTTAGTGAGAAAGAAGCTGTCAGTCATCCCATTTGGAGAGGAACCGGCGACAGGGAAAAAATTGGCCTCGAAATTTCACTCGAGGCGGATGGCTCTTCAGAATTTTTGGAAGCAGTGGTAAAGGGACTATCTTGCTTCAGCTGAGGAGTTATCTTGAAGCGAAGCACAGAAAAACCGAGGTGCACTAAGGATTGGAGAAATTGTCTTCCTTTATGAAGACTCTAGACCGCTACATGTGTGTTAGAGCGTGGATAGAGAGTACTTGGGTGACAAGGATGTTGAGCACCCATAATGGAATAAGCACTCTTGCTCCATCTTTGAACTAATCACAATAATTATATTTTAGAACCTGCTACAAGAAGCAGATCTGTAAGTTGTAGAAATGTGACTTGTGTACCAATAAAGATAGAAGTGTTGTGTGAAAGAAAATCTCATTATTCAGTGATACTTGTACTCCCATCCCCAACATTCAATAATCTGTTTGATTATTGAAGCTTAAGAGATCATCATTATAAAAGTGTTAAATTTTAATACTAGAGAAATTATTTCTTTGAATTTGCCAAAGAATATATACTGCAATTAAAAAAAGAGCTTAATAATAAAGCCATTTATTTGGCATCTAAAAATACAGAATTTTGGTATTCTTGCTTAATACTGAAAGTAGCATTGCAATGTATGATGACTGTTGCAGACTCATTGTCTTCATTTCCTATGCATAAAGTAACCCAAGACAACCAAGGTCACAAGGAGGACATAACAATAATCCATCCGGAGAAATTCCTAATTAGTTTTCAATTACATGAATCCACAAGAAGCAATTCTCTCCCACTGGATAAAATCAGTATATTGCAAGTCAATATATCTCCTGAGAATTCAATAAATGCATCTATCACCAAAGCAAGGTCGAATTATGAAGTGACTTTGGAGGTGTTTTTACCAATCTGTTCAAGACCAAAACTACATTTTGCTGCCTAAGATAAACAACTATGGGATTGAAATATGCTGATGGTGCCATTGTTATATTAGAAAAGAACTCTGGTGTTTTAGAAGGGCTAAATAAAAAGTATCCCAAGTTTTATAAATGGTTTGGAGTCCAAATGAATATTTTATGTACCTACAACCACACGAACTATAACTATAGATTTTTATTCATATTCTCGAAGAGATTTTGTTATTGGGGCATAATGCATAATCTGAAAGCACAAATGCCTCATTTGCTACAATAACATAATTCATCATTGAGCTCACTGCTAGGTGCAGTTTGTGTCATTCCTATTTTTTTGTTTTTTACTGCATCATATAACAGTTTTGAAAAGAGCTTAGTCCCTTTCTTTACAAGCACCCATATAAAAAATTGGAATCATACATTACCAAATAAAGAAAAAATATTTTTATAACTGAAGGACACAAACAACATTGCTAAGATTTTATCACATGCACATGCTTGCCATCTAAGGCATTGACACAGTTTGAACAATTTGCTGAATCCCTCAGAGGGGTATCTATTTTGATGCATTCAGTAATGCTAAACATACAAATTTTCTTTTTTCTCCACATGCTAGACAAACAACTTATGTTGCTTCTGTAGAGTCACTGATGAAAATAGATGTGCAAATCTATCACAAAATAGCCACTTATCAGATATCTAGAAAAAAATTAAAGATAATGTAATACAGTGGAGCCTGGATCTACCATTCCTGCAACCATCGTTTTCTCGGATGTATCGTCCAATTTATGCGCTCCCAAATGTTTTACATTATATCTTGTGTAAATAAAATTTGCATTCATCATTCCTTGAAGTATCGTTTTCCCCAATTACTCATTCAAATAGTTCAGTCCCAAAGAGATACTATTTTTGTATGATTGTTTTAAAACTGGAGTAATTGAAGTAGTGATTGCCACACGTACAGAGAGTTTGTGTCACGCTTGATCCGTGAATCTCCATAGTTGCCGATACTTTTGGAGCAGCAGGACGAGGATAGCCGATGCGAAGAATGGACCAGAGTTGACATTTATGCGGCAATGGTTGAGGAGCATGAGAATGTTGTATTATTTCAGGGTAAGTTTTGCAGTGAAAATGGAAGAAATGAAGGATTGCTACCCCATTTATGCCAAAGATTGACAAAAATAAAAAATGGAGAGCAGCTTTTAAAAGAAAAACTTAGTATCCAGCTTGAGAAGCAAAAGGGCATATGTTCAATTTTGTTCGAGTTATTGATTTTGTTGATTTGGTGTATTTATGGACACTCTTCAGGTAATCAGTATCCCATTCAATTCAAGGCATGAAACAAATTTTGCTCAGAGGCCTCTTCTTTCAGGCTTGAGGTATTTTATCATGCTATAAATCTACAGCAATGGACCTAGGCTTTACTTTCCTTCTGAAGGAAGCCATTCTTATGATTTTGGGATTTTTAAGTCCAAAAAAATCCATTCATCCTAGCTGGGATTGAACCCGCAATCTTGGGTTTAGGAGACAAGTGTGGTTACCACTACATCATCAGGACCAAAGAGTTTGATATTTTTGAGAGAAGAATATAGAAAAAGATGGTTATTATCCACACCCTCTATTATGTGAATATGATGTTATAACATTGGCGTGTCCAAAAAATATCAGACGAAAAAGATCACGGGTGGGACATACATTTTTTTTCCTTCCAACTCCAGAATAAAGTTGAAATTTGGTGGGTATATGTGATGCATACTGCAATTTTCTCTATAAATATTTTAACTTTCTTAATGGGGGATGGAACAAACTGCGAGTTTCCTTATTGTGCTAATATATTCCTGTACCTTCAATAATCAAAATACTTGGATATATAATCAGATTTGAAGAGCATTACATGCTTTACAACAAAATGAGTTTTTCAAGACAAAGAGGTGACACAATTTGCTCAACAACTATTTTGTGATACAGAATTTAATTTTTAACAATGTATCATATTTTTCTTATTAAAAGTAAACAACTATCATTTTGTTACTTTTAAAGGTTAATAACTATCAAAAACTTGATCCCCCTTATTTTTATAATTTTTTTTTCTCCCATTTAGTTGATATCAATATCAATCAATATATCAATAAAAATATATTCAATGTATCATAAACTGATTTTATATAATTTCATATGATTAAATATTTTCAGAATTTTGAAACACGTGAAGCAAGTAAATCTGCATAAGAAGATAACATCTGTCAAAGCTATGATATTCAGTGACTAGAGGTATTAGAAGATATCCCAGATGACTTTGGATCTCCGATTTCTCTAATATAGACCAGATATTAAGCCTGAAAGATGAAAGCAGCACGAGTTGTGGGGAAGGTAAGTTTAAAAGTAATATTTGTTTATATTTGATATAATATTTCTGAAACTTAAATTGATATAAAAACATTAATAATAAATGTTAACATATAAAACCATATTCTGTTTATTCATTATCATCTATTCATGGTGGGATATTCCAGATCTGCAAGATAGATTGGCTCAAAGTCTGTGTTGCAAAACCTGGAATTATTTCTTACAAGACATCCTTTTCCAGATCACAATTCAAGAAATTGGTCTCATATGTCATCATAGGAATGCTCTCCAGTTACCATTACTCATACATACTGGGGCTAATCCCAACAGCTACACAAAATATGCAAACCTCCAGACATTGACAAAATGGATCCCAAAATGTTATGGTACAGATATTTCACTCAAAAAGTAAGAGAATGTTCTCCCAAATGAGTAATTATAGTTTATTAATTTGTAGGATTTTATAATTTTTATTAAATTATTAATTTTTATTGCAGACCTGGTATTGAAATAACAGAATTATCTTTTTACCTTGCATTCATGATTTACTTATAATGAGTTTCTCAACAGTTTTATTTACAATCTGGCAGTCAATATTTATGAATATGTATTCTAAGCTGTACTGAATAAATACATTTTGGGGCTTAAGGCCCTTTATATTCCCAGAAATAAAAAAGTAAAGAAACACTTTCAAAATATTTCGTGATATGTAATTTCTTTTAATTATTAATTTTAGAAGCACTTTTAAAATAGTTTATATAATTCAACCTAAACAATGATACTAAGTGCCTAAATAACATGTTTAAAAACCACAGCTCTAAGCTTTACATATATTGAGTAATATGCAGTTATATAGCATTAGAATCAGTTTTTTGCTTTTCCCGATAAATTACGAAAATGCACATATGCCCCTTTACTTCTCAGGTACAGATGTGTTTTATATATAGCTGTGTTTCCTTCAGGACATCTTCAAGAGTAAAAGTACTTCTATTAATATGGAAGAAGATGGATTTGAATGAACAGCACATTATAATGCTAAATTTAGTAGAAAGGGGAAATTTGATCTGTCTTGTAGAATTGCTTAAGCCAAAATTCTTGTATTTCTCTGCTTTTCGGCATTATGTAAACTTGTGTACAGATAAATAACAAGTGCGGCTTCTTCCATCTTCATTTTGAGATTGATAAAGATATAAGTGGCGTGACTCGTGGCATTATGGTCATGCTGCCAAGAGAAGCACCAATAAAAATAATAGCTGATGCAGCCAAGGTGGCTTTAAATGGCTGCAGAAAACAAGTGACATAATTTATTATCAAGGCATCTAGTTGATTAGTGTATTCTGCAATGTTAATATGGCTTGAACTTATAATATAATGGTTGTACTCCTCTAAGGAAAGTTATTTGCTTTGGAACACAGTGCAGCTTTCAATATTTTGTTAAGTGTGTATAGTCACTACACACGTAGTTTGATGCCAATGTAAGACATATAAATAAATCTAAATAATAACTATTTCACTATTTAAATCATCACACTTTTGTATAATTTTTAAAAACATTATTATACAATAATGGAGACAAAATGTTGCCTATACTCCACAAATATTAATAATAAGGATTTTGACTGAAAATTAAAAGTCATCTTCTCCATTTACGGTTTGATGATAATTTCAAGAAAGCACTCTAATGCACTTATCTCTGAAGCAAAAAGTACACTTGCACAGCCCTTGAGAGCTGGTACTATAGCCAAAGAGAAGATGTTGGTTATTGATTCTTGTCAGCATGACGGTGTGATTCTGATGTCTGTGTTTCATCTTGCTGGTCTTTACAGACAATAGTATTGTCATTTAAGAACTTATCCAGCTCTTCTGGATCTTCAACTTCGAATGTTACCTCTTCTAGTAACAGGTCTCTTGGTGTTGCAGCTTTCTCTGAAAATGACATTATATAATATATGCCATGAGAACAGAGTTTAGCACACAACATTAGAAAAAAAGAAAATGAAGATTTTTTATGACAAAGCAATTTTTTTATTTTCATTATTTAGAGATCATGCTATGTAATTTATACATAAAACAGTTTTCAGCTGTTCCTTTTTAAATTTTATACAGATATTTGAAGAACTATTTTTCAGGTCATCTTGTGCTCTTATATACATTATATTTCTAAGGTTACATTAGTTACAAATTCAATTTAGTTCTCCTAAGATCTCTTCAACTTTAGAATCCAGCCATGATCTGACTGGAAGATTAACTATCATTATAACTCTTGTACAGTTGGATTTAAAGAGCTTTAGAAATGATTATCAGAAATGGTTAGGAGGAGTTTTTTAAAATCCAGCATTTTCAGAAGTAGTTGCAGCAAATAAAATTCCTGTTAACTTACCCATTAATTTTTTTTTTTTACTTCAAAATGATAACAGGACAAGGAATTATGAAAGCATTTTAATCTAGCTGCTGAAGTATTGTTGCTGAAGGTTGAAATATTTCATGAAATAATATGAAATTATACCATGTTGATAATTAATCTTTATATGTATTGATTTTATAAACAATGTGAAAAATTATAAGGAATACAGCAAGGATATGGCTACAAATATAAATTAAATTTTTTCTTAAAAAAGTTTATTTTTCAAAAGTATTTACATATATCCAAGTTTTTTAACTTGAAATTTGGGGAAAAAAGAGATCTAATTTGTGTATTCGTTTGCTTTTCCCTGCAGCGCATGGTTTTCCTAAGGGTGAGCCCCCATTTGTTTGCTGCACCATGTAAGGTGTAGCTAGCCTGCCTGCTTACTTGTTGACCTTGCTGACTGTTACAGTTGTATCACAGGTATTCCTGGGAGTGTACTGTGTTGTTCATTTCTTAATATGGAATATATGTAAAGTATATTATGCCTGTATATTTACAATACCACAGCATGTCTAGATGTATAGTTCACATGTTAACTCAATCAGCTCGTGAAATTCAAAGACGAAGTTCAAGCATGAAACCCAGGTATAGATGCACCAGATTTTATAACAGTCCATAAACTGTATAATAAATTTCAGTATACTGGAAGAGTCCAGACTAAGTAATCAATAAAGCAGCATAAGGTCTCACCAAATAAAGATAACACGGTATTGATAATTGTTTAGGTAATTCCCCTAGAAAATTTCTTTGTATTCTTGAACAACAAGTGGAAATTTCATATAGGTCTGTGCAAAAGGCTCCTAAATTATTGCACTTCAACATATAAAGCTCATTTTGTCAGTAGATTCTGGAAAATGTCTACAATGGACCAATAGACCCACAATTAATATTCCTCTCAGACGAGGCCTGGTTTCACCTCCATTTTCATGCATGTACTCAAAACAATCATTACTAGAGTACTGAAAAACCTGATTTCATACATGAAATGCCCCTCCATGATGAAAAAATTGGTGTATAGTGTGCCATCAGAAGAAAAGAATCATAGAAGCAATTATTTTTGAGCATCAGTTGATTCGGTTACTTATGTGAATAACATTTAACCCCTTTTCTTCAGAGCATTAATCAAGAGGGAGCATGATCATGCATTTTTTTCAACAGGACTCTGCCACTGCTCATACTGCAAATAATTCCATAAGAGCAATTCACAATGTGTTTCCAAAAGACAACAATATTAATAGGGATTTGTGGCCCCTTTTGTCCTCTGATTTAATAGCTTGCGATTATCTCTGGGGCAATTTGAAACATGCCATTTACCAGATGAATCCACACACCATACAAGAACTCAAAAGTTAATATTCATCTGGTTTGCATATAGTTGAATGGTTGATTTATTTTCTTATTTTACCCTCCTGGCCGGCTAATGATGGCATGTTTACCCATAGGCAAAACACTCTGGGGGAAAACAAAACTAATTGTATGATATTTTATATTACCTTGATCTCTTTTGATAAATATCTCATAAGTGGCATTTGGTGACAGATTTGCATACCTATTTTTCACCTAGGACTCTATAGTATCCAAATAAATATTCCACATTATATAGACAAGATTTCATTGTTTTCTATAACATATTCCCAACTTTGTTTACAGATAACTAGAAAGATCAAATACTAAAAAATCACATTTCTGGGTAGTATGAGTGAAAGCACTCGTGTTGTGGCAAATAAATTACAAGTAATGTGACTTGATAAATGCTTGGAATTCCACTGTATTTATTATGAACCATTAATGTCTTATGCCAATTATATAGCTCTAAAGGTAGTAATTTGGTTGACTCATTGATTTACTTATTTGCACAATTAAACTACAGATATCATTGTCAAAAAGAAACAAAACTTATATTTATATTTTACAATAGGAATATGCAGAGATTTGAAAGTGACTGCTATATTGACAGTATTTAAATAGGATTTATGAACTTTTGCTGCATTACATGTAACTGGGGATAACCATTGCAACACTATACATGACATTAAACATTACACTAGGGAACAAAAAATGAATGTTTGTCATACCTTCAAAATGAAAATAGCTGCCTCTTATGGAAAGCAATGTGCTGATTCTGAAAATGCTTTGGTTTTTTCCCATCAGACGTAGTTCAAAAGATAACAGGAAAAATCAAATTCTGCAATTTTAATTGGCAATTTAAATGTCAATGAAATGTACTTGTTAGTCAAAATAGCTATAAAATGAATTTATATAAACTCATTAAAACATTAACAATAGAACTAACAAAACACAATCTTCATGGGTACTAAAAATGCTTGCTGCCTGGTGACTTTCTCTTGTAGTCAGAATTATGGTCTCTCTTCAGAAACCTGCAATAATCCCTGAACATTATATGATTCCAATGACCTTGATATTCAATTAAATGTACTTATGAAGCTGTTGACAATGGAGTGGTATATATATATAAACAATGTAATACAGTTTTTTTCACACTAACTCCATTCACTTACATAAAAATCTGCACATATGTTTCGGGAGTGATCCTCCCATCTTCAGCCTGTAGATAAACTGTTGTTATACGTGGTGGTTGGGTCTTTTGATATTCTTGTGGCAGCATCTGTTGGTTCTATTAGGAATTTGCCGAGTTCACCCATAGGAGGGAAAATTGAAATTCATCCTTATTATTTTTTTTTTTAATGAAATGTTTTCCCAAGTGGAAAGTTCTATTGCATTATGAAGTTGTTTCAGTAGTTTTATCTCTGGTTTAATTTCATGACTTTTATTCCAAAAGTGCACTGCTATTGCTGATTTATCAATTTGTTTTAAGCGAATATTTCTAAAGTGTTCTTTTTTCCAGATTTCCAAATTCCTCTTCGTTTTTCCAATGTATTTTTTATTGCACTCTGCACATTTTATTTCGTAAATACCTGACTTTTGTTCTGTTGGAATGTAGTCCTTTACTCTGCAACCTAATAAGTTCTTTATATTAAAATTGTTCTTTGAGACTAACATAATTCCTTGTTCTTTGAATATCTTTTTGAACTTTTGTGGTAAATTGGGTGGTATGTGAAACTTTTGAATTTGTACCTTTCTTTTGCACTTTTAAGTGTGGAAACATCTCTTATTGTTTTTTGTTTTTTGGTTTTATTGATGATTTTTATTACTGTGTCTTTGTTGTATCCATTAGTTTCTGCTATCTTTATGAATTGTTGGTATTCCAATTTATACTCCGTTTCTGTGAGTGGGATGTTAACTAATCTGTGTGCTAAACTATAAAACACTGCATATTTATGTGGAATGGGGTTAAAACTATAATTTTTTATGTAATTTTCTGTGTGAGTATCCTTTATGAATTCCAAATGTAAGATAGTTTCCATTTCTTATGATTTTTACATCTAGGAAGGGGAGATATCCACCTCTTTCTTCCTCTATGGTGAAATTTATAGATTTGTGCTGTAAATTCAGAAGTTTGAGTGCATCTGTTGCATGTTTTTTCGGAATTATTGCAAATATGTCATCCACATACCTATACCATGTTTTGAAGATAAGAGGGACCTTATAGACCTTGATATTGTTTTTCCATTGTGGCTATGTCCTGATGAAAACATTCTGTCTCTATCATTTACAGCACACAAATTTTCAGGAAAAACATCTAAGTGTGAATGGAGGAAATGCATTTTTATGCAGCTCATTTCTTTATAACATTGTAGTAATGTGTCCACTATTCATATTGTATATCCTTTCTAATGCCAAGAAACCCTTCTACCTTTGAACTGAAAGCACGCCAAGCTACCAGTTTCACATTTGGCTTACTTTAAAAACTTATCTTTTAACAGATTTTTTATCTATGGGCCAACAAAAATACCCCCATTTAACTTTGCATATATCAAACTGGGAAGATAAATCATATCATTTTCAACAAACTGTAACTCTAGTAGTTTCATCAAGCATATTCTGCTGTTGCAACCTGGAGTCAAGATCTCTTGCTTGTTTTTTCCCTAAATTTAAATCCTGCACTAAGTCATCTAAACCATATTATATGGCATTTTATACTGTCACCATTCTTATACCATAAAAACTCATCTTCATCTTCTTCTTTTTTGTTTAAAGGAATGGACACAGACATACTATCAATTCGCCTTATAGCTTTCCTCACTGTATTAGTGCTACTGAACAAAACAGGCATGATTCTTACTAGAGATTATACTATAGAGTTTGTCACAAAGCATGTTATGGCCACTATTGTATTCTGTTTTGCCCGTCAACAGTTTTGAATGGACTAGTACTGTAGGTACTCAGCTGTCAATAGGTATCAAACTGCAGTATAAAGAGGCCCCAAAAATGAATATGATACTAAAATGTTTGTTATTATTGACTTTTTAGTGCTTCCTACACATCTTTATGCTGCCTAAGATTTCTCTTAGCTGATTTAAGATGAATATTGTGTCACACAGACTGAAAAGTTATGGCTTCTTTCAGTTAAAGCTTTTCTATTGTTAGTTTAAAAGTTTGTTATTATTGTATTTGTTCACTCAAATATGCTCAAATCTAAATGAATGACAGCTATATATATTTTTATGTTTTATAGACACATGTATAAATTATACTCTTTGTTAATGAGTCTATTATATATTCTTATTTCTGCACATACAACATTTACTGGCAGAACATGTTGATAAGTGAAAAAATAAGAGTATATAATCGATTCATTAACTTAAGTATTTAATTTATAATTATATGTCCATTGTGGAAGTTCTACAAATACAGATTTAATAACACATATTAAAGCCATATAGATTACATAATTTAGTACCAATACAGTAAAATCAATTAAGTCAAATATTCCTCTATACTTGCTACTTCATGCCTCTTTTTATATTCCACTCATTCCATGCCATTTTCCCAAATAGGTATCTACAGCTCTATTAATTATCCTTTACTTAATTTCAAAAATAGTAGCAGTTTGCTGGTACAGGCTTTTAGATATGCCTTTTCTAGTTTTTACTATGGCTTAATATCATCTATTTTTAATAATGGACCTTCAATTATCACTGTATCTAGAAACTATTATAAGTGTCATAAAATAGAGACATCTATTAGAAAAGTTTGAAGATGAGCATATCAAAATGATAGCAAAGAATTGGGAGCATGGAAACTTTATTTTTTTGCTCCAGTCTGATTGCTTTTTGCCTTTCTTCAGAACTGCTATGTTAACCTGCAGCTACACATGTTTTACTGACCATCATGGTTTATAGACATATATGCTACTACAATCTGTACTCCATAATTAATACAATTGTAATATTGCTTCTGAATAATGGTCAAATTGTTTCTTAACTACTGAACACTTCCAGTTCTGTTACATCCAGTTGACAGCTACAGAATAATGTTGTAGTGACAATGTGATTGAAAAATTTCTTCTATACATATAGTAATATGAGGGTGGTCTGAACAGTTCTTGGCCTCGACCCCTGCTAAGTTGGTACACCTTTTGTAAGCATTTTTTGAAAATTGCAAGTCATTTTTTGTGATATTTGTTGTATAAGCTGTCTGAAGCAAGAGATTTGTCTATTTATCAATATAGATAAAATGAAGTATCATGCGATAATAAAATTCTCTGTAAAAGAAGATTTGGTATCTAATGAAATTCATGCAAAATTCATTAAAGTGCATGGCACATCTTTGCCTTCATTTTTGATGATTAAAAAATAAACTGCTGAGTTTGACCATGGTCATACCAGCCTTGAAGACAATCCACATGAAGGATGTCCAAAATATGCAAACAACATTAGAAATCATCAAAAAAAAGTGTACAATATGAAGTTGGACAGTCAGTGTAGTCAAGGTGCATGAAACTGATGAGGCTATAGGCTTCTTCAAAGAGGGCACAGGATACATCTTGCATTAAGAATTGGGGATGAAAAGGCTCTGTGCAAGAGGGATGTCATATGTGGTCACAGCAGATCAAAAGCAAATGTGTGCTAGAAGCTCTGAGTAGTGTTTGGAGAGTTTTAACAGCTTCAAAATAGATTTTATGTGCTGATTTCTTATGGAGGAAATTTGGATTTATCATCACACACCAGAATCCAAACAGCAATCAAAACAGTGGTAAGAAGCTGGTTGTTCAGTACCAAAGACAGTTCCATAGCAGAAAAGGTCACTAGCATTGGTGTTTTGGGATGCTAAAGGCATTTTGCTCATTAATTACCTTGAAAAGAACAAAATAATAAGCAGGGAGTATTACTTTCATCTTTTAACCAACTAGATTCTTGAGAAAAGACCTGGTTTGCAGAAGAAAAAGGTCTTTCACCAGGACAATGTGCCTGCCCACAAAAGTATTCTGGCAATGGCAAAACGAACTGTTGGAATATCTGCCCTATTCCCTGGATCTGGCTTCCTCTGACTTCTCTTTCTTCCCAAAGCTCAAGCTTTTCCTCATAGGACACAGTTTTTCTTTGAGCCAGGAGGCAATTGCAGCTGTAGTAGCCTATTTTGCACACCTTCCAGAAACCACTACAGGGATGGGATAACTGCACTGGAGCACAGCTGGAAAGCGCTTTTAAAGGAAATTATGTTAAAAAAATAAAATTCTCTTGGGACAATAATTTTGCCTTTTCATTGTTAGGCCTAGAACATCTCAGACTGCCATTGCATAATATTAATTATATCACAGTATTGCATTACTGGTGATGTATTAATAGTGATTCAATAATACTGTCTATAATATAAATGGCGTGAAAATTAAAATGAATTAAATTAAAAATATAAATTAAAAAACTACTTAAAAGTAGTAGTTAAAATGACTTTGTATTTTCAAATTAAATTAAAATTCAAAGAATGTGGGCCAAAAAGAGCAGAACTTCAAATCATACAACAGCAAAAAGAGATTAAAACCAATATATTTCACTGAAAGCTTCAATGGGGGAATGCATAACGTGGCTATTTGGGTGCAGGGTTAATAATGCATTTTTTATTAATTATTTTTTGGAAGTTATTGACAGTGAAGTAGAAAAATAAAGTTAATTAATTTGAGTTGGTTTTATGACACTTGTGCACTTACTCAAATTATGAATGGCCACTTGTCAGAAACAAAGTTCACTTCATGCTTCCCAACATAACCAAAGTCATAGGCAGGTTCCTACTAGTGATGTTATTACAGTAAATTACATAATGAGACTTTGAAAAATATAGACATAAATTAACTTTATTTGTTTCTGCATAAAACAAGTTTACCACTTTCTTCATTAAAACTAGAAATGTAAAGAAGTATTGATTTTCATTGAATTAAATGGAATAGTCAGCAGATGTTTTCTAATATTAAAAAGAACAGCTTTAACATTCCAACCTCAAAGCATGAAGCCTGCTATATGCATTACTTGATAGATTATATGTACGAGGTATTGTGGGTTTGAATGTCATATAATTTCTACACTTTTTATTTTTTTTTTTTTTTCACTTTGTGCATGACCAGCAATTCAGTTTACAGTTAATTTTCAAATATAATATGAAGTATTAATGCTTGTAGCTTTAAAATGTTTATTGCTGCCTTAATGTCTTTCAATTTTGACCTTAAAAATGAAATATTTACACTTAAGATACAGTTCAGTCTCTAATAAAAATTAAAATAAACAAATAAAAAACTTAATACCAGTTCAATATCCTTCATGTTCACAAAAGCTTGTTAATTCCATTGGGCTTGGAGTCTACCGGTTAAGGAAAATAATTTGGCCTTTTTGCGAGGGAATTCCATGCACCTTCAACCCACGCCATAGCTCGACAGACATCCTGGGAGATGGGAATTTGGAAGTCTTCTTTATTTCTGCCCATATGTTCTCAATAGGACTTAGACCAGGTGATTTGGGAGGGTGAGGTATCGTGAAATGTACTCTCGCCTAATAAATCAATTCTGAACTATCCTTGACTTGTGAGTGCTGTTACTATCCTGCAAGAACAGGATTGTTTCATCAGAATACCTTTCTCGGGCAATGGGACTAAAATGAGTTTAAAAAGGCATGGTTGGTCAAACTTTTAACTGTCCAGGAACTTGTTTGAGGTGTCCAGGACCTTCGAATGAAATCCAGTCCCAACATCAAACGCTTACTCCTCCTCTGTGAGCAGGAGTATGTTGATCATATTGATGACCACTTGGTTAGTACATACTGATTCATTATACAATGACAGCACTACAACTTTGTCTGTAATGATTACTCTCTGCCAGTCAGTGTTCCTGCATCAATTTGTTTTAATAGTGTTTAATGCCCATTTTTACTACTGAGGCACCATAGGCAGCCCTGCATCGATGGCATATGTAAGATGGTCCACATATTCATTATACAGGGCATCCTTACATGTAGCTAAAGTAGTTGCCTAAACCAAACTCCTGCACTGATGCCGTACAATCTGCAAAGAATTGCAAAATTGGGTAGCAAATGAAAAGGGTTTTCTTTCTAACCCTGTCCGAAGACATTCATCATCCTTCCAAGTAGAAAGTCTTTTATGACTTGTACTATGTCGCTCTTCTACCTGTTGATCTTCCCTATATTGTTGAACCCAATTCCTTCCAGTTCATTTTGGTATGTCATGTCTATGAACAGCCTCAGAATGCAAACACTCTGCATTAATATAAAAACCCTCAAAGTTAATACAGCAGAAAGGTACATCTGTCCATCAAGGCAGCCATAGTTCAATGAAAAGAAAATACGTCAACAGCAAGTGGTCCTGAGAGTGGAATAGTATCCTTTAGCTTGGCCAGTCACTGAGAGGGGTAGCAGCGTGCCATAGCACATGGTCTCAATGACTTGCTTTAGAGTACAATAAAAGAAATAATGCTAGTAATCCTAACACAGAATCAATCTTAACATTCTGGTCATTTATATATTGTGATGGAAAGTATTATAAGCAGAGCCTGGAAGTTAGGCAAAATGTCTTTTCTATCTGGGTGGATATATTTAAAAGTCAGATAGAAATGAACATGTTTCCATACGTAAATTAGACCTAAACTGTCGTCTAACACGCTCTTATGCTTCACTTACTTTTAAATACCGTGGGACCAGTTTCAAAGAGACATCCTCTCCATCTTCAACCAACTTGACGACTAGAGAAACTAACGTCTATGAGGACCTGTGGCTCCGTCCTGGTGATGTTTTTTTCTGTATAAACTGGAATGTAATAAAAATTTCCAGTTTATAAAGAAAAAAACACCACCAGGATGGAGCCACAGGTCCTCATAGATATTAGTTTCTGGTGCCAATCATCAAGTTGGTTTAAGATGGAGAGGATGTCTCTTCGAAACCGGTCCCAAGGTATTTAAAAGTAAGTGAAGCATAAAAGTGTGTTAGATGACAGATTAAATATAATTTACATTTAACAAGCTTCACTGTATGAGTTCCAACAGAATTTTTATAAATGTCTTATTTTTTGAAAATTCTTAAATGAATGTTTCCATACATTTGGAGTCAGTATGCCAGTTTTTATTTTGCCTATTTTGGCTTCTGTTGACTATTTGAATGTTTGAAATTTTTTGTATTTGTTTACATTATTATTATTATTATTATTATTATTATTATTGATTTCTGCATTTTAAAATGCACATAAAGAATTTCAATATATCGAAGTAAAAAAAGTTATAAAAGTTAAACGACACATTCACCTCACATTCACCTATTAAGAATCTTGTTACACATTTCTTTTCAAGCAGTCAAAACCTTTCTCTTCAACCCATTCACTTAAGTTCTTTAAATAGAAGATATCTTCATTAATGAAAGGAATGTGTAGTTGTCTTGGGCATATGAAAACCAGAAAATAGAGAGGATGAGGGAAGCACTGTAGTTTTGAATAGTCCTGGCAAATGACCTTGTATTGATCTGAGCAAAAAAATGCTCGGAAATTTATGGTGGGGGTAATTTCTCACCTGCATAAATGTAACAAACAATTGCAAGCAGGAAAGATGAGAGCGATACAGCTGTGCAATAAACCATTCCTACATTATGTTCAGTATAGAAGTAAAAGAGATACTAACGTGATTCTTCTATAAACGCATAAACTGAAAATGAACTTGACCAGAAAATGCACATCTTTTGCTCATTTGCTAGGATTATTCAAAAATACTTTACTTGTCTTGGTCAACATTTCCATTATGTCCTGAAAGGTGAATGTTTTTGTTGTTACTGGTATAACTCCTTCTGAAATAGCCTGTTTTAAATATGCTCCAATCACTTCAGTGGAAATAGAACATTCTTTTTTCATGATGAAAAATGTTCTCTTCTGACAAGTGGCTGAATATGACAGTTGATACTTTGAAAAAACATCTTATTCTTGTTGTAACCAATCAATCTTAAGTACTTTAACCATGTGACAAAAATGATTATCTTAAATACCTTTTTTCATTAATAATGAATGATATTACTGTGTTCACTTTTAATAAATGCCCATTTTAATTAAATTACAGCCTATTTTCAGTATTGTAAGTGGCTTTATGCCTACCTACACTAACCAAAATAAATGCTTGAACTTCCAAGCTCTGAAAGTATACCGAATAAGTTTATTATACAGTAAGACAGAAATATTTATCAAATAACTGCACAAAATATTTTATTTTAATGAAATGAAAAATTACATATGTTTTGTTTCTTAATCAGTGGAGGATGTTCTTAATGAAAGAAAGATGACTTTGAAATCAGGCATCATTTGCAGGGGCCTCAATTCGAAGGGAGCTAATTCATATTTTGCCACCCCAGAAGCTGACATTCTCTCTTTGAGTATGTGTACTTACAAGTATGTGAGAAAAGTATAAGTGAAATGAAACCTACCTATATATATATATATATATATATATAATATTAATGAAACATAAAAATAAAGAAACACTATTAACAATGTAACAAATTAACACTAATAATAAAAGTAGATAAAGATAAAACACAGAGAAAGAGTCACACTCTTTCTCTGTGTTTTATCTTTATCTACTTTTATTATTAGTGTTAATTTATATATATATATATATATATATATATATATATATATATAAAGTCTCCAATAATAATTTAAAATTAAATATTGTTAAACTTTCTTAAGAGAAATGTGATTAAAGGTCATCAAACAAATGTTTCCATTCTTTTATACTTACTTGGTAGAGTGCCACAGAGCTTAAACTCTTCTACATCTTGCTGGAATGCCTGTCCAAACGTCTCTTGCCTCTCTCTCAGGAACTTCTGCTGCTTAACTTCATGCTGAATAACCTTTTCTGCATGTTCTGAGGCCAAGTTAGCTGAAAACACAAACAAGCAGCTGAAAACAATGCTCAGCTTCTGATTCAAACAAAGCAATTTTTTCACAAGCTTTTCCAGCTGATTTAATGAGTATATTTTGTTAATAACCCACTGTCTGAAAGCATTACATAAATTATTAGCAGGAGATAATGGTAATGTGCTTTGTTCAACAACTGCAACTATCCAGTCAAATGGAGTACATCACTATGCCACATCAAAACAATCTCTTCTTCTAATACATTATTCTGATTCATTTTCAAACTTCACTTCTTGTACAGGGCATATCTATTTAATAAGTGTGAAGCACCCCTCATTAAACAAGAAAGTTCTCTTTTCATTAGAAATATTGGTGTTACTTCCAAAATGAACAAAATATGATACACACCAGCATACTTTTCCAATCTATCCTCATTCAATACCATTCATTAATTATTCATTGCTAAAAATTTGAATTTTTTTTATATTATTAATCCTCAATATTAGGAGAAATCCTATGATTTGATTTATGTACCTCTCACAGCTTCCAGCTCACTAAGTTTCTTCTCCTTATACAGTGCAAACTGGAACCTATGATCCAGTTGCCGCTCTTGCAATTCCTGAGTCTCCACCATGTCTTCCAGCTGGAATAGTGCCCCTTCCACATCCTCAAATAGACCCTGTAGCACACCTGCAGCAAATTATCTTATGTAATAATTTATTAAAAAAAAACTGCTTAATATGAAAAAGTCAGCTATCACTTACTTTTATCATTCATTGTTACCTTCTCATTTGAAAGTACAACAAAATCATTTCTATACTAGGCATTACACTGTTATCACTTTTGCTAAAATTTGTTCAATCACAAAATACACATATGCTTATAACAGGTTTAAAATCCTGATGTCAAAGAGTGCAGGGTAAGATTTTTAGAGCTTTTCTTCTTCCTTCATATCATGAAAATACCAAATGACACTAGGTGTTTCTCCACATCATCAATTTCATTTATCATCTGAAGTCTATCTGGCCATCAGTATGATATAAAAGCTTTTAAAGAATTTTAGGTAATAATGCATCAAAATAAAATTTGAATATTATCATGAAGTTTTAAAAAACTGCAATACTTCATAGACTATAGTTATCATGGAAAAATAATTGATATTGATACCATTCTTCACTTTCTGGCTATCTATACATTGGAGGGAATGTAGGCTTTCATAGCTATCCTGGACCAATCAGCGGAGTCACAGATATCACTAGAGGTACAATTAATGATGAATATAGGAATCCATACAGTGAAATGATCATAAAATCTTAGGTAGATTAAAAGTAAAACTATTTAAAATCATGTTAGCATATTAAAAACACTCTTGATGTTCCATTCTTACAACTTTTAAAATTAAAACTGGGACATGTTCCATGAGACCTTGCTTAGATTGTCAAGCATAGAACAACTCTTTCTATAAATGCACAAAGAAGAGTCGTTCTATGGTTGACAATATGAGCAAAGTCGCACAAAACATGTCCCAGTTTTAATTTTAAAAGTTTTAAGAGTGAAACGTCAAGAGTATTTTTAATGTAGTTTTACTTTTAATCTACCTGAGATCACTATAGGTATCTTTTGGGCTGTTATGCGGTGGTCTGCTAAAGCTAGGAGTTCCAGACATTTTGTCCACAATTGTAGCAGATATCTTCAGTGGCATGGACGAAGTCTCTTTGGAGAAGGTATCTCAGCACCTGATGCATTGATCACCAGTATCACTATTTGTACTGCGAGTGCCCTCCGCTGATTAGTCCAGAGTGAGCAGAGGTTGTTAAAAATTTTTCTGCTGGTTTAAGATCACAGTAGCATTCTCCTTGTCTACTGAGCAGACAATGATATCTTGGTTGGCATTCAGTCACTCTACTTCTCCCCACCACAGATCAATCAGTGGAGCATGCTCACAGTACAAATAGAGCATACTGAAGGTCAATGCATCAGACACAGTGATACTTTCTCCAAGGAGAATTCATCCATGCCACTGAATATGTCTGCTGCAGTTGTGAACGAAGCATCTGAAACTCCTAGCTACAGCAGACCACCACATAACAGCCTGGAAGATACCTCTAGTGATATTTATACATTGTTTGAAGTTCTAATTGGAACTTGTACAGAGAAGTATATCATAAATAATTACGATTATGATTAATCACACACACACACACTTGTTGGCTCTACTTATTTGTTTATATTTAGAACATGTTTTGCAGATTGTCGCCTGCATCCTCAACTAACTGTTGACTGCTAGATAATTCATGCTGTTCCTTTGAGGATGCATATTCTGCTCTGATGGAGGTGTGATGAATTTAAAGTTTATGTGTTAACCCCAGAAGGGTAGAAATTCATTAAGCTATCTGTTGTATTTATAAATACACATTTTATCCCATGTTGCTAGCTCTGTGGGTTTCCTATGCTGACTTTATTAATTTTGATTTTTTCACTATGTCATAGTTCTCTGTCCAGAAATTAGATGTCACCATTGATTTCTTTATTTGTTTATATTTATGTTTCTGAAGTGTTCTTTTAATTATTTGCCTATTTTTCTTTTTGTTTTTTCAATATATATTTTAATATTAGATTGACACTGATAAACAGATTTAATGCTAAAAATCTCCTGAATGGCAACATTAATGAAAGTATTCCACCAGAGAAAAACACAGGTATTTACCAAATAAAATGCGCAAAATGTGAAAAACTATATACAATGTAGAGAAGAACATAAAATACAAACAAATGGAGAAATCAGCAGTGGCATCTCATTTCTGGACAGAGAACCCGACACAGTGAAGCAAAATTATTATAGTCAACACAGACAGCTTAATTATCTTTGACACTTCTGGGGATGAAAACACAAACTTTAAGTTCATCACCCTCCATCAGAGAAGAATGTGCATCCCCAAAGGAACACTGTGAATTATCCAGCAGTCAAGAGTTTGTTGGGGATGTGGTCTGTGAAACATGTTTTAAATATAAACAAATAAGTGGAGCCAATAAGTGTGGTAGTTCAACTGTCTTACAAAATCTTAATTATACATTGCTTTAATTAATTGTAGTACCTTAATAAATTATTAACTACTGCTCAAAAAGTTTTCATTGTACGTTATTTTTCACACCTTAGGTTTGATGGATGATGTGATATGCTCAAAAGCTATAGAGTCAATCAATTATCCTTGAATTACTAATTTGAACCATTTTTTCTGCACCTCAAGAAATAGTACAAGCATTTATGTTTAAAATGTTGGCAAAATTTTCTTTTTTCCTTACATGGCTAAGCTCTTCATAAATTCTCCTCTTCTGCAACTGTGTGTGCTTATATCTAAATAGAATGAACCTTGATTGCAAAGTGCTTAATTCATCAGTGTTGATGAATATTAATTTATGACTGAAGTAAAATAATGCTTTCTTTATTCAGAACTGAAAAATTTCTTCTTATTACATTTCAAACAGCATACAGAAGAAAAAGATAGAAAAAACAAACCTACTCAGAAGTAACCATATTTTTGTTTGCTTTATTAAGAAGCAGTTGATTCTATAAAAACAATATTTGGTTGCATAAATAACACTAGAACTTTACTGTTTTATATTCCATACAGTTTGAATGCATTTTCTCCAAAGGTTGGAGGAATAGCTAAGGATGAACACAAGTGCATTCGTAACTGTCTGAGAAAAAGTTAGTGAAGATCATAAATCCAGTCAAATTATTGAATTTAAAAAAACTTCATCATTAAAAAGTCTTGCTAAACAAAAACGCTTCTATAATATTTTTAATACTTGTAACTTGCACATTAACAAGGCTTCTTCCAACTGTAATAGAACTAATTTCAGATTATGCGGCACAGCTTTCATAGTTTCTCTCCTGAATATGCATGTTCCAAGCAAATGAAAACATTTGTTCGATGATTAAAATTATGAAATTTTGTTGACAGTTACCCATATCTTTGTATCCACTTCCTTTCCAAGGAAAGAACTATTTTAGTTGTCTTTTTAACGGCCTTTTCATGTTACATCTTAAAATTGCAGAACAAGATTACGCTTGAGAGAACGTAGGTCTTCAAGGCCGTAGTCATATATGTAACTACAATTTTCTTCCTGGCTATTGTGCCATGGTCTGCTGGAGATGAGAATTCCAGACGTTTTGTCTGCAACTATGGCACACATCTTCGGTGGTGTGGACGAAGTCTCTCGGAGAAGGTATCACTGTGCCTGAAGTGTTGGCTGTCAGAGTCGCCATATTTATAGTATCAGTGCTCTCTGTGGGCAGTGGTTGGTCTGCTGGTGGGAGGAACCTTGGAGGGGGAATATATCAAGTTTTAGGGCACTAGCGTCCTTTCTTCTATTACACACTACCATGCAAGACTGCAATTAGAAGCCATTGAAATTTACAAATATCCCAACAATTTCAATAATGAAGAAGAAGCTCTTAAACTATACAGCAACTGAAAACAAAGTATAACACTCAACACGTGAACATAGTGACGAAGCGTCAACACATGGATCTCCGAACAGAAGAGATGCTGCCTTCTGGGCCATCCGGATAAGTCTGCGGTCGCAGAACATGCAATGTGGGCAGATGGAGAACACATTATCCAGTATAATGAAACATTTGTTCTCTGTTAATACCATATTACCACGCTAGATTACAACGCAAAGCAATAGAAATCTACAAGCACCCTAATAATTTCAACAGAAAGGGAGAGGCTCTCAAACTGAGCAAAACCTGGCATCCGATATTAGAGCATATAAAACGAGCCACACTCGCACAATTCACGTGAACCAATCACCGATCAGAGTGGAGATGCCCTGCCTTCTGAGTACACACCCCTTGCTCCAGCTGAACCAATCCCCTTCGAGCAGCCCGTATATAAATATAACACCTCCAGCTGGTATTTCAGTCATGCCAGAACCTTCGCCCAGAAGAATCAGACCGCGCCACTGAAGATGTCTTCCGCAGATGGGGATGAAACATTTGGACTCCTTAGCTCCAACAGACCATGGCTTCCAAGCCCAGAAGAAACTTCTAGTTATATACTCCGGCTGTGAAAGCTTCCAACTACTCGTTTGCTGATCAACTTCTTCTTTTCAAAACTACAATCATACTATTGCACACAACTTTCAATTAACTGGTTGTGCATTTAAAAAGTATGGGTGTCAAAATGTGAAGTAAACATTAGCAATTAAATAAGAAATGTTGCAGAGTCCAAACTCGCCTGTGTCAATCAGAATGTGTTTTCCAAATAAAATGCCTGTTTGGCAGAGAAGGATACTGCTATTACTATTTTTTATAAGATAAGACTGTATACATATTTTAGGAAGCATAGGGTACCACCAGTTATGGCATGCTTAGAAGCTAAGGACTTATAACTTAAGCCTGGTACTTGTGAGGTGTAGATGTTTTTGTACATTTAAAACTGAATTTTTTATAATTATGAAACACTGTATCAAGCAATGTTATTAATAATGAAATTTTAGAACAAACATCTTTTAAGTTTGCCATACTAACAATTTTGTTAAAGTTAAGTCTTTTATTTACATCCTAAGCTAATTGCATAGATCTTCAAAATTATAGTTTTTATTAATAATGAAAAATGAATTATATTTATGCCATTAGTGAGATTAGAATCACTAAAGTTTCCTGATCTTCATCCTCCATGTTGAAAAAAATTACAGACAGGCAGCTTGACCTACATCATTCCAACTGCAGTTCCCACTTCTGCAGCTGCATCTTAACTGAGGTAGCTGTAGCATTCACTTAATTTTGACATTTATTCTTACTTATCTCAATTTACAGGGAAAATATGTAGTATTAAAAAGCTTAATTATACAAACCAAGAAGAGACACTTAAGCTAAGCTGATGTAAAATGTGCCTTCTTTACATTAATATATATAAAACTTTTAGCAGTATTTTGCACTGCATATGAACACATAACAATCAGCTTTGCATATATATAAAGTAATACATTTTATACATTTGTAAATATAACTAAGATTTACAGTACTCCTGCATCATAATGCAAATATTCTATTAATGTTTATCTCACACCTCTATTTGCTAGGCTGTTCATTGAATGTTTACATGAACCTACCTAACTGCTCCATAAGCTGCTGGACACAAGCTTCCAGCTGAGGCAATGTTGCTAGTGTTGTTGTTATGTGACCAACACCTGTCCACTGATTCTCCAGCTTTTGGTGCAGTGATGCTATCACCATGTCCAGCTCCTATACCAGTCAACATATATTAGTGGCCAAGCCTTATAAAAAGACTAACAAACAAACAAAAGATGCTGCAACTACAACCCATATGTTGCTAGTATTTCATGATCAAAATCTGTATACTGATTCTTCAACTTTTGGTGTAGTGTTGCTATCACTTGTTTACAGCTTCTATATCAATCAGCATGATAACTCTTCTGACTTTGAAATGAATTCAACTTTTGTTTGTTCCATGAATGGAAAAGACTGATAAGACATTCTTTCATTTTAGGACATATTTACACACAAATACATGTATGTATAAGTATATATATATATAGTTATATATACAATTGCAATTCAGAAGATGAAAACAACTTAACCAATGATATATTTTCTTATAGTACAAGAGGAAAGGGCATTTACCATAGAATAATGCTAAATTTGAAATCAATAGACAAAGGTCCTAAAATGAAAGAATTAATAACATATAACAAATTACTTTTGTAACACAAAAAATTGTAACGGTAGTAATTTTAAGTTTAATCTGAAGAACTGTGTCATTGATAAATGTATTTATAAACTGAATGAATTTTAAATGTTATGTAAATATAAAATGACAATGTTAAAAACTTGAATCAAGTCTCTATTGACAGTAATTAATTTTATTATTGTTTTTATTATTATTATTATTATTATTATTATTATTATTATTATTATTATGATAAGACATTCTTTCATTTTAGGACATATTTACACACACAAATACATGTATGTGTATATATATATATATATATATATATATATATATATATATATATATATAGTTATACAATTGCAATTCAGAAAATGAAAACAACTTAACCAATTACGTATTTTCTTACAGTACAAGAGGAAAGGACATTTACCATAGAATAATGCTAAATGTGAAATCAATAGACAAAGGTCCTAAAATGAAAGAATCAATAACATATAACAAATTACTTTTGTACATAAAAAATTGTAATGGTAGTAATTTTAAGTTTAATCTGAAGAACTGTATCATTGATAAATGTATTTATAAACTGAATGGATTTTAAATGTTATGTTATGTTATGTGACAATGTTAGAAACTTGTATCAAGTCTATTGACAGTAATTAATTTTATTATTATTATTATTATTATTATTATTATCATCATCATCATTATTAACAACATAATTTAACTGTAAATCATTTTAAAAATTAATGAAACTGACTTACCAACCCAACAAACTGAACAAAAGTTGCTGGAACCCCAATATGTTAAATATCTACTAGTATTAAAAACTGATGCAAACTGAAGCATTACTTTAAATTATAATTATATTTGCGAGCAAATTGAAAAGGATTTATATTGAAAAAACATGAGCATAACCTTATGAATTTTGACATCCCAGAAGCAGACAGCACTTTATTTAAGTTTATCACTAGGCCAGCAGATCAACCTGATTACCTACCTACCCACCCAGCTCCTGCGAATTATCCAACATCATTTAACACCTGATGATGTGGACAAGTCCCACGAAACATATGTCCTGAGTAAATCTCATTTAATTGAAACCATAAAGAGTATTCTAAACATCTGATTCAGAAGATATTATCAATGGGTGTTTCACTGTGTTCGATTCCAAATTGAATTAATATTAAAATTAAATGTTTTCTACCTTAGCGTGTTCCTGAAGTGGCAACAGTTCAGGATGTATCATTTTAGAATGAAATTCTAAAATAATACATTGGGTTAAATATTTAACCCGAATGGCAATAGTTTGGTGAGATAGCTAAGTCCTTTCATTAAAGAAATAAGTGCACTGCTTCTACTCTATTCAAGATTTCCTTGTAAATAATGATAAATAACTATTTCATAACTGCACTATGCCCTAATCTTGATATTATTGTATACACCTAATTGTATTTTTTTTACTTTTGATATTCTTGTGTATAATACAGTATTTTATTAAGACGTGTCCAACATAAATTGTACTGCTATGTACTAAAGCAATAAACTAAATTGATATCACTACTACCTTTGTGAACACTATCATTGCTTTTTTAACAACTTCCCCATTACTGAAAGGTTTTTTTCTTTTTACATATCATATACTTTATTCACCTTTGGAAATTTGTTGCAATTTCATGGCTTCATCAATTACAAAATATAACAATTTCAAACTATTAATACTTACAATTTATCTATATGGGTAGTTTTTTAAAATATGCATTAAATTCTTGTATACTATAAAAACACTGATTAATTAAAAACCTCTTAACTTTCTTCCTAAATCTAATCGAGTGTGTATTTGTGATTTTGTTAGTTATTAAGTTATACATTTTGATGCCACTATGCAAGATTGAATTGATCTTTTTTAGTTGTTCTGGCAGTTTGTAGGTAGATTTTGTTACTAGTTCTAGTACTGTGCTTAAGGATTGATTTATTGGAGTAAAATTGTTGTATATTACTATTTATGAAACATACACTTTCTAATATATATAGGCATGTTAGGGTAAGTATATTGTTCTGTATAAAGTACATTTTACAGTGAATGCATTTGTTTAGGTTAAACATTTTAGGTATAATTTTCTTTTGTGCTAAAAAGAGTGTATTAGTATCTACTGAATTATCCCACAAGATAATGCCATAAGTAAGAACTGATTGTACATTGCAAAGTAGATTATTTTTAAAGTGCTAAGGTTGCATGTGGTAGTAGTACAGAGATTATATAATGAGTTCTGTTAATCTTTATTATGATATTGTAAATGTGTGACTTCCAGTTTAAGAATTTGTCTATAGTTACTACTAAAAATTTTGCTTCAGAGGCATACTGAATTACTTTATTATTGTAGACGATCATTTTGTCTTTCCCTATTAGAGAGTGCAAAATTCATGCATCGGGATTTATTGGCATTTAATATCAATTTATTAGCAGAGAGCCATTCAGCTAGATTAGCCATAACTTCAGCTGCCTGTTGTAAATTTGTAGGAGAGTTTCCCTTTTAATATCCAGCTTGTATCATCTGCATACATTATCATGGCTTCATGAGGTATGTTAATCAGCAAATCTTCTATGTATAGCCATAACTTCAGCTGCCTGTTGTAAATTTGTAGGAGAGTTTCCCTTTTAATATCCAGCTTGTATCATCTGCATACATTATCGTGGCTTCACGAGGTATGTTAATCAGCAAATTTTCTATGTATACTAGAAACAAAAGAGGCCCAAGATTTGAGCCCTGTGGAATCCCCGCATTTTGCTACTTTTAAGCTTGAATTAACGTTTCTGCCATTTGTTACATTTCTTATTGATGTTACCTGTGTCCTATTGCTTAGGTAGGATTTGAGCCACATATATGCAATGCCAGGAATACCATATGATTCCAATTTGAATAATAAGATATTATGGTCAACCAAATCAAATGCTTTACTCAGGTCCATAAATATACCAAGTATAGATTTGTTTTCACCAACTCCTTCAAGTGTTTGCTTTATGAAGGAATATAGGGCATTATTTATGCTCTTGTTTTTCCTAAAGTCATTTTGCTGGTCTCCAAACACACAGTTTTCTAGAAAGGGGGCAATTCTGTTATACATTACAGTTTCTAATATTTTTGAGAATCCTGATATAAGAGAAATTGGCTTGTAGTTATCAACATTATTTGGGCTATCTTTTTTAAATATGGGGACAATTTTACTGCTTTAAGATTCTCTGGAAATTTTCCTGAAGTAATGGAATCGTTTACATATATCAATTAGGGGATCGATAATGTCGCTTAGGCACTGTTTAATTAGACATTCTGGTATTTCATCAGGTCCCACCAAAAACCATTTCTTTTGGAGTTAACTATTCTGGTTATTTCCTCGTGGGTTACTGGCTTAAGGTATACACTTTTTTCACTTCTATTTGGTTTAGGATTTTTAAAAATATTAGTGTTAGTTCAGGATGGAAACATTCTATATGCAACTGTGGTGAAATGATTATTTAAAATATTTGCAACTTCAATTGGAATATTACATATCACATTGTTAACTGTTTAGGTTATATTTTTATGTTTGTCAGTCTTAGCGTTAGATAACAGACTTTGTATTGCCGTATTATTAATTCACTGGACAGGTTTTGTTAATACAGATTTTATGTCTTTCATTTTGTGTTTTCTCAGTTTAGAATTAATGGGAAATTCACTAATGAGTTTTCTGTGATTAGAAGAAAAGGTCATTCTACATTACTTTTATTAGAAACAGATACACTACTATTACACAATAAGCATATGGGTTTACGTCTGTATTCAATAAAACAATACTGTTCCTCTCATTCGCTGTTAAAACTTTCAAGTTCATTTCCTTTTAGACACACTCTATTAAAGTAGCTATTTGAAAATAGCTCTGCTTAAAAATGAATTTAAATACACTGATATATGTCCATTATTTTGAAGGTTGAAGGTTACTTATCATCATACAAGGCACATAAGTATTGAACTTGTGCTCAAGACTTACTTCACCTCACAAGTTCACAAATAATAAATATTTGGCTGAAGACATCAAACATTGTTTGCAGCATCACTTTGTTCAGATTAAAGTAACTTCATATGAAATTGTCAGCTAATTAAGGGAAGTAGTAAGGCTTTAAGGCATCATGACTGTTTGAAAGTAAAAAAAAATAGGGCAGTAGAATGAATATAATAAAAGGGATGTGCAAGACCATACTATACAGGAATACTGGGGAAAACTTTCAATTGTTATTCAGATGTTCAAAAATAGTTCTCTAGAAATTTAAATTAGTATTAAAAATTAGCAGAAATAATTTTTTAAAGAAAGGAACCAGAAAATATACCATAAGCGCAAGGATGATCTATTTATTTTTATTTCCACAATTCCGTCTCTAGTATTTTTTACTCTAAAACTAAGGTGTGAGAACTGGTAGCACATATTTTGTGCTATTTTCCCTAACTTATAATACAGATGTATCAGTATAAAAAGATTAACAACTTCATTTTTTGTTAGCATATCTTAAAATACTATAGCACACTTCCACACAATGCACCAAATGTGACCAAGCCCATACATAACATGCATTTCTCTTAATTTTTTAGCTTATGGTGCAAAAATATTGCTGAGAATGTCAAAAAGGTCTGCTGATTAATCAAAGGAATATAGGGCATTATGTAACAACAATAAGCAAGAATAGGCAGTATTTTGTTATCTATAGCACAGAAACAGCACAAACTATCATTAATATTAATGTCTTGAACTGGAGCACATCAAAGCATATCTCATTAAATAAAATATGCAAACTCTCCAAGATCCAAGATCTCACCATTAGAATTTCAGATTAGGAAATGTTCATTGTGTACTAGCAAGAAGTCCCCTTTACTTGACCTTGTTATAGAAACTAACTGATTTTAACATGCAAAAATTAGAAACACACTTGAAATTTGTTTATGTTTATGGAATGTTGGAATCAACACAGTGAAACTTTTGTTAATCTTATTTTGATTTAAAGTAAAACACTAAAAATCATGTCTTCACATTAAAACTCTCTTTAAGTTTCACAAACACACTTATAAAAGTAATTTTGGTACATGTTTCGTGAGGTACATTCCTCACATTGTCCAGTGTTTGTGAAACTTAAAGAGAGTTTTAATGTGAAGACATGATTTTTAGTGTTTTGCTTTAAATCAAAATAAGATTACACTTGAAATTGCTTGCTTTTCCTTGGTTTCTTTTTAATTTTTTTAAAGGTTCAAGGGAAAAAAAAAGTGTAGTTAAACATGCATGATTGTTTACCTGTGCTTTTCCTGCATTTTCTTCAGCCTGCTTATGGAACTCACCCCATTCTGTCTGATATTTATGCAGTAAGTCTGCACCTGCATTGTAATTGATGACACTGCTATCTACTTGTGGATGGCGAACAGCATCACCCACTGAAAGGCCCTTAAAGCTGGAAGCACCACATTAAAAATATTTGTATTAAATAATAGTTTCACACTTTGCAAACTGTGGAGCATAACAAAAAGTATAACCATTTTATTGCAGGTACCCTTTTTGTGTGTGTGTGGTATTTATGTAGCCTACTTACAATCTCCAAGTTATTACCATTGATTCATTTGTTTTATTTATGGATACTCTTTAACATCTCAGGTCATCAGCATTCCATTCAATTCATAACATGAAATGGCCAACAAATTTTGCTCAGAGTGCTCTTTTTTCAGGGTTAAAGTTTTTTTTCGTGCCATAAATGTATAACTTTACTTCCCTTCCGAAAGAAGGCATATTTGGGATTTTTACGCCCCAAAAAATCCATCAGCCCTGGCATCACCATTGACAAATAGGGTTTTACAACATAGCCAGGAGAGTAGTCTCAAACAAGTTCAATGATCATACTCCTTCCTTACTACTTTAGGGAATGCCTATTCATGCTTTGGAAGACAAGCATAATTATAAATTTTCCCTATTTTTAATAGAACAGTTATCTTGTTGTGAATCAGTCCCCAGTGACTCATTTGTTAAAAAAATAGGTTGCACCACAGGAATGTACAGATGGGATTTGTGTAGAACAGGTTATGGATGAACATCATCATTTCTTACACATTCTGATCACATTAGAAAAATGAACAGAAATTTGGAAATTCAAAGAAAAGAACACTTTAGGAATATTCGGTTTAGGCAGGTTGATAAATCAGCAATAGCAGCTAACTTTTGAACCAAAAATCATGAAATTAAATCAGAGATCAATCTGCTGAAACAGCTTCACAACCCAATGAAACTATCTGCTTGGGAAAAAATTTTCATCATAAAAAATAAAGAAAATTTAATGAACTTTGATTTTCCTCCTATGGATGAACTCAGCAAGTTCTTACTACAACAACCAGGCACCACCACAGAAGCATCTGGGTATCCTGCCACTATTTCGTGTAACAGTAGTTGGTCAACAACTGAAATGGGAGTGATTCCTCCCAAACATTTCTTAGTTTTACGTAAGTGAAGTTTAGGGCAAGCAAGTTGAATACATAATTGTAGGATATATTACCACTCCATTGCTACAGCTTCATAAGTAAAATTTATTTAACTTCTTTACCATTCAAAGACTAGGTGGCTTTCTTTGTTCCCTGCTATTAACAGACTATTAGAGATATTCCCAGCCTTGAAATCCTATGTTTTTTTATCCCAAGAACACCCTCCAGTTGTCCTTTTAAGTTTTTTGAAAATCCTACATGAATCTTATCTTTCTCTGGTTCCTGCTTTCATTAATGTTTGTATTTCATAATAAAATCCAAGTCATGGAATGTGAAAATAACTTGATAGTGAAAATAATGTCTACTCTCACCTCATTAAAAAACACTCACAACTCTTTTTTTTCATTGATTTTTGCAATAACTTATTCAACCTCTACTGCATCCTATGATTCAAGATCAACTGATTTCTGTTTTCATTACCTCAAACCAGGTATCCCCCTGGATTTCAGTCCCTATTAGAAATGGAGGCTAAATTTTTGGTTTTAAAAATAAAGCAGCTTATTTAAAAGTTATATATGGAACTAACATATCTCTTTTACATATGAAACAGAAATAGATGACATGTTGCCTTTTCTAGACATCAAAATCATGAAGAATCAAGAAAATTTGAGTTTTGGTATATACAGAAAAGATACACATACAGAAAATCACATAAAGGCAGATGGTTTTAACCCCATAACACATAAACATGCAGTTTTTAATAGCTTGACACAACGATTGGTGAACTTACCAATTAGCAAAGAAGAATTTCTTAAAGAATATAAAAAGATAGAAGAAATTGGGTTCAAAATGGTTTTAATAAGAAATTAGTACACAAAAAAGTACAAAAGTTTCAAAGGAAGAAATTGATAAAAGATACTACCACACTTTCAGTAGATAAAAATAAATTGGTTTTTAAGAAATTTACATTTCATCCAAGGGCAATGAAGAAGTTTCAAAATATTTTTAAAGATTACAATATAAGATTGGCACCTATCAATAGATATAGTTTGAAAAATATTCTAAAGGACAATGTTGATGAAAGTACCCCACATGAAGAAAAAGCAGGTATTTATAAGATAACTTGTGCAGAATGTGATAAGATTTATATTGGAAAAACAAAAAGAAATATAGGCACACGTTTAAAAGAACATTTTAGGAACATAAAATACAAACAGATAGCAAAGTCAGCTGTAGCATATCATTTTTGGACAGAAAATCATGACATAATTAAAAAAGTAGAATTGTTAAAAGCAGTACAGGGATCTACAGAATTGGCTACATGGGAGAAAATTCACATTTACAAACACCGATATATCGTGTAATGAACTTTGACGTTCCGGAAGAAGGAAACACAAACTTTAGTTTCATCAAGGTGCCACCAGGGCAAAACCGTACATCTACAGGTCCAATCAAGTCTCCAATCAGTCATCCCGTGGCCGAGGATGAAGACAAACGTCTACGAAACATGTACCACATTTTATATGACAAGTAAGTGAAGCATTAAGAGTGTTTAGATGACATAAAATTAAATAAAGCAGCTTATTAAAGAGTGAGGAAAATGAGCATCAATGTTTAGCTTTAAGAAAAAGATTATTGTATGTATATGAGAGCTATTTATAGATTCTTGTGAACTCAATATAATTTCCACCAGTTCCATATTTTCCAGTGGTTTAAACTCCATTATAGCCCACAATGGGCACATATTGAGAAGTGTGTACCATTAATGAAGGAAAAAGGAGTTAGTATTCAGGAGTTCCTTTTATTTGATCATCTTGGAAATCTGAAAAATTTCTGGCAACAAAGGAGGGTGATAAAGAATTTGGTGAAGCAATGTCTCATGAAAAGTGGGTGAGATGGTTCAGTGTTAGTCAAATATCAAATTGCTCTAATTTTTTTAAGATATGCAAGTTTTTTTATGCTATACCTGCTCACAATGTAAAAGTTGAAAGGGTTTATAGCTTAATGAAAACACAATGGATACCATAAAGAAATAGTCAGTGCATTCTGTGAAAAAAATTATTGTTGAACCAGTTCAATTTCAAAGATTTAACTTGCTCCCAGTTTTATGCATAGTGCTTGGAGGATTTCTTAAAAAAATCAGGAGTTCATCAAAATACAAGTCATTTGTAAGATAAGATTAATTGTAGGAAGTTAACACTTAAAATAATTATGGCAAGCTTGGCTATTGCATTAATGAGTTCATTCTGACATTTTGAATCAGTGAATAATAAAAGTAATAATAACTAATATATATCTGGGCATGTTCTTTGGAGTTATTGCAAAATGTACTCTTTTTTACTTTTGTAATCTGATATATGTATATTCCTTTTTGAATTTTGTAATCTGCTAATCTACTTCCACCATGTGTAATGGAAAATGTGTTGTAGCAAATTGTGCTATAATCTTCATAATTTATTTTCATGCTTTCCAGAAAAGAATATTTTTCCTTGAGTATAGATGAAAATATGCACTTGCATTATGACATTACGTTGATGAAATGTTGTAACATAGTAAAAGCAAGACTCTGAAGTTCTGAACTTGCAACACAATTCTAAAATAGATATTGATGTGCAAAACTGAACAAAAGAACACATTTCTTAATGCAGTCAACAGTAAGCTCAGGTCAGCACAATAATGCATGAAATTGGAAAATAAATTAGTTAATGTTCAAATAAAGAATGTGGTTACAATTAAACCTTTGCTGAACAATAGTTTTACTTCTAAATTAAGTCATGTATTGTTGCTGTTTGAGAGTTTACATTAACATGATTTGGGACAATGGCAAATAGGAAGAAGCAGAGGGGAGGCAGTTGACAACCATTGTACTGTTACATGAAAGCATGCATCCAAACACAAGCACTAATGGTGGGTACACTGTGGGCCATAGGCCAACGGACTTGGCCTAACATACGTCCCGCAAAAAACGGGACAGCTCCCATTTCTGGCCCAAGTATACTAGTAATTTTTGTTGGAATGCACAAGTGTCCTATGTTTCAATGTTCCAAATTCACAGAAAATCATTTAATCGATGCTAACTTTTTATGTGTAAAATTAACTAATTCTCTGTGTTAATGCTTGCATTTTTGTTAGATTTCATTTGAAGTAACCTGTATACGTTTGCAGCTATTCACAGCAACGTCTCCGTTACACCACTTCTTCTATAAAATGAGAAAAACACCTGACAAGTGTTTTTTCACTCCGCTGGCTCTATTACGCAATCAGCGCACCTCTAATGTTAACTCTGGGAAATATTACACAAATGAATTAAGTGCAGTATGGCGAATCTTGGGTAAATAAACCTAAAAATAAAGTTTCAAATATTAAGATTGCCAAAGTTATCTACAGACTGCAGATTATTGGTAGGAAAGTTAAATATATATTACATATCGATTATCATCACCACTAGTGTTCCAGAAATCTTCAAAATTAAGTCTTGTAACATTAATTAACATTCGTTTACCTCGCACTAATCCCTTCCTGGACGGTTTGAAATCTATCTCTCAGACTGTCAAACATTTCGACACATTCTTTATTTTGTGAAATAAATCACTGACATAAACTCTCTCTTGTCAGTTTTTGTCAGCTGTTGCGAATAACAAAATCAGTGTCGCCAACACAGACTTTCTGAAAAGTCTATACAATTTTTGCAAAATACCTCAATTTTGTAAAGAAAAAAATAATCAATGTTTTTTCACGTAAAAATACAACGTGATCTATTATGTTATGTAACGTCATTACTCTAAATACATACAAAAATAGCAATATATATATAATATAATAAAATAATATAAATAATATATATATAAATAATATAATAAAAGTAGAAAAGGATAAAATTTTGTCTAGCTTCTTACCATTGAAGAACTCGACGAGTTGGAAATATAGAAATTTCAAATGTGGCTTTATCTAAGTGTTTTATCCTTTTCTACTTTTATTACTATTGTTACATTGTTAATAGTGTTACTTTATTTTTCTTTTATATATATTATATAGCTATTAATTTAATGTAAAATAAAAATAAAGTAACACCATTAACAATGTAACAAATTAACAGTAACTATAAAAGTATAAAACACTAAGAGAAAGTCAAGTTCTTGCCATGGAAGAACTCTAGTAGTTCGAAATATAGCGATATCAACCTTGACTTTCTCTTGGTGTTTTATCCTTTTCTACTTTTATTACTATATATATCCTTTACTTATTTACTCACCCACATATATTAATTGAGTCAACTTAACCATATTAATGTTCAGTCAAGACATTATACTTTATTGTTTAATAGCTTCGTGTAATTTCAGGTTTGACTGCATATAATTAATTAAAAGGCACAGAAGACATTTAAGTTTACATTTTAGTTCCACTCCAAATTAAAACTCAAAAAATTAATTTTTAATTAAAGCATTAATTATGTTTCTTTATGTGACTAAAGGTTTACTATATTCATTAAATTTCCTTTCATGCCTGAAGATTTACTCACTTGAAATCTTAATTTAATATCACAACACTGAAAAATACAACATTAAATATACACATTTCCCCCATATTTTCTAATATGAAACATAACGCTAAATTGGGATATGCCTAAAATCATACAAGGCCCATACCATTTCTTTTCTGTGACTAATCATTTCTTTGCATGCCTCCGTCACAGTCAAACTTACGTATACTATTAAAGAAAGAAAGAGGGGGGGGGAAGAAAAGAAAAAATATATATAAATGTGTAAAATGATAATGCATATATTATATTTATATCAGCATAACTTAATCTCATCATTTTCTAAAATTTATACTAAAACATTAAAAATAGAATTAATAATTCGTGCAAGAAGGCGAAAAGACATGAACACGTATTGGAAAAGGGGGGGGGGATGTCATCGAAAAATGGAAGAAAAAAAATCGGCTTGAGAAGTAATCCTTGAAAGAAGCAAAAACACTACATGAATACTTAAAGAGTATACCTTTGGAATGCAAAAATGAAATATTTATTCAAAGTGGAAATAATGTATTAATGTAGGCCTACAAGTGTACAAGTTGATTTCCTAGTTTTGATCCACATAAGTATTAGTATTAGTCCTGCTTTTGTAACATATAGATTTCTCTACAAGTGCAAGAACAATGGTAGCTATAAACGCAGATACAAGCTTTAATATCTTAGTAATAATTTTGCAAATGGTTGATTTACGCCTAGTAAATCAACCATTTGGCCAAAGGGATGTTAATGTTCAGATTAATATGCATACAGAAAGAATAATTCAGTATTTAAGTATAGTGAAAGAACTAGGTTAAGTGCAATTAAAGTACTGCTTATGATTAATATATATTAATATATTTCCTGTTTAAAATGCATATTACAATGCAGTATTTCATTTCTTTTTAAGGTTTTTGCTACATGCCACTATAATAATTTCTTTCCAATCCTCATTCTCTTTTGACACAATTTTCCTAATGTTTTACTTATAATGAAAATATTATTGTCGATCAATATAAACAAACTTATATAAATATAAATGAACTAATAAAATAAATGGCCGAGCGCAATGGGAAGCTCGATTTTTCTGCCATTTTTCTGATGCTGCTATATATCCCTATATGATCGTCGACTCAAAGTGAAGTATTATGCTTGAATATTGATAGGCAAATGCATATTAAAGTATTTAAATTATAATTATTTCTCAGAAAAAATACAAGACCTATTTAGCAGATTGGAGAATGATTCCCGTTTGCATATTATAGGATAAGAATTATTAGTGAAGAGTGAGCATACCCTAATTCAAGTAATGGCGACGCATGACAATCAGCTATTCCTTCTTCTTTCTTTCATAGATGTCACTGGTAGGTCTTTTTTTTTTTTCTAATATTTTACAAGTTTTGTACATTCTTTCATGGAACAGAGTTACAAATCCATACTTTACAAGGACTTGCAACTAATACTCTTGTAATGTATTACAACATACTTTGTGGAATAGACCCTGCATATTATCGTAACTTGCACAAACACCCAAAAGATACCCGAGTCCTATAATGTTTTAAAGAACTGCAGTTGTGACATTAAATATCTATTTTAAGGAATGTGCAAAATATGACATCAGCACATTTACAACTTAGGACTTACCTACCAACATCATGTGTGTATCCAGGGTACGAAATAGCTCAGTGGCTATTTCACAAATGGCCCATGCTTTCAAGATTAATTCCGTTCCAATCGGAATAAAATTACGAATAACGCCATTGGACCAGCAATTATGTTGTATGCACACAAAATTTGGGGATATGCTATTCCATCACATATTCAATTTTTACAGAAGGCACAAAATATTGCCCCTAGGAGAATATTTGGCACACACACAATAGATATTTTTCCGAAATTTTGCATCAGCTTTTCGGTCTAACATGTCCTCAACATTATTAGGGAATGTGCTCACAAAATTTATGAAGCACTAGAATACCTTCCTAAAATAACGATTAGTGCACTCGGCAATTACAATGCTGAGCGTGGTATTGGAAGCAGGGCTCACCTCCTTCCTCGGGAGGTACTGGGTTAAATTTAAGGGGTGTTTGCGCAAATGGAAACACTTGGTTAGAGGTTATCTATGGTCATACTGACAAATAAGGGCATAAAGTACCCCCTCGAAAGCGGACTTGGTAACCACTTTCCGTTCATAAATTGTAAGAGAAGATTGTGGAACCCCTAATTGAAGTCTCGCCAAACGGTTGAAGTACTCCTGTGGTACCTAGTGAGAACCGCAGGTTAAGAATTGATTTGGGCACGCGTATGGCAACAAGCCAATTACGTTTATCAGCAAAAGCCGTAAGTGCAAGGGGAAGCACTTACATCGCTTCCTTAACCAAAACCCTTTCGACTCCTAAAATTTCTGACAAACCTTGGGGTAACAGAATAAGCGGCAGACATAGCCATGATATGGCCACATGCTGCCAATAACCCGGCTAGCCAGTTGAGTCGGCATGAAGAGCGCGAATCGTGGGCAGGCAAGATATTACTAGCTAGAGATGCAAGTGCTCCATTAACCTATTTATAGCTATAAGATAATGCTGATTTTACATTTCTGGCTGCAGTATGTTGTTCCTTATTACAAAACTGAAATTTCAGGTATGTTTAAACTGCATTTTATCACTTTTTCCATGCGTTGACTTATTGCGCCTGAGCTGCGACTTAAGTATTGCCGTGTGCAAAAGCGTCATAGGTACTGGATGAACTGTTACCACAAAATGTAATACTTTCCAAAAGTGCCCTCTCTTCCCTTAAACAAGTTTTTCACCACTTTTTATTCTATCATTGAAGTGATGTGCCCTGAGCTTATGGAGTTTTAACTCTTTTTATGCTGCATTCTTGAAAGGTGGGTTGTTCTCTTTTAATTGAACTTACATTCAACACAGATATTTACTCAGGGATGACCAAAGCAAAAGTTGTAATGAATCATGAAAATAATATTTTTCTTTCAGTGTGAACAATTCTGGGTCAGTGGTATCATTTTGATACCTGTAAATTAAGTACATTTTGGTTGATATTTATCAAAAAACATTTATCTCATTCACAGACAAAGCATCGAAGGCATCTCTTCTTTATATCTACAATGCCTATAATGTGCAACTCTTATTGCAAAAGATTTAATGAATTCTGTTATCATAATGTTAATATCTTTGATGGTTTCAATGTCTATCATGACCATTATGTGGCAAAGTCACTATGAATAAAGCTGTGGGTTCCAAGTCATAGATTTATGGCATGTAAAGAACCTCAAGCCTGAAAGTTTCATGTCTGAATTGAAGGGGACACTGAATACCTGAGATGTTAAAGAGCATCTATAAATAAACCAAATCAACAAAATCCATGAATAAGCTGGCACAGTCTCTCCACTTGGAGTTTTTTTATGCCATTAAGTGCAATAAAAACTTTCTTATACACTATGGTTTCCTTGAAGCCAACTTTAATCTGCACATACAATATAGCACTATATTACAGTAAAACTAAAGGTTATATTTTGTAATACTGTAAAACCTTTATAAATTCTCTAAATGATTTTTAATAAAATTTCTTATGCCAGTTACCAGTTTGCTGTCCTCCCTCACTTGAATATGATTTTGGACATCGTCTCTTTGTCTTTGGTACAAAGAGAAGAATAGGAACACTGAAGTAACCAGCCTGTTCATCTTTGTCAGACATGTTTTTGAATTTTGCTAACAATAATTCCTTCTTAGCAATTGAGAACATCTCAAAATATTTATGTCAGCATCTGCAATGAGATTTTATAATATATATTTTAGCAAGTACCTAAACATACTATTAATGAACAATTTATTTGAACTCAAATAAGACAATGTAAATTTGCCCTTGAGTATTAAATTTAATCATTAGTTTATGCACCACTTTCAACTTTTCACATGATTGTTTCTATTAGTATACAGGACATAGAGAATATAAACATTATGTGAGTAACTAGAAATGCTAATTGGAACTTGTACAGAGTCGACTGGTAGCTAAGGATGCGAACAATGGGTTTGTGAAACATGTACTACATATTATAAACAAGTAAGTGAAGTCAATAAAAGCGTGTAGTTCTACTCAATCATACAATGATTTTAATTATTATGTCAATAGTTACCCGTGGTCAACACTTGTTTCCCTTTCAAGAACAATATTTCTTTTCCAGTTGATATGCTCCTGGTCTCTGATGTTTTTTTGTTTAATTATATTTCTCTTCCACAATTCATGTCTTTACTGTTTCCTTTTAACTTCATTTAAATCTGCTCCTGATTCATCTGAGGGATCCATCATTGATGCTCGCAGTCTCTTGAAGTTATTATGTGCAAGACTGGCACTTGTCTCTGGCAAGCCCCATTTCTGCATGAAGCAACATTTCATCACAGGGAGAAAGCTATCGGGCAAATTCTATGTTAGCATCAAGAGATGCAGAATAATGCAAAGATAACGACTGCAGTAATAACTGATATACATGTAAAATGATGATAAGTCCCAATTTTGATCTTAGCACCTCCAATTACAAATCTTGCATAACATGACTAAATGACATAGTTTAGCATTTGTACAAAACTGAGAACTTACAATGATGTGTGTTGTCAGCAGATTAGCTAGCTATCAAACAACAGTGTATTAAATTCACATTGTTATAAAAATATCATCATTGCAGATATAGAGAACTTGCAACTGAGAACTTACAATGATGTGTGTTGTCAGCAGATTAGCTAGCTATCAAACAACAGTGTATTAAATCCACACTGTTATAAAAATATTATCACTGCTGCACAGACAAGTGCCTGCAATAAGCAAAAGAGTGAAAAAGAAGTGGAGAAATGTTAAGTAAAACTAGAATATATGTAAATAATTAAAAAAATAATTACATCAAGGTTATCTAGTAATAGTAATAAACCAGTGGCATATGAGAATGTTACAAGGATGCTGTTATTTGGACAAGGTGGAAAGATTAAATAGGAGTACAATGGAAAGTGTTTTTTTTCTCTTTGTTTTATTTATGGATGCTCTTTAACACCTCAGATCATCAGCATCCCATTCAAATCAGGGCGTTAAAACGGCCAACAAATTTTGCTCAGATGCCTCTTTTTTTCAGACTTGAGGTTCTTTTCATTGCTGCTGTAAATGTACACATGGGACCCACAGCTTTACTTCCCTTCCAAAGGAAGCCATACTTAGGATTTTTACGCCCCAAAAATACCATCGATCCTGACCAGGTTCAAACCCACAATCTTGGGTTTAGAAGGCAAGTATGGTTACCACAACACCACCAGGATTGGCAATGGGAAGTGGACTGAATAAAAAGAAGCAAAAGACTATTTCAGTTGACATGGTTCAGAATCTGTACACAGAATGGCATTCAGTAGTTTGAGTTCAAGGGCATGAATAAAATTATGTCTGAAAATATCTGAAAAATGGAAATATTCCTATTTGTTTATTTTACATTTACTTTGGGAACAGTCCATATAATCAAAGAAGTAGAGTCTTTAACTACTTATAAGCATAATGTAACATTTTGAAATACACTCTAAAGCTAGTATTGTGAAGTAAAACAATTATATAAAATAAAACTAAGTAAATAGTAAATAGTATACTTCACTTTGTATGGTTTTACTCATAATCTTGAAAAGTGTCCTCTATAAAAATACATAGTGAAGTATGGTGCTACTATTTACCCACAATTTTTATATTGTATAAGGTAACTTGTTGTGAATGTGAATAATCATATGATATACACAGTATTGCATTAATGAGCATAGCAGGAAAAAATGAAATAATGTCATTATTTTTCTATTCTTTTTCTAACATTTGCCAAGACTGATGATTCTTAGCTATTTTCTGCTATTCCAAAAGTAAACCTAGTAAAAAAAAAAAAATACTTTTATTATTGTTGCTTACATACAAATTATTACTCATATATTTAAATTACAAGCATTGAAGTAAAAACCATACATCATTAAACATATTGTAGAACAACAAATATAATTTTATAATGCCTATTAAGCTTGCACTTCTGTATTGTTTGCTTCTAGGCTTCTCTATCACAGCTTTGGTAATGTAGATGTTTCTTCCTCATGTTTAGCTTTCTTTTTACAATTGGGAACATGTACCTGACGCCAGAATGGTCGAGGAACTTTGGAATTAATAGGTGTTATGGATCCAAAACCTATTTAAAAATTAAGAAATGAATTATTTTGAAGTTAGGAGTATTATCAAGAGCAGTAAATGCTACAAAACTTTACATACTAGAAAATTATATGTATGTAAGCAAAGCAACATATTTATCATGTGATAGATCATCCATGTCTATAACTACCATTTACTGATTTCAGAAGTTGGAACTGAAACATTTGAAACATAGAAAGATGAGAAGTATTCAGTCAGTGCTATGGAGTAGAAGCAAAAATATGTTTGGCCTTGGTTTTTTTATTTTTATTTTATTATTTCTACATTTTGATTAAATAATTTTCATACATTTGAATACTTGTCAGAGACTTCTGGAAGCAATCACTTAAAAACTAAGGGTATTTTAAAATTGATTTGCAATTCAATAGATAGTGTCCAATATCAGATAAAAATCATGTTTATTTACTTCTTAGTTAAATTTGCCAAAGTATACCTTTTAGTAACATAGTTTAAGAGTGAAATATTTTAATTGTTAGGTCTCCCTTTGAAAACCAACTTATCATCCAAGCCTGTGATGAATTCAGGTGGAGGGAAGGAGAAGGCAGAAAATCCGCCACCAAAAATTTTAAAATCCCTTTATAAAAATATATATGGTTAAAATTCAAAGTAATGAATGATTTTAAAATATCATCCATTTTGATAACTGTTAATTTAGAATGTATACAAAAATTCCATTTGAAACGCAACAATAAAAGGAACTGCATACTAATACAAATAATTAAATATTGTGCTTACAAAGTTTAAGTTAGCATTAAAAAGATACCTTATCAAGTTACTACTCACACCTTCTATACAGAGGAGGATTTCACATAATCAAAAAATAAGTGTACCAATTTTTCTCCATTGAATTAATTCAGCTTTGTAAATAATACCAAATGTAAATACTTTGTTACTATTTTGTAAATATTTTAGTATGTTACCATTATTTTTTTTTTCTTAGATGGAATTTTAATACAAACCATGTAAAAAACTACCATCTCTGACAAACTTTACATCAGATTTAACATTTGTAAATATGAAGTGTGTAACAATTTCATCAAATGTACATAATGTATGTAAATTATGATGAAATCTATTTCCCATGCCACAAAAGAGCTGCTTTTAATATTAACATAATATACCTGTTTTCCAAGCTGGGAACATGGAATTGGAACTGTGATGTTCCTCAAAATCTGATGGAATAAGCATTTCATTGTCTTGCAGCAATGACTCTGTTAAGAACTTCCTTACTCCAGGATTAAAATTTTTTGTTAAATCTATAAAACATAAAACAAATATATAGAAAAACAGAATAATGGCAAAGCTTTGCATTTCTAAAACCAACTGGATTAAATGCATTAAAGTACCTGTTATAGGTGATGGTACAGAGAGAGTTCTTTGAGGCACACTGTGCTGCTCCATTTTGCATTTTTCAAATTTTTTTAGGAAATCCCTAGTTGTTTCATGTATTGTCTTCCCATCCAGAATTTCTGTCAAAAACAATGCAGGAATAAAATGAAATGTTAGGAAAGTAGGTGATAAAATATATTTGTTAGATGTAGCATTAACTTAAAATCAAAATATAAAACAAATAATGTCCAAACATCACAAAATAATTCTTCTTTATTTACATTAAGTCTGATATAAACTTAACATTTTGAAACCATACTGCCAGATTTAAACCTTTCTGAGGTTATCTGTAGTGTGTAGATTAATGCTTTAAAGAAAAATAATTACTTAGCACATTCCTATACAGCACAGTATAATGCTGTTATAATATCTGAGAGCTATCATAATAGCATTATCATACAGGAAATTTTATGTTTGTTTTCCAGTGCAAAGGCAGTTAAATCTGTTGGTAGTTCTAGTACAGGGTGTACACAAATGATTATGGCGATTTTAAACTTATATTTTTTCTATGCAGTATCGAAATAAACAAAATAAGACAATTTGTATGCAAAAACATTTTTATGTCTTGGAAATTGCAAAAACATAATTCAGTCCAGAGGCCATACTTGCTCTTAACGTTCCTTCTGGTAACAGCTGTTGTATATGATACAATTAGATCTAAATGATGGGTGTCTCTGTAAAGGAAAAAAGCTCAGAATGCGCTGTCAGATGAGAATGTGTAGAGGGTCAGAATAGTTTATATGTGCAGTTCTAAAAAATCTGAAGGGCGGGCAACTTATGAACCAACAATTCTAAAAATGACAGTGTGGAAAGTGATAAGAAAACATCTTCAACAGAGACCATATCATATGCAATTGCTAAAGGCCCCTACATAAAGGCAAAATTTCCTCACCGTTGGATTGTTGTCATGGTCTGGATACCTTGGCTTACCTCCGTTGGTCTCCAAGGTTCCCAGATCTGAACCCCCTGTGAAGTTTCTTATGGGGGTTACACAAAGATTGTGTATATGTGCCACCGTTACCTGCAGACCTACCTGAATTGAGATAGAGGATTATTGCAGCAGTTGGATCAGTTACATCAGTCATGCTAACATCAGTGTGGCAAGAAATTAACTACTGACTGAATGTATGCCATGTCACAAATGGATCCCATATTGAATATTTGTAATTTGTGTTATGGTAACTTCCACAGTTTTTCTTCAATATAAGTTATGATTTAAAATTATATTGTATACCACAGAGAAAAAAATATACATTTAAAAATGCTATAGTCATTTGTGTACACCCTTTTTGATGTGATAAATTAATTCTCTTACATCTTTTGAGTGGGATGTCTGGGGTTCGAAACCCGGCAGGACGTCCGCCTTGACTGAGGTTTTTTTCAAGTTTTCCTCAGTCCTCATAAATGGCAAATGCCGGGAGGTACCCTAAACTTAGGCTCGGCACATTTCCTTCCTTAAAAATAAATCCTTTCCAAATATATTCTTTCATCTCATGTATCATCAGTGTCCATCGCCTGTGGTGCCTCTGTAGTAAAAATGGGCATTAAACACCATTCACTCATTCTTACATCCTTATAAGTCAGAAACTTTTTTCCTTTTTTTTTTTTTTTTTTTTTTACATTTAAATGACTGGTTCAGCAAAACTAATCAGCCATTTAAATTAAAAGACCTTACCCATAAATATGAGCATGTGTGATTGATATGGTAACTATTTGACTGTAGCCTAAACAGTTTGGGTTTTGATCCCTAGTGGTAGTAGCTTTGAACAGGCTCAGAGCCTGCTGTCTAAATAAATATCTACTTATGGTGTTTCATTTTGTAAAAAATTTCCTGAGAGGTAAAGGTGACTGGAATACATGCCATACTACCACTATCTCATGCCTCAGTCATACTGATTTGTCTTACTGTCTAGATCTCATACTACACTTAAGATAAGTGCAAATAATTATAAAAATCATCAATCATATTTTTATGAATTAAGATTATTTAACATCTTAATTTAGTAAATGGACTGTTGCTTACCAAGGCTGGCAATATTTGCAATTATTTTTTCCCTGTACTTCTTTAGTGAGCAGATGGGGTTCCCTGCCAACTCCAATGTAGAGAGATATTGCCACTGGGATACCACTGCTACTATACCATCAATATCAGTCAGTTTATTATTGTTTGCTGATAGCCATTCTATTTCAAGAAGACCCTCCAGATCAACAAGGCTTGTTAAATTATTATCACCTGTATATAATGTTCGAAGCGTTCTCTGAAATTTTAAATAAGACTTATTATATACATCATGAAACAAATATATGCTAGCAATAAGAGTTAGAGCATCACAACTCACACTAAGGCCTTTGATAGTTCTTGGGTCAAAGTAAAGATTTGTGCCAAGTGGCAGCTCCTGTTTCTGTACTTGTAGCTCCTCAAGACTGCATAACTGGTCAAGTCCTTCAATGACACTGATGCAGTTGTGACTCAGGTAACTGGAACATAATAGTCGTTGGTGCAAATCACATTTCAGAAATAATAATTTTTATTAAATCATTGGTTACTCTCACTAACATTTTTTGAGAAAAACTTTTTTGTAGTGTTCCAGTATGTGTGTTCTAACAGTAGCATAGATGGTATATATACATATATTTGTTCTATTTACATATGCAGAACTATACATAATATTCCTGATGTGGACAAAGATACATTAAAAAGCTGGTGCTAAGTAGTAATTAAAATCAGCTATAAGTGTTATAAAAGCATGCTTATGAAAAATTGCAGATATAAGAGTGAATTGGCTGTAAAGACTTTAAACAGCCACAGTAAAAGCAAAATGTTAAATGTAGAGGATGCAAGGAAAGATGTTGATAAAATAGTAGTTTTTGTAAACTGGTCTCAGGTTTACCAACAGCATCCCAAAATTGTGTAGCACAGCTAAATTAGGTAGAATTCCACTAAGATAAAATTTATTACAAGAAATACTTATTCGGACTACCACATTAGAAGAGAGTGATATTAATTTACTTAAAATGTAAATTGGAACTTGCACAGTGAAGCTAATCATTTTAATTAATATCATTATATGATTCAGTTGAACTACACACTCTTACACAGCTCAACGAATGATCCGAAAGTTGAACTTTAGCCTGGCTGAAGATGGGAACTAAATATTCTCGAAACCGGTTCCATACATTTATGAATAAGAGTGTGTAGTTTAACTGAATCATACAGTGATATCAATTAAATGATATAAATGTTTCAGTATCCAAGAGAAATGTAAGTGGAAATGATCATGGTATCTCACAAGTGCAGGAAATTTTACAACATATAGAATTAGGAAACTTATGCATAAATAGGGAATGTCAAAACAAAGGATTCTGAAAAGAAATAAACCTAAGATTGGAAGATATTGAAAGACAAGAAATATTTGGTAGTATGGGAGAAAAGAGTTCATTGAGACTTTATAGGGGAATGAAAATAGTATGGGAAGGGAAAATATATTGAACAATATGATAGGCAGTTGGAAAGGGCTTGTATGGGCTAGAACTAGAGTTATGAATTTAAAAGGATTAGGATATGATAAAGAGGTATACAAATGTCCAATGTGTGAACAATATGATAGGCAGTTGGAAAGGGCTTGTATGGGCTAGAACTAGAGTTATGAATTTAAAAGGATTAGGATATGATAAAGAGGTATACAAATGTCCAATGTGTGAAGAAACCAATTCAGATGCTCATTGTTTATTATACTGTAGGCAACCAAAGTTATGGAGAGAACTGGCTTGGCAACAAAAATGGGAGAATTTAGATTGGGAAATATTAATTAAAAAGATATTAACTGTAAAAGGAATGAAATAAAAATGATAGGGAACGATTTGGGCAAAGTTAGAGAGCAATGTATAAAAATGATTAGGAGGAAGGTGGAGGGAAACATAACCTTAGAAGTACAATAGGTTAGTTAGGATAACTAACAACCTGCAGTTGTGTGTGTTAATTGGGATCAGAATATAACAAGCAACTCTAGAGAGAAAAAATATTTAATAAGATTAGTATTATTTTTTGCTATTTTTAGATCTCATTGTAATGAATTGCTAAAGTGTGTACATTTGAGTGTAGTATATTAATATTATGTAGTCTATTGGGATATTTTCAATAAATTTAAATAAAAAGAAAAAGTAGTACTTAAAGCAATTTCTATAATTCATGTCAAATTGAGCACTTATTTTGCAATTAAGGGTAACTATAATAAGGAAAAGAATCCAATTATATATATATATATTTTTTTAACAGACCCCCCCCAAAACATCTGAATTTCTACATAATGTTAATTTATATCGTGATATTATTAAAATAGTTTATTCACACAAATTTAAAATGTACTGTTTATGACAGTTCTTGGAGACATAGATGATTTATCTGTTGTTGACAAGAGAATTAGTGCAGAAGATAGGCAAATTATAAATAAGAATTATTGAATTTGTAACCACAGTTTGGAAGAGAGTCAAATTATGAATATAAACACTGCCAACAATAAAATTATGAAACACTCTTCTTAACTAGATTAAAATTCTTTGAAAAACTGAAAATAACAACCTGTTTGAAATTAACTCAAAGGAAAAAAGCACAAAGTATTTTAAAATATCATCATTTCAAGTGTTAAAAGCATACTTACTTATTTCTGAAACATAAAACCAAGCAATTAGAAATGCCAAAAAATGTTACAAATATAATTTAATTGCTACATTTGCAAAAGAATAAAAAATTTTATAGGATATAATTAAAAAAGAGATGTAGACTCAAAAAGATTAACATATTAATTACAACATAAAATTAGATACGATGAAATAACTACTAAATACTAAAAATATATGCTGATAATACAAGCAATCCCTGAAGTCCTAACATCTCGTTTTTAACAGGGCATTTCCAGACAGTTAAAATATTCTATTGTTAAACTTATGTAAGAAAGAGCAAAAATGTCAAACCATTATCACTATTAACAGCTTTCTCCAAAGTATTTCAAATACTAATGTTCAATATATCACCATCTAAATAAAAACAATATTTTAGCAAGGGAACAGTTTGGATTTAGGAAAAATCTGTCAATCATTGATCCAAGATAATTTCATTAGTTATCTTGAAAGAATGGGGTCAGAAAAGAATGGGATCAAAATATTAATTAGTAGGAAAATACAGGAGGTAATGAGGACAAATGACAATAATATCAATGCTGAGGAATGTTTATTCTTTAAAAACCTTTTAGGAGTAGAGGAGATATTCCACCAGGGGGGTGGATAGTAGGAAAAAAACATATTAAGTATTGATTATTTGGATAGACAGATTGATATAAATGAAATAAAGGAACAGATAAAAGGAATAAAAAGAAATAAAGCTTGTGAAATTGATGGGATTCCAGGGGAATTCTGGAAGGCATGGTCAGGATGGTGATAGAGGTATGTTATTGGCACAGATATTTAATTCAATATATGAAGAGACTAAAGTTCCCAAGGTTGCAGAACAACGATGGTATTGCCTATATTTAAAGGAAAGGGTGATATAAACACACCAGTTAATTATAGAGGAATTAGTCTATTATTGGTCTTAGCTAAGCTATATATGGGCATTCTGGCAGAAAGGGTTCAAAATTGGGCAGAACAAGAAAATAAATTATTCAGGTTACAAGCAAGTTTCAGGAAAAAAAGAGAACAGTGGATAATGTCTTACAATGGTAAGAAATATCTAGGTCAAAAAAGAGGGAGACTATATATGTTTTTTGTAGATTTTGAAAAGGCATTTGATGCAATTAACCTCAAGGCATTATGGTCAAAATTGGATGGGATAGAAGTTAGCGATAAATTTATAAAAGCATTACAAAATTTATACTATGAAAATGAGTACTGCATTAAGATTGCCCAGGATAGGGTGACTCCAAATAATTTGAACATAATGGGTCTAAGACAAGGATATAAGTTAAGTCATTTACTGTTAAACTTATTTATTAATGATATTTCAGCAGAAATTAGTAAAGTTAATACCCACAATTGAAAATGTTGAAATTCTGGGACTATTATTTGTGGATGATTTGGTATTGGTCTAGCAAAATCAATAAAAGTAATTGCTAAATTCTGTAAGAAGAGGGGACTAAGAATAAACATTCAAAAATCAAAAATCATGGTATTTAAGAATGGTAACAAGTTATGCAAAAATGAGAAATGGTATTGAGAAGGGACAGAAATTGAGGTGGTTAATAAATATGACTAATTGGGTATTAGATTTAACAAGAATGGAGGGTAGAGGGAACGAAAAAGAAAGGTTCTAGCAAAAGATAGGCTAGCTTTGGAAGCTAGTACTGCCTGTAGGAATAAAGTACCAGAAATACATATAAAGTGGTTGGAGAAAATATATACGGTAGTAGTAGAGGCTGAAATGATGTTTGGAGTAAAATTTGGGGTAGTGATGACTAAATTTAGACTTGATTCAAAGGGATTTCTGCAAACAAATTATGGGCCTACCAAAAAGCCCACCAAACAGGGTTGGACATGCTGAATGAGGCAGAGTAGGGAGTAAAGGAAAAATAATGGCAGGAACTCTGAAATATTGGTTTAGGATTAAGAATCTAGAAGAGAATTTTATTTTGAAACACTGTCTAGTGAAGCAAGAGAAAGTGAGGGGAAGGAAATACTTGGGTTAGTAGAATCAATGAGATTATGGAAAAATTGGCTTGGATATGGTGTCACATAATAGAGAAAGTAAAGAAAGAGGTTTTTGGAGAGAAATTAAACAAAGAATTGATGATATGCTACGACAGGAGTTATTAGGCAGTTTTAGTAGTAAAATGTCATTGAGGGTTTATAGGGGGTTAAAGGAAAAATGGGATAGAGAGAATTATGTGGATGAAGGTGACAGGTGAACAAGGGAGGGAATCATATAGGCTCAGACGGGTTGTGAATCTGAAAGGAATAAGAGGAGGTTTAAATATAGAGGAGTGTTCAATGTGTGGAATGTAAGATAGTTACTGGCATGCAATTGTGGAATGTAGAGAAACTAAAGAAATGAGAGCAAGAAGTGGGATAACTTACCAATAGAAATAAGGGGAAACAAGTTGGTGAATATGAAAACAAGGCAGAAAATCTTGGAGTTTGGGAATTACTTAGGTAAGGTTAAAGAAAATAAGTAAGAAATGAGGAAACAAATTGGGTAGAAACATAATTTAAGTTTGTTTTTGATTGAGTTAATTTTGTAGATGTAAGTTGCCTGATAGTTGAGTAACTGCAAGGTTGAAAGTATTCAAGCCACTTAGTTACACAGCAACTTAGGAAGATTTACTAGAGTGACTATAGTTGTGTTTTCTTGTATGACTGAATGTTGTAAAACAGTATTGTGGAAGCTTGTTGTATTATTAAGTGGAAATAAATTCAATTCATACAAAGAGAAAAAAATCATTATATTTTCTAGTCTATAACCATAAAAAATAATATTATAAGCTTATTCTATTATATCTTTATCACCGACTGGAGTCACTAAAGCATCATTGTTGTTGCCAGCTGATAAATTATTACAACACATGAAACACAGAGTTGCACTAATGTTAGAATATGTCTATGTGGTGGTGCAATAATATAAATAGTCTCAAATTACAATACATAAATATCCTATTAAATCTGTTGGCAATATATAACTGAAGAGGCAAATGTACTTACAGTTTTCTCAGTTTTTTAAAGGTATTTAAATTCTCAATTTTGCTAATCTTATTTTTCTGCATATATAAATGTGTTAAATGCACAGCATGTTCCAAATGTTCTATTTTTGTCAAAGCATTATTTTGTAAATACACCACTGTTAGGTTTTTGCATTTTGATATATCATCCTGAAACAAATAATAGTATTCACTATTTAGTTTAATAGCAGTAATGTGTAGCAGTTCTAATCTGATTTCCTGCTAGCATTGTCAAAAGGCAAAAGGGTTTTCTGAATTACTGCTATAATACTCCACTCAAGAATGCATGTAAATCTTCTATACTTTTATGTTGTAATCATGGTTCTTACATTACGCATAACAATGTTTTCTACATGACACTAAATAGTGCCTAAAGTATGTATAAAACAAAGAAATAAAAGAAACTGGTTTTTGAATGATTTGAGTTATATGTAAGACATAAAACAAAAAAGGATGAACTTGAAGACTTTCAAGCATTCTAATCAGGAACATGAACTTACAGAATATGGTGGCTCCGTGTCTCAATGCAAACACTCCTGGTGCTCTCAGAGAGATATCTGTTTATTCACTAAAATTTTAAGTGCAATGATGAAAGTCGCTGCCAATGACGAAGCTGAGAAAATCCAACAAGTCAACTAATAAATGAATGCCAAAAACAAAAAGCAAATGTTGCAGATGCCATTGAACTATTGGATGGATTTTCATCTAAAAACCAAAAAATAATGGAGAGCTTATGAAGAAAGCTAGATCACCAATAGCCTTCTGGTATTTTGCTAGTTGAAATTACTTAATATCCTAGCGCCTTCAGCCCCCTTGAAAGAGTTTTTTCTAATTGTTCTTTTGCCCATAATATCACATGAAATTGACTTATATTTGAATGTTCCAAAAACTGCTCCAAATATGTTATACACGTAAGTTGCAAGACCATAACATGATGAATATTAATGTGTTTGACGGAGTGTGAAAATGGGTTGTTATAAACATTTAGTGTGCATGACATTTTTTTCAATGAACACTAAAATAACGACGAGTATTAAAAAAGTAATACTATCAGTGTTGGAAATAAAATAAACTACATTATAAAATAAGCAGACAAGCATTTTGTTCAGTCTGTACTTTTATTTGAAACTTGTTATTTTCCTACTTATATACATAATAAAGTACACTTGAGAATTCCTTCTTTTATACTAAACTCCATTTACTTACATAAAAGTAAGACACATTTCGGGAAAATGTTTCCCGTCTTCAGTTGCCCGTATGGCGGTTCGATGAGCAGCTGAAGATGGGAGAGATTCTCCGGAAATGCGTCTTACCTTTATGTAAGTAAATGGAGTTTAGTGTAAAAAAGGGAATTCCTAAGTTTAGGATATATTACCATTCCATTGTCAACAGCTTTGAAGTACAATATTTATACACTTAAGAAATTTAAACTATTACTAAAATTTTGAAATCAAATTCGAATAAGCTGCTGTTATATAAATAATGTTGGTAATATTGGAAATAGGGAAGAGGCAGGCAGGATGGAAAGATTAAGAGTTAATTATTAAATAATACCATTACATTGATGTTATATCACATTAATTTTCGTTGCCCCATTTATTACAAAAATTGCACTGAACTCACATTTTTTTCTTTGTTTTTAGAAGATGGTTTCAATAAGACATGGTACAGGATTATTAACAGAAGTTCTTGGAAATTTCAACTTAAAGGCCTATGATAATCCATATCTGCTTTGTGGTTCCTCCATGAGATGCTGAGTGAAACTCAAATATTGCATTTCTTTTTCTGTTCTTTTGTTGCTTGTTTTGTAACTGATTCTTGAAAGAACCTGTTATTATTTCCAATTTTTTAATATTTTGATTTTTAATTCCCTTTGGTTTTAGAGTCTTAGGTAGAAATAAAACATCTTTTGGCAATATACTGAATGAACATTCAATCAAAGGCTTAGATGTTTTGTGCTACCAAATGGATCAAATAAAGACTCATTTCTACTAATTTAAGGTTTTACATTACTATATATCTTAAGATTCAAAATAGCTGAAGAAACAGGGTAGACAAGGTTGGTAGAAGTAGGTCCAGGGCCATGATCATAAGGACGATTATCAACAATAGAAGAAACTGCAGCCTGAATAATCAGAGGAGCTGTATCTTTTTAATATGACTTTTCATATTTATCATTCAATAAATTGCTTTTGGAGCTACTATGGGGCTCAAAATTTAAAATAGTAGAAGAAATAGCAGGAACATAGTCTCTAGAAGTTTGGCCATTAAGTGAATTACTAGTAGTATTTGAAGGCCCTGCAATCATAACAAAGGTCAACAATGAATCATCATTACAAAATGAACTGTGGATGACAAATTTAACTTCAGTGAAGACACACTTATCCAACGGACATATGTCCCATTTCTTAAAGCCTGCTATTACTGAATTATAGTTTTTTTTAATGGTGTTTAATGCCCGTTTTTACTACTGAGGCACCACAGGCGGTGAACACTGGTGATACATGAAATGATATATTGGGAAAGGAATGTTTAAGGAAGAAAACGTTCCAGGCCTAATTTTAGGGTACCTCCCTGGCATTTGCCAGTTATGACGACTGAGGAAAACCTGGAAAAAACCCCAGTCAGGAAGGTCAGTCCTGGCTAGATTTGAACCCCAGACCTCCTGCCCATGAGTCTGCGCTTTAACAACCTCGGCCATCTGTGGCGGTATGATTAAATTATAGTGGCATTCCTTTCAAATGCTTCTTTAACAAGGCTAGTCACATCATACTGATTTATTCTTCTACCTGGATGCTGCTTTTAAAATACGTCCAAAGCTCAAACATATGTTTGAAAGGTTTTTTTTTTGATTGATTTATTTATGGACGCTCTTTAACATCTCAGGTCATCAGCATCCCATTCAACTCAGGGCGTGAAATGGCCGACAAATTTTGCTCAGAGGCCTTTCTTTCAGGCTTAAGGTTCTTTTTCGTGCCGTAAATGTACGACACGGGACCCACAGCTTTACTTCCCTTCCAAAGGAAGCCATACTTAGGATTTTTACGTGTCCTGGCCGGGTTCGACCCCGCGATCGTGGGTGTAGGAGGCAAGTATGGTAACCACTATACCACCAACCGACTTTTGAAAGGTTTAAAAATGGCTAACAGTTGCAGTTTGTGTGTCATATGAGGTGGCACTGATGCCATGATTACCTCCGTCCAAATCAATAGACTGCAAATTGATATGAGCAGCATGGTTATCGAGTGATAGGATGCTCAAGAGAAGGATGAACACATTCTATAAATAAGGTAAACCATGCATGAAAAATATCTGAATTTTCCATCCTGAATCACTGCACCGTGCAACATTTCTTGATTGATCATTGTTGAGCATTCTTTCTTCTACTCATTTTTTTCCAAATATGAAGCTTGGAGGTAAAAAATTTCCAACAACATTATAGTAGACAATAATAGTGACAATTCTTTTTCATAGCTGCTTATAACTCCTACTTTCCTCTTTCCTTTTGCAGAAATTATTCTAAGAGATCTACTTGATGAAGTTTTTATATGCATACTATATGTAAAAGGGACCATTGGTAAACCCATATTTTTCATATATCTCTTCCAAATTATTAAAAAAATGCAGGATTAAGTTTTATTAAATCCTGAACATCTATCTAGACTAATTAACCCTGGTGTTCTGAAAACCAATTTTAGGTATCTTGCCACGAAAGCTTCCATCCAATCTGTGCTAGCTTATATATTCTTAATTTTTTTTTCCCCAATGCTAGCAAGTAGGCTAATTTTAGCAGTGATTCTTTGATCAAGCCTAAAATTTAATATTCAGTTCTTGTGCATGGCTTATGATATCCAGTTCATAGCAAAATAGGTTAGAGAATCATCCAAGTACCTTTTCGCAAGAGCCTGTCTTCATTTGTCATTGTGATGTACCAAGTGGAATATTGTATCTTCATAATGCTTCAACTAGAGGGGTTTCTCTGGCAGCTTTAACTGCTTTTTCTGTCTCACTTTCTGACCATTTACCACAATTGGTAGTCATTTTGTATCTATTTACCATCTGAAAAAATAGGTAGTTTTAATTGTAATTGTAATTAAATTACAAAAATGTATGAAAATTTATAATCCTTATTTTGCTGGAAGTACATTTGAAAATATTCACTACATATTAACTTTTTAAATTATTTTAATTAACGTCAATCGTTTTAATCAGTCACATTATTATTCAACATTATCTTAGGATACAAGAATAGGATGGAAAGCTTTCCATGCTGCTCCCAACACAATTTTCCATTTTACCCTCATAACCTAAAACAGATTTTGACTCCTTAAGTCTGTCGAATTTAAATGGTTGAAATCACTCCAGCCACTACTGTCATAGCTAAAACCTTAATTAATCATTCACAACATTTATGCAAGTTACACATGAGGCTTTATGAGGTATTCTATGCCGAAATATACTTACCGCAAATTTAGTAGAGCATACGGCGTATGCAACTATTTGTACGGGATGAACGATTCTTCATGCAACTGGTTTCGCGGCCTGCGCCGACCGGCGGTGCGGGTGAGGAAGTCCCCAGTAAATATTGTACGGTTTGTCGCGTAAGCAATTTCTAACATACGTAACTAAACACTTAAAAAGAAAAGTAAATTACTCACGTATATTAAGCAAGGAGATGCTGGAACTGCCTCCCTTCGTTGTTCAAGTATTTCTGACATTGAACTGATTTTCTACGAGACCTTTCCAGAGCATGTCCAATGTTTTCCACAGTTTATTCTGTACGTGGTTGTCTATGTTTCTTGTCAAGAACACTTCCTGTTTCACGGAATTTATTTACTAAAAGACGAATCGAATTCCAATTACGAACGTGAACACCAGGAAATTCCTCTAGAAATAATCTACTTACAGCACGCACTGATTCTGTACGCACGTATGAATCATACATTCCTCTTTGAGGAATAGAATTACGCTGATGACCTGAGGTGTTAAAGAGTGTCCATAAATAAATCAAAAGGAATAGAATACTTGTATGGCCCCATTTCACTAGACACACTTACATTCAATACATTGTATTGCGTCGCCTAACAAACACGTGCTACTTGCGCAAGATTTAAACTCACACTGAAGCCTCACGCAGCGGAGGGGAAATGTACTCCCCACCTCCGCCGACATAGCGATATGTGCTGCCGGCCTGTCCCGCGGTTGCGTCAAGCATTGCTCTCCCAGTACTTGCTGAGGATTCTTTTTTATTGATTTATTTACGGACGCTCTTTAACATCTCGGGTCATCAGCGTCCCATTCCATTCAGGGCGTGAAACGGCCGACAAATTTTGCTCAGAGGCCTCTCTTTCAGGCTTCAGGTTCTTTTTCGTGCCGTAAATGTACGACACGGGACCCACGGCTTTATTTCCCTTCCAAAGGAAGCCATAACTTAGGATTTTTTTTTTTTTTACTTGCTGAGGAGTCACTGTTGTCACTACGTTAATTTCTCCAAAATTTCCCTCCTGAAAACAACTTCTGTGAGCTGTAAAAAGAATGAGGGTCATCTTTTGAGGATAAAGAGAGATAATGAATTTCCATCTTTCCCACACTTTCGATCCTGCCCTCCTCTCACCTTAGAATCAACAGTTTTCTCAATTTTTAAAAATACAGCGTATAAATGTTTTTAAAAATCTGAAAATATATATAATAAAATTAAGGTTCAAAATGTATATTAAAGCATAATCTTCCTATTATTAATGTATGACAGAAAACCAGTTTTTAGGTTGACGTAAATTGCACTTTTTATGCCACATTAATTACTCCTAAATTACTCATTACTTTAAGGAAAAAAAAAAAAGAAAAAGAAGAAAATGAAAACCATAACATAACAAGTACCTTGCCAAACCTGGTTGTGATAGAATGAGTAAATAATTTAAGGAAGTTTTATGAGAAAACTCAAGCATGAGCTGTAACTTATGAAAAAGACCAATATTTCCAATCTTTACCCTATTACAGGATAAAATATTCATCTGGTAATGTTTGAGGGCAGGTTGTAGGGTTCTATGAGAATTTGTCGGAGTAAAATACTGAAGTCAAATTGTAGTTTAAAATTATTGAAAAGGATGTTCAAAAGAAACAGAAATGATTGTATCTGTAGAAAGAATTCATTGAACAAATCAACAGAAGTGGGAATAGTGAACAAAGTATTAAGAGTTCACTCCAGCAAATAACTCATCTTCAGATGTGATTGAGCAGATAAAACAACACATACTGAAATATCCAGCTTATGAAAGTCATTATATCAGAGAAAAGGCTTCCAAAAATACCCTGGTTACCATCTACATAAGAAGAAAGTGGACAGACTCTATAGTGATAAGTGTGAAATAACTGCTAGGACACAGGCAAAGAAATGTTATTTTACAAGATATAAGTTCAATTTGTCTTACTCAAACGCCATCTTAAGAATGCTAAAACTGAAGATGAAAGAATGCAGATAAGAAACTGTCAAATAGAACGTCATGACAAGGCTGCCAGGTGATATGACATTAAAAAGCATATTACTTGCAAAGGAGAATAAGAAACAAACTGATGATGGCTGATTTAAAGAAATATCTGACTACCCAAATTTCATGAATGTGCAGTTTCTATTTGTGTAAATTTGAATTATACCATTTTTCATGTTCCACACAATGCCAGTAAGGCTGAATCACTGACCATCTTGACTGATAGTTGCACTGGGCAAAATCATATAATATCATGATAGTGCTGATGTATAAGTGGTTATTTCACAGAAGCACAAGCCTGTAAGAGATAAACCACAAGTTTCTGTTATGCAGTCATACACATATGGAAGTTGATGGTGTGCACATTGTATCAATGAAAACATCAGGAATAAATTCCTGAAGAGTAGTCAATTTATACTTGCAAAGAGTGGCTAAATTTAATTCGAAAATGTAGAGCTGAGGCACCCATAAGGATATACAGAATGGAATATAAGTACTTTCTTAATTTCAGCTCTTTGACATCTGGATCTGGCCTTATGTAGCAAGGAAAAAAGAAAACAAGGACAAAGCTTTCAGATTATGTCTGCAGTCTGACTGCAAGTAAAAAAAAATTAAATGGGATACGGTATATAAGAATAAATTTGAAGATTTTAGATAATTTGATTTGAGGCAATGGTGGAAGATCATTACATTTCCTGAGCACCTACGTATCTTGTGGAAGGAGAGAAGACAAAGAAGAGAATCAGCAGTGTTAAATATAGAGATCTCATGCAATTATTGCCATGGATAGTTGAAGAGTACAGACCATTCTTCAATAAACTTGCCCCTGGTGACAATGAACCAGATTATCTAGAATATGAGCGACTTAAAATGTAATTTATTTATGAAATTCTCCAGATATTGTATAGTGCTACCAAAATAATTGGTATTCTTTCATAAACATTATCTCCATAAAAATGTCTTAAATTTTCAGTTTAGTACTATAGATTACACATGTGCCTAATGAAAAAGTTTATGGTACATTAATGATTGTACTTTCTCTCTGTCATTTATAAAGTGTGTTTGTGACTTTAAATCACATAGCAAATGGGTGTAACATTATATAGTGTCATGGATTTAGATTGTCTGGTTGAAAGGAGTAACACTAACAATAATTGGAATTCCACTTAGAGCCATACAATCATGTCCTTTTTATAAACATCTGTTTGCAAAAGTCATTTAATATTAATCATTACACAAAGATTATAACTAAAACTTATAAGGTTGATATTTGACCATATTAAAGACAGCAATTTATGAGGAAAAAGATTATTGATGTATTTGTTAATGTTTTTCTCATCTCTTATAAAATTTAGTGTTTGACAGTTGTGCTCATTTGACTCTGAGGTACAGAACTGTTTGCACATGTGTGTGATTATGGTACTTATATGCATTTCCATGGGTTTGCAGTATCAATAATGATCATGTATGAATGTGCTAGGTCACACTTTTGCTATATAATGAAAAAAGTTTGTGTTTCGACTCTGAAGGTTCTCCTTATGCAACCCACGCACCCCCTAATGAACATTCAAACATTACTCATTTTTTTTAGTTTTAGAAACAACATCCATTATTCAGTTGGATGAAAATAAATCTAAACATTCATTTATTGACAACAGATATGCAACATGCACTATTTAAGGCTTAATGAACACTCGAGTATGCATTTTGATTCATACAGAATTATTCCCCTAAGGACAGCAGACAAAGTTTTATTCTAAAATCTCTTTCTGAAATTCAGCTCTTGTAATTGATGTTATACTTTCATTTAATATATAGGTAAACTTGTTAGAAATGTGGAGGATAGGTTAAGTATATGTTTGTGTATATGTATATCAAATAAAATACTTACAATTCCATCAATGAAACTATCCTGCAAATGCAAATGTGTTAGTTTCTTTAAGTTCTTCTTCTCATTTTCCTTACTTTGCCCAGAATTTCTGGATAACTTTCTCACAATATAAGATATGGTTAATTTTACCATTATGGATTTTATAGTTGACCATAGTATGTCATATTCAATATTATTGATACAACTGTTGCTATAGCAACCATGGCCTTAGGGTGTGTATGTTTCAGTATATGATATAGAAAAATGTTATACCTATTACAAATTAATTAATGTTGAATGAATATGCTTTACACTTCTTATTGTGGTTAGACCAGCTAATGAAAGTGCCTTATTACTACAGGGTTAATTATGGGTACTAGAGAAAGCATTAGGTATACTATTTTTACAGTATATAATATACAAGATAATTAATATGTACAGATGGGAACTCATTGTTAAAAATCTTGTTTCACATTTCTCTTTTGGCAATCAATGCAATCCATTCTGATACTTACCATAGGTCTTTTACATCATTAAGAGAAATTGCTGGTACCCATAGATGGTTAATATTTATTCATGCTAACTACTGCAGAACCTCAAACATATCACATCCCAGCTAGGCTTCTACCAAAATTGCAAAAAATAAGTTGAATCAGTTTAAGTTTTCTGTTTGTCACTTTTTACTCATATTGCCCCAAAAAAGCGATTAACGGAAAGATGATAGGTACTACAAGGATAACTAAAACACTGAAATATCAAGGTGTCAAGTGCTGAATTTAATACAGAGGTGTTGAAAAAATAATTCATCAGCCATTTCTAAGCTGGGACAAATGAAAAATTAATATGCAAGCAATGCAATTCTCTATACCTATTCACAAATATTCTGTATATCTCTTTCTTTTATATAAAATGGTCCTTAGCACCATTAATAATTCATTGCTTAGTATTAATAAAATTGAATAATGCATTAACAATAAACTTTTATATTATATGCACTAAAATCATATAAAATATATTATTTCATGAATTTTGCTGCCAATGTTTCAGGAACAATACCAAACAAAATGAAATTAAATTTTTCAGCTTGTCAAAAACTAACATTATATAACTGATAAGTGGGGAGGAAAAATATAGCACTCTTAAATAAAGAGCAATTGAAATGATAATATACACCTATATCTTAGCATTTATTTTTGAAGTGTCATTAATGTTTATTAAAAACATAATCATTCCTTGGTCTTGTTCCTAAATATTGCTATAATTGCATGAAAATAATAACAAATGAAATCTCTCTTTCTTAATGGTGAAGTATAAATTTACATTGTATCCTGACTAACAGGTAACACATTGATCTATCTTATTTCCTATCTGTGACTATTATTATGGGTCCATGCAAAAGAAAGTTTGATAAAGTTCTAACCAAATGTTGCTGGGTCAAGAATTTGTTTACTGTTTTCTTAATTCTGTCCCTAATTTCTCATCTAATACACAATGAAGAATAATAAGAGCATATCTTCTTACACTGCAGATTTTAAGAACACAGTTTAGGTTGTTTTTGCAAGGTCAATCAATTGTTTTATACAGCATTAGAAATGAGTTTATATTGTCCTCTTTCCTCTTCTCAGAGAGAAGAGTGCCACAAGCATTACATTCTAGCCAAATTCCAGCATATGTTATGAAACATAGATTTCTTGTAAGTTTAATTATTAATATGTTGTGATGATATATGTATGAAATTTATACTCTTGAAGCTATCAACAGAAGTAGTAAAATATAATTTTGATATAAAATTAATTTGGTGACACTTATACCACACTTATTCAGTTTTTAATTAACATGTTTTGGAAACATTTGCGCACATCATCAGCTGTTGATCTTCTGCAAATGATGGGAGGTTAATGTTTCTGAAATATGTCTAATTAAAAACCAAGTTGGTCTGCTGCTGATGATGGGAGTGAATGTTCTCAAAACATGTTTAATTAAAAATCAAGCAAGTGAAGTATAAATGTGACCAAATTACATTATGTTGTGATGAGTCAAAATTAGCACTCTTGTAGCTTCACTAACATATTTGACTAGAACATGTTTCGTTGTAATCTTTGGAGTACAGTTTCATTTTAGTTTGTAATGTGCGCATGTTGAAGATATTTTGGACATTTAAAAAATGTGAAAATACTGAGAGTGCCAAAAATATATATATAACACTTTCCAGTAGATATGTATTTAATATTTTCAAAATTGGACCAAAAACAACAGTAATGTGTATTATGATGTTCTGTAAACAAATGTGACTCACATACATTATGATAGCATTGCTACGTGACAGGTAAGTTAAAAAGTGAACAAATGAAGCCAAGATTATCATATGATATTCTGTAAACAGATGTGACTCACATTACATTATGCTAGCGTTGCTACAACAAAAGGAGTCAAGATTATCATTTGAATAGAGGAAAGCAATTTTGAAGTGGTATTGGAAAAACTGAGAATGTTGTTCAAGTTCAAAGGCAATGGACATATGTGTACAGAACAGAACCGCCTTCACAAGTAACAATTGCATGCATTCGAGACTCATGGTACTGTATGCGATGTTCACAAGGGCAGATCTGGGAGACCTGGCACAGCAACAAGCCCCATGTCCTTGGCTATAGTTTTGGAATGTTTTGAGCACTCACTGCAGAAATCTACAAAGGAATTCGCACATGAGACTGGGATTAGCAGAACCAGCGTACATCGTATTATTAAAACAGCAAAGTTGAAAGTTTTCATCCCAAGACTTTTGCATGCAATAAATAAAGATGCCCATGATAGGAGAATGCAGTACTGTGAGTGGTTTTGGATGAGGCCTTCATAGGGAAAGTTGTTTGGTCCGATGAGGCACAATTTAAGTTGAACGGAACTGTTGACTGGCATAACTGTGTCTACTGCTGTGCAAACTATCTACATGTTATTTTTGGAAAATGCTATTCATTTACCCGAATTAATGTTTGGTGTGAGTTGTCAATTAGGGGTCTAATTGGAACATTCTGTTTTGAAGGAACAGTAACTGGCCCAGTGTACCTGAACATGATATGCACATCTCCATTCATACACTCTATGGAAATGAGGAATTTTACTTCCAACAGGATGGTATGGTGCACCACCACATTAACACTGAGATGTACATGCGTACCTTGCTGACAAGCTTCCAAGGCCCTGGATAGGACAAAGAGTTTCCACTTTGTTCTCTGGATCTAACTCCGCCGGACTTCTATGTATGGGGAACTTTTAAGGATGCTGTAATCTAAGATTATGGTGATGAAAAAAGATTTCAAATGAAAAAAGCAGGAGAATGGTGGTGGGAGGGCACAGAAATTGAAGTTGTCAAGAAAATTGATTATTTAGATGTTACATTGTCTAGTAATGGAAAATGGAGCAATCATAAAAGGAAAGCAGTAGCAGAAGGAAAAGTAGCCATGAGTGTAATCAGATCTTGTGTTAACAAAATACCAAATATGCAAGTGAAATGGTTAGAGAGAATATATGGCTCAATGGTGGAGAGCAGAATGATGTATGGAATAGAAATTTGAGGGCCAGATGAAGGATGAAAAGGGATAAATGTGATAAATACATTATTTTGTAGAATTGTTCTAGGTTTACCTAGATCTTCACATAATGAGGTAGCCTCTAATGGAACTAGGAAGATTGGGCTATAAAAGCAAGGTCATGAAATATCGGTAAAGAATTGGGAGACTAGAACAGGAGAATAATCATTAATCAGTGTTTGGTAGCACAAGGAAAAAGGGGAAAGAAACTTGGTTATCTAAAATACAAAATATCCTACAAGAAGCTAGCATGGGATTAGTATGGTACTTGGGAGAAAGATGTGGTAAAGGATTTTGGAAAGAGGTAACAATAAGAATTGAGGATATTGAAAAACAGGAAATATGGGCCAATTTCAACACCAAAAAATCTGTGAAAGTATATAGTACACTAAAACATGTGTGGGAAGAGAAAGATATATTGAACATGTGATAAGATATGAAGGGAAGTGTTGGCATGGTTTAAAACAGGAGTAAAATATTTAAGTGGCTTAAAAATGGATATACTAAGGGGATATGTCCTGTGTATGCAGAACCCGATAGTACTTGGCATTGTATACTAGAATGTAAACAAACTAAGTTTTGGAGGGAACAGTTCCCATCATAAAAGTGGGAAAATTTACCAGATGAAATAAGAAGTAGAAGAATTTTAAATTTAAAAATCAGATGAAAACATTAAGGAATTGGGAAAATACTTAGGCAAGGTAAAACAAAAATGGTTATGGGTTTAAAATACTTAAGAAAGGTGCTTGAGAAATGGTAAAGAATTGTCAGATAGTGAAAGGAGGATGAAATTAGTAGGGAGGGAATGGATTAGTTAAACAGGATGTTATATACAAATAACCAGGGTGTTAGCGCGATAAGGTCCTAAGGAATAAGTAACTCTCAAGGATAAAAATTTGGCCTAGTGGGTTTAAGTAATAAAGGTTTAATGTTGTAGGAAATATAACTTAATATTGTATTGAATGTATAAATTATTTTTAATGTTCTGTTTTGTTTTTGGTTGGGAGCCTGGTTCCCTGGATATTCCAGTAAATAGCTGTTGATGAAACGGGTCTGGGGGCTGCACCAATCAAATTAGAATTAATTTTGAGTGGAGTTAGTGCCTTCTGGAATTGCAGAAGGCACTGTTCCTAATTGTTATATTTAAAAGTAATGTTTTTTTTATTTGTGTTTATTTTGTTTAAAAATTCTATATGTTGATGCATGAAAAATAAATAATACTACTACTACTACATGCTGGTAAAAATATAACTTTCTCTTATTTTACTGTTAACTTAATGTTATTCTACAGTAATTACTGTTCAATACAGGTGAATCTGATTTGCTTACAAACATATATTTTTTTGTACTGCATTGTATTTGTTATAGCTAACTTAATTTTTGTATCCTTTGTAACTACTGTTCATTACTAATGAACTTATAACTTAAATAGCATATGATATTAGTGCAAACATATAGCTTGTTTGTATTTTATCTATTGTATTCTCTATAGTGAACTATAAATAATTTCTTGCAATCATAATCTGTGAATTCTGATGAAATCTATTGCAACTTGCTGCTGTTAAATGGTGACTAAAGGATTAGTATTATGATTTTATCTCGCATTCAGATTCAACATTTAAATGTTTTTTGCACAGAAGACTTTTATAAAAACATCAAAATCAATGTACATATCAACATTATAAACAGCTTTAGTGATACAGCACCAAGAAAACAAACAGCACAGCACTCTTTGAACACATAACTATAGGGGCTAAAAGGAACACATTCCAGGAATGAGTTTCTCTTTTCTCTCAATAAAATTTCATATTGGTTACTACATTGTGGTTAAAAGAACATTTTTATTTCTTAATGTCTAAGGATACAGCTTTGCTAGAAGAATAAAACTGTTATCTCCACTTGTATTACCAAAATATGGCACCTTTTCTTTCTTTCTTTCTTACACCCATTAATTTATACTCAGTTTAATTTTACTTATTGTACTTTTATTATCTGAATTTAGTGGCCAAAGGTACAAATGCCCGTGGTCGGAGGTACAATGCTGTGTCAGATCATATTATTTCCTCCAAGAAATGCATGAAAAGGCATTTTAAAAATCAATATTTATTCTTGGGAGAGGGAAAAAAAAAAAAAAAGTAAAAATATCAAAGCTTATATTAAAACTTGAAAGTAAGGTTTTAGCAAACAAAACTGAAGTGGAGATAAAACATGAAAACAAGATCAAAGCAACACCACCTTCCCCTACATCCTATTTTATGTTAATGTTTTTCTGCCTTATAAGATATTTTTCAAGATATGTCTTTAAAATCTCATTCCTAATCATAAAATCCAACCTTTAATAGAGCTTAATTACATATTAAAGAATACTGCTATATTTGAGAGATTTTTACCTTATTTCTTTCATTTGTCCTTTCAAAAAGTTAAAATAATTTTAGGAATGGCAGTAAAAAACTTTGTTTATTTAGTTTCATGAAATACATTGCTGAAGCTGCTTAAAACAATGAGCTAATATGCAATTTTATCACTGCTGAGATCTAGTCTGGCATCCTTCTTATTTTTTATAGTTTTTGCCACACTTTTCTGCAGGCAATACTGGGAGAGAGGATATATCAGATCACAAATGTCAGTTAGGACTTTCAGTGATACTGTCACACAGTTTAAGTCAAGTGCCCCAGATAGAGAGAATTCAGATACTTGTTTGTGAGCTGGCAAAAAGGCAGCTGTGATGATTCCATGGTTACCATTTGGTGCTGATCTTGATGGAGCACAGTTGCACAATGCCTCTTCTTCATTAACAGGATCTATCAGTGTTAGTTCTCCATGTATACCCTACATCATAAAATATTTGGATTAAGCAATGTACTAGCAGTTAACTAGCTATTTCAGTGATATACATGAGATTATAAGAGCATGAAAATTATATTGCAAATGTAAAATAAGTATGCTTCTAAATTACAGATTAAAATGTATTCTTTTTAACTCATATTTTAATGATGATGACGACGACGATGATGATGACGACGATGATGATGATGATGATAATAATAATAATAATAATAATAATAATAATAATATGAGAGTGCTAAGCTAGCAGTGAAAGATGAAGGTTGTGTTGAGTGACAGCTCAACTTATAAATAAAGAAAGAAAGAGAGAGAGGGGGAAGAACAAGATAAACAATGGTATTTGATATCAAACTGTACAAAACAAGAAATGGATTTGTTCTTAATTATCTAGTGAGTTGATTTGGTAATCTTACGCTCCACTTACTGTTGAATTATGCAAAACTAGCTTCACAGGCTTTTGCTTGCATCCTCAGTTGCAAGTCCACTGTCGGATTCGTTGTTGGTTGACTGGACTTGGTGTAGCTCTCGTGGACATTTTATGAACTTCTGGGTTAATTTGTCTTCTGTTGAGAGCTGAAAGTTCATAACCTTATCCTCATATTTTTTTTATATAAATTTTTCCCCATATTCCCAGCTCCACGGGCCAATCTACAAATTTCAATAATTTCTTTCCCATTTCTATATCATGTTTAAAACTCTAAAATTGATGTGCAACCTCTGATTTCTCTATCTGATTGTAGCTGATGTTTCTCCAATGTTCCTTCAGCCTGATTCCAAAGCTTCTTTTAGTTTTTCCAGTATTACTTTGTTGCATTCTGAACAGCTGATTTGATATATTCCTGGCTTCTTTTCCTCATTATCACCAGAATTAAGCAGATTTTTTAGGCTAAACTTGTTCACTGGGGACAAAGTTATCCTAAAGTCTCCGAGTATTTTTTGGTGGCCCAAGGATGATAAGTGAATTTCATGTGGATGGTAGGTTCTTTTATTGCTGTCAATGTTGTAACCTGTTTTAACCTCTTCTTTTGTTTGAATTTCTTGTCTACAATTTCTTGGTCATAGCCACTGAATTTTTCTGTTTGTATAAGATGATAGTACTCTTTGTTGTATTCAAACTCATTCATAGGTATGTTAATGAGTCTATGTACTAAGCTATTGAGAGCTGCATGTTCGTGCGCTGCGGGATTGAATGCACTTGCCTTTATGTAATTCTCAGTCTGCGTGTCCTTTCTGTATATTCCAAATTTTCCAAGTTATTGCCTGTTCTTATAATCTTTAAGTCGAGAAAAGGAATCATGTTGCCTTGTTCTGTTTCAGAAGTAAATTTAATTTCTTTATCTTGTAGGTTTAGCAATTTCAAAGCATCATCAAAGAGTTTCTTGTTGACCACTGCAAAGATATCATCCACATATCTGTGTCATACTTTGAAAATGGAAATGATTTGGTGATGTGCATTTCTAAACTACTCATATACAAATCAGCCAGAAAAGGAGACAATGAAATCCCCATAGCTAAACCTGCTTCTTGTTGGTAAAAATTCACCATTGAACTTGGAACAAATTCCGACTAATACACACTTTGGTTAGTTGGATGTATTCGTCAATCTCCTCATTGCTTAGTTTCACAGACTGTAACTATTTCCAAAGAGATGTTGGAAGTGTGCATTTTGGTATGCTGGGAAAAAGTGACTTTACATTGAAAGACACTAAAAGATCATCCATTTGGGGAAACAATCCTACAATTTTCTCCACCATTTCTTCAGAATTCTTTACACTTAAGCTATCAAGCTTAGCAAGAATTAGTGTAAAGAATTATTGGAAAAACTATAAGCAGCTTTGGAATCAGGCTGAAGGAACATTGGAGAAACATCAGGTACAATCAGATAGAGAAATCAGCAGTTGCACATCACTTTTAGTAGTGACAAAACATGATGTAGAAATGGGAAAGAAATTATTGAAATTTGTAGATTGGCCCATGGAGCTGAGAATATGGGAAAAAAAAATATATAAAAAATATGAGCATAAAGTTATGAACTTTGAGCTCCCAACAGAAGACAAATTAATCCAGAAGTTCATAATATGTCATGAGACCTACACCAAGTCCAGCCAATCAACAACAAATCCAACAGTTGACTTGTAACTGAGGATGTGGCAAAAGCCTGCGAAGCTAGTTTTGCATAATTCAACAATAAGTGGGGACTAAAATTATCATATCCACTCACTAGAAAATTATGAACATATTAATCGCTTCACTGTATTGGTTCCAACATGAAATTAAATGTTACATTTAAGAATTGGATTGTTTTGGAATAGAAAAATTAGATGGGATTATGGAAAAAATAGAAGAATTAATGAATATGTGAATGGTAGTTGGGATATTGCTGATTACTAGAGAAATTGAGCTGAATCCTGGCCCTATTTAAAATTATGATACATTAGAAGAACTATTTATTAAGATGGAGAGGGGCTCAGTAACAAAATGAATATGATTATAGGCTGGAAGGTAAGAAATGAACAAAACACTTGGAAGCATAATAGCAAGCTTGAAAGTGGGAATTTAAAATGATTGAGTTCAATTATAACACTTACTCACTAACATTTTAAAAAAGGAAAACTAAGTTTCTGGAGCTGATCACTCCCAGCTTCAGTTCCAGATCGACTGCCAGCCTTGTTCTTCATGGTGGTTTGATTTTATCTGGTGGTGGTTGGATGAACTTCTGTATTAAGATGTCATTTGGTGGGATTTTAAAGTTGAAAATGTGATTTTTGTTCTTCCAGATATAAATGTTTTACCAGACTGTAAGTTTAGTTTTTCCTGTAGTATTTTTAAGTAGTTTGGGATTCTTGTTAATATTATGTTGCTCCTTCCAAAAATCCAAGCTACTGCTGATTTTTCTTCCTGTCTTTTATTTATGTTCCTTTGCTTGTGTTTTTATGTTTCTTTTAGTCTTTCCAATATAAATTTTTTCACAATTGTTACAATTCATCTGATATATTCATGATTTGTTCTCTTGTGTAATATCTCTTTTAATTTAGAATTTCATATATTTTTCAGGAGTAACCACTTCTTGGAGCTAAAATAATGTTATGTTTTTTGAAATTTTTTTGGAATTTATAGGAGGCTGATGAATGGTATGTGAATTTTTTTGAACATTCTATTTTCTTCATTGTTAGCAATAAGTGTACTGATGTCTTTGATTCTCTTTTTGTTCCTTGCTTTGTTTTCTTTCTTATATACTACTTCTTGTTTGAAACCATTTTCTATAGCTAAAACAGTTACTCCATAAAAAAATATATTAAATTCTAAACTAAAAGAGGATATTCGACAAGAGAACAAATCAGGAATATATCACATGAATTATAACGATTGTGAAAAAATTTATATTGGAAAGACTAAAAGAAATATAAAAACACAAGCAAAGGGAACACATCAGGAACATAAATCAAAAACAGGAAGAAAAATCAGCAGTAGCTTGCCATTGTTGGAAGGAACAACATAATACTAACAGGAATCCCAAACTACTTAAAAATATTACAGGAAAAACAGAACTTACAGTCTGAGAAAACATTTATATCTGGAAGAACAAAAATCACGTTTTCAACTTTGAAATCCTACCAAATGACATCTTAATACAGAAGTTCATCCCACCACCATTAGAGACAAACCAAACCACCAAGAAGAACAAGGCCGGCAGTCGATCTGGAACTGAAGATGGGAGCGATTAGCTCCAGAAACTTAGTTTTCCTTTTTTAAAATATTTGTGATGTGTTACAAATTCGACTCAATCATTTTAAATTCTTAGTATTAAACATCACTCTTACAAAAGTCCACCATATTTAACTAAGTGAAAGTGGGACTTAGTGGTGGTAATGTTTATGCTACTTGATGTGAACTTGTGCACTCATAAAATAGTTGCTGGGTTCTGTAGTACTACTTTCCCACCGATTCCTTCCTATTTGCTCACATTGTCAACCGTTAAACTACTGGTGGCTTATGCTAGGTTGGAAAAGTAGGTGACTGTGAGGACTCAGACTGTTGATGAACTTATATAGAATTTTGTCTGCCTTCAGAATATTGAAATCCATGAGTTTATGTTCATATTTCCACTGAACTACAACAAAATGGCTTTACTTGCTTCACTGCCAGGCATATTTGTTTTGCTTTGTATTGCTATGATATCATTAGCCATTGTCCAGCAATGAATGAATACATGAAAACAGATATAGTAAATGAAAAAATTTGCTAATTATGCTTGATAGTCCTGGTGGTCTACTGGTAACCATACTTGCCTCGTAAACCCATCATGGCTTGAAACCTGGCCAGTCAATGGATGTTTAAGGGCATAAAAACCTATGGGGTTAAGTCCAAAGTTTCTGGCCTAGTCATTTTCTAGGTATGATAAAGACAAAACTATATTTCACTTTTCAATACAGTTACACTTTAATGCAATACACTTCTCACATCTTTGAATTAACTTTTCAATCCCCCCCACAATAGTCAGAAGTCTTGTCTGCAAAATGGGCATAAATAGTATCCATCACTTCTTTGTCACACTTAAATTTCTTTCCATTAAAGTCCTTCTTGATTTTTAAGAAGAGGAAATAGTCACTGGGAGCTAGATCTAGGCTGTAGAGTGGATGGTCAATCTCCTTGAAGCCAAATTTCTTTACAGCTTCCTTTGCAATAAGAGCTGTATGCACAGGCACATTTTTGTGAAGGTGCATTCCACTACTCAGCTTTCCTCCCCTTTTCCCTTTGATGGAAGCATGTATTCTGTGCAGTAGGCCAGTATACCAGCATAGTACTCCCCATTACTGTGGTATTCCTCTTCTTGAAGTCAATGAAGCGCTAAAAGATTGTGTCCATGATCTTTTTGGTTGAGTGATTGAACTTGGCCTTAAGAGGCGGTGCTTTGCCAGGTTTACGCCACTCCATTGATTCTCTTTTGAACAAGGAATCATTGTAGAGGACCATAGTTTCATGTGCTGTAACAATGGTTTGCAGAACACCTCTCTCGTTGCCATGGTAGAACTCCAAAAATGCCTGACAACAGATAACCCATTGCTGATTTTGGACTGAGGAAAGAAGGCACTAACCTAATTCATGTTTAAATGCTTAAGAATAATTCAAAGGACTGTTGTTTTAGAAAGACCCTACCTTGCTGCTATTTCTATAGCTTTGAGCTGCTGGTCTTCCATAATTTCTCCTTCCACAAGAGCTAAGAGCTATATTTTCAGGAGTCAGCACCTCCAAGGGCTGACCAGCATGCTCTTCGTCTTTAATGATTTCTCAACCCATTCGAAAAGTTTGGCTCATTCTTTTATGGTAGGATATGAAGGAGATACTTTGCCATATACAACATCCAATCACTATTTAATTTCATTTGGAGTAAGTTCTTCTTTTGTGAAGAACAGCTTAATATTCCATTTTGAACATGTCACAATCTTCTATGCATAGCCTTCTCTATGCAACTATAACACAGCGGAGCGCAAGTTGCAGCTCCAATCATTTACTTAACTGATAAGGTATGACACCAGATAATGGTTTTATGAAGGCGATAATCCTTATTGGCGAGCCCGGAAACTTATGGACCTACCCTCATAAGTATGGCTTCCTTTGGAAGAGAAGTAAAGCCACCAGTCTCTTGTCATAGATTTACAGCAAGTAAAAGAACCTTAAGCCTGAAAGAAGATACTTCTGAGCAAAATTTATTGGCCATTTCATATCCTGAATAAATCGAATGCTAATGAACATATATGCTCCTTATAGTCTCCTTAAATAACAACAACAACAACAACAATAATACAAAATGTTCAAAGAAGTCCAATGCCTAAAATGTACAATAATTTTGCAAATAAACAGCCAAAATGAAATGTTTGTTTTTACTACTAATCAACAAAATAAAAAACCTTTAGTTATAGGATTAGATGATGCTACAATGTTGAAATTATGTTGATATTTATTGAAATGCTAAGAAAAATACATACTACAAAAAGGTCCCCATCTATCTGACCCAGGCATTTTAGATATAACCTCTCACAATTACAATGTTTAATACAATAATGATTTTATACTAACCCTTTATCTAAATTCTAAATAATAAAGTACAAAATTTCTACCCTGATTGCATCAGACCGAAGTCCCTGGTTCATCAGCAGTAGCCTACTGGAATTCCAGGGGACCAGGCTCTGACCCAACCCAGCTAATAATAGCAGTAAGGAAAATTTCGGGGGACAAATTTCAATTTAGGACTTTAGGGGAATATTTGTATACAGTTAAAAATTAATGGGTATGGATGAATAATAAGTAAATGATCTTTGGTTTTAGCAATTGAGATTTATGGCATGGAGTGGTTTGAATTGGGTAATAATCAAGAGTATAATACTGTATTGTGAATTTACTATTTTAAGGTGTTTATAGCATTATAGTAGATATTTGAGAAATAAAGGAATTAGTAGTTTGTAGAGACTGTAGTGCTAGTTAATATTTTCACAGACTTGGTTCAGAAAGCATTGTTTTGATAGTATTTGATACTATTGGTTCTAAATCTAAGTGGTAGCAAATACAGTTGAAGCAGACCATTTCATAAAATGAATGAAACACCGAATGTTTATGAATACAACAAAATGAAATGGTAGTATGCGACTATAGAATAACTTGATAGTTTTCATTCAGATTGCCCATCACTAATTTGGGGATCAAGACACAGTATATCTAGTGGGTTTTAGAAGATTATTTGCTCCAACTTTACAAATACTGATAAGCAGACTTTATGCTTGGCAATAAATGAGAAAAAGTCTTTATTTTTTTTATAAGACACTTAAAACAGAATTAAATAGAGAGAGAAGTATATAGACACATATTATAGAAATGAGAAGGAAAGAATTGCATGATTTTTAATGGATGTTTGGAGGTTAAGAGGTCTCAGGAGTTATTTTTCATGGGAGATATGCCAAACAGATAAAGATGAGAAAGATGGAACTCATATTTTGATGTGATGTAGAGGAACTGATGAATAGGGAAAAAGATTAATAAGAGAGAAATGGTAGAAGATTAACTGATTTGTAATGTTGAGAAAACTTTGAGCAATCAGACACAATAAGGAATTAAGTGAAATTTCTATGGAATCTGAAGATGAAATGGAAGTGACTAGCAAACAATGAGTGAGCAGAAGTTTCATATCATAAAACGTGTGTAATCTTAACATTTATTTGAAAAAAAAATTATGACTGTGATTTAAAAGATCTGATTGTGATAAATTGTGATTGTTGGGATCTATGAGACAAGTTGTCAGGTCCAGAGCATATAGAGTTTTGTTTTTTACTTAGTATTAGAGGAATAGTCTGATTAAATATTAGGAAGTTATATGTATTTTTTATGAAGAAAATGGTTATTGGTCAGTAAAATGTAAAGAATGTATATAAATGGAGAAAAACATTTTTATAGTTTAAATATTATAAATAAAATTTGTTACACCCATTGGGGGGACATTAATAGAGATGGGAAGAATTTCTGGTGTTATGCTGAAATAATTTGTAGTGATCACTGAATCCATGGCTCCTGGCTTTTCTCAATTGTAAATTAATGATGAGCTAGAAACAGTTATAGTAAGACAGAGGTTTTCTTTTGCTCTTTGAATTATAACAAATATTTATAAAATTAAGAGTTCCTAATTTGTTATTACAATTTTGATTACAATGTAATGATTGAAGTTGTGGTAGCTCACCCTAAGAATGGCCTAAGCTATAATCAGGTGGGGAGCATTTTGTATTTTTCTTAGCATTACAATAAATTTCAATTTTCACAGAAATATGAATTTCAGTTAAGGCTAATGGATGATATAAATTTTGAAGCTTAGTACTTTTTATATTGGCATATACTCTCTACACAGTAAATCTGTGTTTGATGTATTATTTCTAATAGTGAATAACATTTTCCTACCATGTTCACCACAGAAAAATGGGATCATAGATAAAGGAGATATATCAAGTAAATGCCAGAGTATAACTTAATTCATACTGGTAACATACCAAAGTAGATGCAACAACAATATCATACATGGGGACACTGGCATCTACCAAAGCTAAACCAGCACATGTTATTGCTGCAGCTAATGCTGAACCATCATTTTCAAGAACCAGCGCATAAACATCAACTTGAAAGTTTGGGAACTCGTGCTGTAACAAAAGTTAAAAAAAAAAAAAAAAACTTTAAGTAGGCACTATATAGAAAAGAAAACATCAATAATAAACAAAGCATAATATAAAATGGATATTCATAAAGCTAGCTGCAAATATTCCAAGTACATAATCTCAATATCCAAGTTTGGTTATAAATTCAAGAGATTTCTAACTTCATTTGTCTGGTTACTTTTACAAGGACTGTAATGCAGCTATGAAATCACTGCCTAAAAGAAATCATTCAACAAGAATAAGGGCATTTTAACAAATTGTTAAAATATATAGTAGTGACAATGCTGTGCTGCACTCCCCTAAAGAACTGCCCTTATAAAAACATGATATAATTTAAGAATGGGTTCAATTGCCTGAATGACAAACAGTACCTATTTATATCATCTTTCATTTGTCTCTTCAACAATGGACTCAGCATACAATAGAAAATGAACTGTTTGATTTTTACATTAAAAATTGCTACCAACCAATATAAAATGAAATAAACTGCAAAAGACATTTAACATTTGTGCTGATCATTCTGAAACCTATGATATATAATTGCCAAAAAGTTTCCTTAAAGGAGGGAGGAGGAGAGGTTAAAGCAGCTGAAGGAATACAATACTTAAATTTACTTTTCATTTCTATTTTGCTTTCTTAAAATTATAATACCTTAAAAGGCACATTAAGCCACAATCCAACACTTTATCTCTACTTGAACATTTCAAATGCTATATGAAGTCTGTTCAAAAAATAACCACAAAGTTTCAAATGATTGAAATGTGGCCTTACCTACATCTTATTGAGTATGTCTCCCTCAAAGTAATTTCCACCTCTATTGATACATATCTCCCAGTGGCATTTGTGCAGATCTGAAAGCAGTCCTGACACATGTTGTTCAAGACTGTGTTAAGTTCTGCCTGTGTTTTATCTCCTCAAATGAGTTGAATCTTAAACCTTTCCTTGTGCATTTCGGCTTTGGAAATTAAAAATGTCTGCAGGTGCTAATTCTGGAGATTATGGAGGGCAGAGAAGAACAGACATCTTGTCTATTGCACAAAAATTGTGAACATGCAATGATGAACTGGTGCACAGAAAAATGGTCACACAACAGATCTGGTCAACAAAAAAATAGAAAAAAGAAAAAACGAATAAAACATATCACCACACTAAAAGGCTACAAAGGGGATCATATATATATGAAATTCACATTCCACCCATGGGCACACCAAAAATTCCAGAAGATTTTTAAAGAGGCAAACATCATTTTGGCTCCAGTAAACAAATGTAGTTTAAAAAACCTGCTAAAAACAAACACAAAAGACAAAATTCTTCCAGAAAAACAATCAGGCATTTATGAAATTGCTACCAAAGATTGCAATATGAAATATATAGGCAAAACAAAAAGAAATATTTCCATACGGTTTAAGGAGCACATGAGACATGTAAAATATAAACACATGGAAAAATCAGCCATAGCAGGCCATTTCTGGCAAAAGAACCACGAATTCCAAAAGGAACCAAAACTCTTAAAAGCTCTTCAAAAACCAATACAATTGACAGTGTGGGAAAATATATTCATAAATAAAAACAAAGAAAATTTGGTCAATTTTGATCTCCCAAACAATAGTAACCTTATCACTAAGTTTGTGAAGTCAACGGAGCGACATCTTAATACCACGCGGGGAAGCAGACATTGGGATCATGCTGATGATGAAGACAACCACCTATGAAACATGTCCAAGTAAGTGGAATTAAATTTGTGAAATTTCAGTGATTTCCTCAATAATAATTTGTTACATTAGGAGATATCTGGTCAAAGTCACAGCTAATCCTAATCCTTGCTAAGAACAAAATTTAACTAAGACGCTTCTTTGATGCAGAATTTTGAAAGTTCACATATTTTTTTTGAAAAGACTGTTATGTAACTAACAAATGCAAATAAGAACTAGCATTTCAGAAACCACAAAAGTTTCTTTACTTTCATGGCATCTTTCTTACTATTTATCCTATGGCAACTTATTTAGTTCCTGGTAGTACAATTCACAAAAATGTTTGCTAATTCCTTATAAGATTAAGTGATTCCAAAGTTCACATTTTTAGAATTATCATAGGCCTTGATGAACGTCTTCAGTGCAAGAATGCAACTATAAGGGATTAGAAATGTTTTGAGACATCACAATTTGGCAATTGACAATAGCACAACTGATATATGAATGAAAATCTCCCTCCTTCCATGACATTATAGCAGCATTTAGAATGGAGTAGGTGAATCAGCTCTTAGCATTAACATTGCCTGGGCATTTGAAAATAAGTGTAAAATGGAGCTTGAAATGGAACTTGGGCATTTGGGAACCTTTTCTCTTCATTTACCAGTTCAACAAATTTAAATACAGGGAAAAACATGCTTTAAAGATGAAGACAGAAGTGGCAATACTCATTGTAAGTGACTGTTAAATACACTTCTTTGGTAAAGACTATGAAAGGCAAAGGCAGAATTAGGGTGGGATGGTATAGGGAAATGTTCAAAAGATTTAGCAATAGGTTCCTGGGGGGTGATTCAGTCATCATAACATGAAACTTGGATTACCAATCTGACTAAGTTTCAGTCATTGGTTTTGGTATTCACAGATAAGCAGCCTCTGACTAAGGTGAAGAGGCCATGAAGTAAAGGGGAGATAACATTTATCACCACATGTTGGGGCAGTTGCCTCAAAGTGGCATAGAAAGAACTGTCTTTTTAAGGTATTCTAGAAATCCAGGAAAGATGTAAAAAACTTACACGACAAACAGCTGGCTCTAATGCCCTTCTCAGAATTAGACTGCATTCTTTCTCCTCTGCATCCTGCTGATGTGCTCTCCAATTGGTGCAGGAAAATGGTGCAAACTTGAAGTCACAGTACAACTCTCCATTCACACTGTACTCTGATTTGTGAGGAATTTCACGAGGATCAAACACAGAGCATATAATTTTGGTACCGTTTTGCTCAATATAAGCTGAGCCCTTTGCCTGGCTCACTATTCCAGTTTTCATATCTGGAAAAAAGAAAAATAAATTTTGCTGACTCAGGAATTAAAGGTTACAAAGAAAAAAGAGTAAGTCATGGTAATTAAACATAGCCTTCTCTGTGCTAATAATTATGCGGATATCCTCTCTATCCTTGCTAACATGAACTTCTATAAACAAAGTCTATTATGGCTATTTTTTAACGGTTTCTTTTAATGTTTTACTATTTGAAAAGATGTACTGCTGAAATAAAGGAATGAACTCATTATACCTGCCTGCCATTCAGTTAGCTAATGAGATAGTATGCCAAACCATTGGTTTAAGCTGTTAGTCAAGAGATTGTTTCTGTACAAATAGGTCCAACAGTTCTCCATTCTCAAGTTATATAATTACATTTACAGGTATGAAACAATATGTTGCAATAATGTTCACAGATGCATAAATTAAAATATAATTATTCATTACTCAGTATAACAAATACATGGTAAAATAGAATTATACAGTCAATTCATCAAACTATACTATTTTATATTTATTATTATAAATTTCTCTTCTAATATTTTATCTCAATTTAGTTGCTGACTCCAAAATCCACATCATTGGTTATTAGGATATTGGATTAATTCACACAATAAAAATCATCTTTATTAATTTATTGTTCATATAAGTGTACTTACGAAGCTGTTGACAATGGAGTGGTATATATATAAACAATGTATACAGTTTTTTTCACACTAACTCCATTCACTTACATAAATTTGGAACATATATTTCGGGAGCGATCCCTCCCATCTTCAGCCTGTTGACAAACTGTCGTTAAATGTGGCGGTTGGGTCTCTTGATGTTCTTGTGGCGGCATCTGTTGGTATTATTAGGAATTTGCTGAGTTCATCCAATGGAGGGATATCGAAATTCATCAAATTATCCTTATTTTTTGTAATGAAAATGTTTTCCCAAGTGGAAAGTTCTATTGCATTATGAAGTTGTTTAAGTAGTTTTATCTCTGATTTAATTTCATGATTTTTATTCCAAAAGTGCGCTGCTATTGCTGATTTATCAATTTGTTTTAAGCGAATATTTCTGAAGTGTTCTTTTTTCCGGATTCCCAAATTCCTCTTCGTTTTTCCAATGTATTTTTTGTCGCACTCTGCACATTCTATTTCATAAATACCTGACTTTTGTTCTGTTGGCATGTAGTCCTTTACTCTGCAACCTAATAAGCTCTTTATATTAAAATTGTTCTTTGGGGCTAACATAATTCCTTGTTCTTTGAATATCTTTTTGAACTTATTGTGATAAATTGGGTGGTATGTGAAACTTTTGAATTTGTACCTTTCTTTGGCACTTTTAAGAGTGGAAACATCTCTTATTGCCTTTTGTTTTTTGGTTTTATTGATGATTTTTATTACTGTGTCTTTGTTGTATCCATTAGTTTCTCCTATCTTTATGATTTGTTGGTATTCCAATTTGTACTCTGTACTCTTTGTACTTTTGGAATAAAAATCATGAAATTAAATCAGAGATAAAACTACTTAAACAACTTCATAATGCAATAGAACTTTCCACTTGGGAAAACATTTTCATTACAAAAAATAAGGATAATTTGATGAATTTCGATATCCCTCCATTGGATGAACTCAGCAAATTCCTAATAATACCAACAGATGCCGCCACAAGAACATCAAGAGACCCAACCGCCACATTTAACGACAGTTTGCCAACAGGCTGAAGATGGGAGGGATCGCTCCCGAAACATATGTTCCAAATTTATGTAAGTGAATGGAGTTAGTGTGAAAAAAACTGTATACATTGTTTATATTTATTGTTCATATATTTAATTTACTTGTTTATTAATCCTCCCTCAACCATTTCTTCGTCACGTTTTGTAAATTGTTTCCTATTTCCTTACATTTTTCTCTATGAGTAAATTCATTTATCTTTAATCTCAATTGTATGCAGGAGTACATGCTCACTGGTACATTTCATTTATCTAGTTGGATTTATCAGTTTGTATAGACACAGATTTCTGGGGCATAAGAAAGTTATATGTTAAACAATTATTTAATATTTTTAGCATTTATTTCATACTCAGACAAAACCTCAAAACTTTAATACAATTTTAGTTTTCTTTTAATAATCTGTGATGTCCATTTTTGCTAGTGAGCCAGTAAGGCAGTGGACAGTGATAAATTGGAAAGGATTTTTTTTAAAGGAAGGGAGCATTCCTGGCCTAGGTTTAGGATACCTCTCCAGCATTAGCCTTTATGAAAATGAGAAAAACCTGGATAAACCTCAGGAGAGATGATTATGGCAGGAATTAAATCCCAGGTTCCTTGCTTATGAGAGCATACCTTAATCTTGGCCATCCATATCAATAATTTAAGTCTATAGTGTCTATTTGAAAGGGAAATTAAAAAATAATCCGAGAAGAGTATTTGGGCAATCATCTCTCTCCTTTCCATTTCAGTGAGAGAACTTTTTGACTAGGCAACATATCAGCTAAAAGATACATGAGTGATAAGTATTACTGATCAACATTATGGTCATTACAGACATTTTTCTAATATTTGTTAAATAGCAAAGCTGAATAGTTTAACAGTATTTTAAACTGTAATAACTATTGCAAAAAACAGAGCTCTATCTCTTCCAGGATTTTTATAGTAAAGAAGCCAAAAGTTTGGTATCTGTAGTGTATCAGATATGAGCCCAAGAATGGCAAAATACTGCTTGCACCTTTCACACTATAAGTAATATATGTAAAGCCACATTATGTGCCATACATTCCATTCAAATAAACAGCATGCTAGGTAACAGAGAGAACACATATCTTGTAATACGCAATCTGCAGTTGCATTTGCAACTTTTCAACCAAGAACTCGGTATAAGTAAATTTTGTGTGCATGAGCATGTGTCTCAGATATATATTAGTCATTAGATTAGGAAAGGAAGAAATAGACAATATAAATTTTTCTTCTCTTCATCATTCATTTCACTTTCCCCATCACATTTTGCTTCTGTGCAACATTAGTATACTATTTCCAGCTTTTAAGAGTAGGGCTTATATTCTTACAGCTATGTAAATAACTATTTTATTTATACTGCAAAAGGACTTGCAAACATGTTTCAACCTTTGGATGCAATAAACTTATATTTTAAACTTATATCACATAAAATATGTAAATAAATATTTTGAAATATTTGCGTAAATGTATACACTCTTTTGCCTTGTTTTTCACTCATAAGACTGGCTAAGCAGTATTCCTTAACACAGTAGTAATGTTGAAAAAGTATGAGTGCATTAGGATAGCCCTTAGCTATAGGTAATTTTTCAAAAGTTAAAGTTGTGCTACTCCCATCCCCTTAATTTGTTTCAATCACAAAAAAAATCTGTGTAAATTTTCAACTCAATCAGACAACTGTAAGGTGACCCTCAACGACCATTAAGGTGTGAAATTTTAGCGCAGTCATTTTTTCAAATATATTTAGGTAAACATATATTATTATTATTAATGCTAATAATATTTTATATACTTCATTGTCTTATTTTGTAACTAAAGATACTGTATTTGATGAATGATTTTACAATACTGTTTCCGAACTACTGTTTGTGCTGCTGCTTGACTGCCTGTGTTGGTGTAAAGTGACTTTCATGACATGTTTCTTCTAGAATAGTACAATGACATTAACTTCTTTAGGTAATTCTTCACACAAGCATTTTTTAAGCATTTTTTTCTACAATGTAAGAGCTACAAACCTTAACGCTCAGGATAACTGCAGCAGTGGTGATTTCAGAAGTTTCCAAAAAGTGGCAAAAATCACAAATTCCTACTAGAAGAACTGACTACTACACTGATAAGTTAATCAAACTTTATGATCAATGGAAAGATTAACAAACAAATTTAACTAGAACTGCAAAAAAAAAAAAAAGAGGGAGAGAGAGATCTTTTATGAAAATTACGGACAATATTTTGACATATATCATTCAGATGCTTTTGCACATATTAAAAATGAAGATACAAATTTTTTAATGCTTCAGCACCAAAAAGGGAAGGCTTTAAGTTGGTGTCGTAAAACATAAGGAAGTAAGAGCACTGAAATGCACTGCATTGGAAATTGCCCCCCCCCCCCCAAAAAAAAAGAGTTGTGAAGAAATGGAATATTTTGTTACCCATCAGCTTGCTACATCAAAAACTGATAATTCAACATCAAGCAGCCAAAGCAATGGTAGTGGTGACACCAGTGAAATTCCTGTCATATGTCCAAAAGCATTTGAATGAGATATGTCAGAGAGATTGTCCATAACTTCTACAAAAAAAGTGTGTGTGTACATACTATTTTTTCCCTTGCTTGCAGCTCTAGTCATAAATTATCAGGATATAGATTCAGAAATCAGTAATGCTGCTGCAAAAAAATGTTTCAACCATCTCTGATAATTCCTGAAATTGTGGCTCTATCCTTATTTGAGCACAATGTTCAACAGTGGTTAAGGCAAATATGGCTCAAGTTATACTAAGCAAAGTTAGGCAAGAAGAAAAAATATCAACTGAATATTTTTATTCCTTTACAAATATTGATTTTTCATCTTTCATAACTCCTGGTACGAAAATTTTCTTTTCGAAATTTACTATCAGAATCGATTTCCTTAACAAAGACCCTTCAACTTGGAAGGATGATCCTAGTTACAAAAGTTGAACTGAAAAACTTGAGAAGCTGCTATGAAAGAGAAATCAAACTCATTTAGGAATATAATAACTTCTCACAAAAGACAAAACTGAGAAACAATTTGTTTCACAGATCGTTGCCAAAGGCCGTAAAAAAATACCCAATTCCTTCTAATAATTTTCAATGTTCATTCGATCACATAATGATTTGATTCTACAGAAATTATTGTTGTATATAAAAATATGTTTCTCTTATAGAAGTTGTATTTATTTGCAGAATAACGACGTTCTAACTGCATACTCACATGTTTGCAAATCTCAGTTTGGAGTCCACACACTATACTAACTGCTCTTTAATGCCGGGCAAAGAGAGGAAGAAGTAGGAAAAGAAATAATGTGCACAAAACTCCTTCCAGCAAAAATAGTGATAAGAGTCTTGCACAGCAGTGTTTGATAGATATAGAAAAAATATTTGTAATAGTATAATCAAAATAACATGCATTCTAGGGTGGCCTTATTTCTCAACTTTTAAAAGTTTAGCTTCCAACACCTCTATCTTTTTCCAATCAATAAAAAACCAATGTGTGCAAATTTTCAGCTCAATTGGACAACTTCTCGGTGATCCTCAACTTCAAAGAACTATTATTTCTTAAATTTCTAATGTTATTTCAGAAAAATTTTTGAATTAGTTTGGGAAATTTTATTCATAATTTTTTTAATTATTCCACTCTGGAAACTGCTGCTTAAACATACACATTATATATATATATATAAATTAATGCTAATAATAAAAGTAGATAAAGATAAAACACAGAGAAAGAGTCACACTTGAAATTGCTAGCAATTTCAAGTGTGACTCTTTCTCTGTGTCTTATCTTTATCTACTTTTATTATTAGTGTTAATTTGTTACATTGTTAATAGTGTTTCTTTATTTTTATTTTTCATTAATATTCTTGCCATTGAAGAACTCGCAGTAGTTCGAAATATAGCAGTTTCAAGTGTGACTCTTTCTCTGTGTTTTATCTTTATCTACTTTTATTATTAGTGTTAATTTATATATATATATTAAAGAATTCAGGGAGATATATTTTTTCTGACTTTGTCAAACTGCAGTGGTTATTGCACCTTTCAAATGAATTAATGTGCTAATATTTCACATGTTTATCCATTAAAGCCTATGGGTAGATTTGTCTTTTCCTCAATCACCTTGAAGAGATTAATTTCCAATTGATTTTCCAATTTTTATGGTTGTCCTTTATCCAGGTGAAAAGATAAATGCCAACTTACATGTATTTTTCAGAAGTTTCCATTAAGGATAACAGAAACACTATATTTGTACAACGTATTACAAAATTTTTCTCCTGCTCTACTTTTCTAAAACATGTGTACAGGGCCCACTATGATTAATCTGCTTAAATACTGGTTTATTTCAACAGGATATTTTGAATTCATTTAACTATAAGATTACTTTTATTTTCATAATTCACTATTTCAACAGTTATTTTTGCACTCACATGACTCTCCTGTTTTGTGTGATTGCAAACTTAAGTGTTTCATGCATTTCTAATATAACCAGACTGCTTTTTAGTCAGTTTCTTATAGGGTACATTTTATTCTTGAATATAAGAGATATAAGAGGAACTTCTTTTAAAAATTCGGCTCAAAGAAAAACTACAAACACCCAAATTAACCATAACAATGACCATGGACAATTAGTTGAGGTTTCTTTCAGGGTGTCCTCATAAATGCCAAATGATGGGGAGGTAGTTAAATTTAGGCCTGGAATGCTTCCTTACTTAAAAAAAGTATTCTTTTTCAATTTATTGTATCATTTATCATCAGTGTCTACCACCTGTGGTATCTCAGTAATTAATGGTTGAACAATTACAAAAAAATTAAATAATTAAAGTAAAAAAACTTTCATTACATTCTCCGGTGCAGAATGTTGCATGGATTTGTAACATTTTCTCTTGTATGCATTTTTAAAATATCCAGTTATTTCGTAACTTAAAAGTTTGTCCAATTCAGTAAGACTATCTTCTACAACTATACTCACTAAACTATTAAATGAGGAAAAGAAAAAAGAAGAAAAGTAAAGTAAAAAGAAAAAAAAAACAACAGAAAACTGGAATTTTCAGGGTATTTTCTCTTGGACTCTTTAAATTGTTAACATAATATAAATGCATTTAGGTAGTATACAATGAAAACAGATGCATGCATTATGGGGTACAACACCTGAATCCACCTAATGATAGCAAAATGTGGTCAGAATGTGAAAAAACTTACATGAAATGTAAGCTGAAGTCACTTGAAGAAGATGTGAGCTGGTTGCAAGCTATTAACCTATTCATGTGACCCTAAAAAACGATTTACTTATACCAGATTTTGCAGCAGAAAGGTAAAATGGGAGTAAGTAGTGGGGGTGATGGTGATGTAATTGCTGTTGCTGCAGCGATGCACTAGATTGCATGTGAACCAATAACAAACTTAAAATGTAAGGTTAGGGTAGGTTAAGTTAGCTTCATTATGTAAATATTATTTGCAATATTCTCTTGAATTCGTTGGCACAAACGAATTCCTTTGTTCCTCACTATAGTAAAATTATGTAACTGTTGGCAACTCCAACAATGAACATATGAAAATGATGTACTGAGCGATCTGATATGTAGACGTGAATATTGCAGAAAGGAATGGAAATTAGCAGAAGAGAAACAAATATTTGTAACGTGTGCAGAAAACTAATAGTGGGGTACATATGAGTGTGCCAGAATAAGGGAGCAGTACCGTGGAAGGGAAATCAGAAATAAAAAGCATCAGGTAACCAAAATTTCATAATCCTTAAAAGTTAATATTTGTTCTTCGGTATGATAGTAGTTTATTTTGATCTCCATGTGGTACCATCATGCAGGCTCAACACTGAACTCACGAACATAGGGCATATGTCTGCTATATAGTGAAAATTCATAATTCCTTTAATGAGTAACTTTCATAATCGACAGCTCTAATGTGCACGTTTTTTAAATGCTACATCTGTTTAGTTGTGCACATATTGCCATTAAGCAAATGCAATGGTATACACATTCATGTCCAGCTTGATATTGGTTCTATTTCTTCATTCTATATTTGGATAATTATTTCCAGAACATGTATAAATGTGATGTAAACTTACAGAGTGGTCTGGATTCATCACGTTTCCTTCCGTCCTTCCTTACGTTGGCTTTCAATTTTGTTAAAATGTCTGCGTACGGCTCCTGGGTCTTAATATACAACGAATATGGAAAGGTTTTCTCTGGTGCTTGAATTCTTCTATTGTCTGTAGGCATCTTTGATTTTTCAAATGCAGCATGTATAGTTAAGTAGCAGTTTGACCAACTGATTATATATGTCACTAAAAATCAACTCAAATATTGCTAGAAAGTCGCTAAGTATGAGTTCTAACTACCATATATAAAATCACAACAAATTAGAACATGTTAAAGCTCTGCAAAGAAAGGATACATTTTCGCAAAAAATAATAGTTCAAACTAGAAAATTGCATATTCAGTAAAAAAGAAGAAGGAAAAAAAAAAAAAAGAAAAAGAAAGAAAGAAAAAAAAAAGCTCCTCGAATGTCAGAAGAAGAATTAAGGAATTTTAATGCAACTTTTCTTATAAGTGAGAGATGCTTAACGGCACAAGGACATCATTTCCAAACTCTTCTACGATGAAGTTATATGGTTATTGTATTGCATGAGAAAGTTATGCGCTTGAATTTAAGGGGCTATGAATATTGGACTCCGCTGGCAAAAAGTGCGATTCCTGTTGTCAAACAAACTCCGTTAAGCCGACCAAGCGTCCTAACGATAGCTCTGTAGAAGGTTGCAAAAGATTATAAATCTTTACCTGATAAATACGTAGTTATTCAATAAAGTGTGCTATTATCCCGTATATTGAGAGAAACATTTTTCAGTTCAGTTGTAGGATATCATTTACAACTACACAGGCTGTCACTTTAAATCGGTTGGAATGTATGGGCATTTAAATTTTCCCCAAATGGATTTCCAAGAAGATTCAGATATATAGACACAATATGAATAGGAAATCTTTCATATTCTCATCCATTTATATAGTGCTTTGGAGTGACCTGTGAACGTTTTGGATCCTAGGGGTACATTGTTAACAGATGTAAGACCTGTTTAAAAGGGTGAAGTTTGGACGTGGTTGTGGAATACTGCTCATTCATCTTTAATGAGCATAAATTGGAATCTGTTGCTTTTTCTGAGGCAGTAAGAGTGATGAATGCAGCACAGTAACAATGATTTGCATTTCACTGGGATATTAGTTCATTTAAAACCTGCGCCTACTCACTGGTATACGATGCTGTTATTGTACGCGAAACATGTAGTTTCTCCATATATAATAGCCAAAGCCAATTCCATGTGCTGGGAAAATTTATCCGGCATGAGTAACATTTGTGCCAAATACCATATTTTGGATAATACAAATGTGTAGGCATGCCATATTTTCCAAATGAGATTTAGATTTCTACTCAATTGATTAGAGATAACCGTCGCACGTTATTTACACCTTTCGTCCAGTTTGTGAGGATGATTCCCGAAAACGAACCTTCTCTCAATAAACCAAGCATTATGTACTGCGACTCTCTGCTGGAATTGTGGTACGTATAACGTGGTTGGCCATTGCGCCAAATGCAGGAGCGTGCATTTGTTATACCTGAAACGTGGATTTGAAGTTTTCCAAGAACAACACATATTAGATCATTGGCAGTGGACATCTTGTCTCACCGAGTGTTTTATATTTACTGAATTAGACAGAAAACCATTAAATTGAACACGGAAGATTGCAGTGGAGCATAATCTCTTTATAGTACCCAATAATTTTTGGCAAAAAATCTAAACACCTTTAGCACTGCAAACAAATATTTGTGGTTAACTTGTGCCAAACGCTTTCTGGAATTCTACTCCAAGAATTGTTATAGCTTTCTCTTTTTTTTTTAATGAATTATCGCGTCTCGCACAGTCTGCAAATTGTGTGATATTTCGACCAGGTACTGCGCATGTTTGCCCATCCTTAATCAAATCATCCATATACACCTTGATTCTGTTGGATAATATTTTCATTAGCAGCATGTAATCGGCATTTAGGAGCTTTATTGGGTGGAAATCGGCCATAACTGTTGGCTTTGTCATCTTTGGTATAAGAATTATAATACCATACAATTATAATTTTTACAGGAAGATAATTCTGTAATAAATAATTCATTGCAAATATAGAGGTTCTTTAATAATAGGCCAACGTCTTTTATAGAACCGTCTGGCCCAGGGGCTAATGCCACTATTGCCATATTGATCACATATTCTAGCTCATCAGCTGAATGTTATGTTCCAACTGGCTACCTCTTCTTCACTTAATATATGTCGATATAACTTAAATATTCCTCTTGTCTTGATTATTTTCAATGAATGAGAATTGATCGACTAAATATCTTACCGCCTTCTGTAAACACTATGCAGTAGACTTTGCATACGTATGCCAGGGGTCAATAATTATACTCTTTATATATCAAGATTGGGATTTCTTTTCTTTCGCTATATAATAAAAATATTTTTTCCCCTTCCTTAGGAATACGTATTCTGGCACGCACTCGAACTCTTGCTAATATTTGTTGATGTAAATTATCATTGTGTTTTATATTTCGCTTACGGCGACATGGACTTCCTAATCAAGATGTTTTGGCGTGTAATTCGTCCAGTACCTGATAGTAGAAGTGTAAGGTGCTTCTACGACTTCGTGCTTTCTCTAACTCGTTCGGTTTGAAAGAAGTTGGAACGCTGGCTTGTACATATATAACCAAGCATCTAATGTAATAACGTCTGGAATGCTAGTTCGTTCAAAGACATTTAAAGGTCCTTAAATTCCGCACGTATCTCTTCATATACCAATAGTGAGGCATTTATTTTCTAATAGCTTCGACCAAAAAGGAGTGACATTTGATCAAATCTGCATTTGAACAGAACACAGTGATTATGATCGGAAAATGGAATGAGAAACACACTTATAGTTTGTACTTGATAACCACTGTTAAAATAAATTTGTCTACACGGAATGCTGATTTTGTACAAAAAATTATAACCATAATCTGTTCCATGTATCACTTTCCAGAGATCTAGCAACTTTAGCTCCTCGCGGATTCTTGCCAACGAGGAAGATGGATTAAAGAAGCCAAGTTGATCCTTTGGTTTTAATACACAACTGAAGTCTCTATTTATTCATAGTTTGTAATAGCGATGTCTCAAGAAGAGGGAGAGTTTTGTTTTCATGAAGTCTACGCTCTGCACGTCGGTTGTTCCCAGAAGGTAGATACATATTTACCATCAAGGTACCCGTCAGAACCGAGACAATCCGGCTACATGCATGCTTCTCTTTGGCCACAATGTTCAGCCCATTCCTTAAGACGATTGCAGTTCCTCGGTGTCTTCTCCACTATTGTATACATAGTCATATTTGTTACCCAGAAAGGAAGGGGAGTTTACGTTCACCTCATAAAATAAACAATATCATATCCTACCAGACGCTGAAGTTTCCGACACATGTCCATTTCCACCATCCTCTATTCAGTTGTCAGCAATCTCGGCACTCGTCTGGCACAGCCGCTTCTCATGTGTAAGCAATTGTGCAAAATGGTGAATGCACTATCATGTGACATCTGTAACATTCCTGCCAGTCTATTCACTGGGATTCATCGACCTCTATGAACAATAATGGCAGCTGTGTTAATCGTGTTTAGTTTAATGCAGTGGTTGGAGCACATAGACCATTCTGCTTTATTGTAGAAACATGACCTTAAAACTCTTTGATCCACCAAATTGCGATTGGAAAACATCACCACTATATGATTGCAGTAACATGTCATACACTTTCTTAACAAATTTCTGCAGATGTAAGAACATTTCAATCCAGCATTTCCAATTTTTTCCACAAATCATGTGAGATCTATTCTCATGAAAAATTGTTTTACCCCATATCTCCACTGTGTGAAGAAAATAAAAAAATCTTTATTGACAAGCACTTGTAATGTTAGAAAAATGCTCCTGCTTTTTCTGTCATGATCATCAATGAGCTATATGTGTAAATGTATAACCACTTTTTTTTAATAGTGTTTAACTCCCGTTTTTGTTACTGAGGCACCACAGGTGGTGTAACCATTTTGTATCTGTATATATCGGTTGATGATCTGGGTTGTGCTTGTCCATTTTTTATTTCCAGTACCAAATCCATGTTTATATTCAAGTGCAGTAATATAAGGAATTTTTAGGATTACTGCAGTTTGCACTTCAGTTAATATGTCTGAACTGTTTTAAAAATTATGTTTCTGTGATTAATTTTACCATGGCTGTGCACATTTTCAGTCTGTTCTTCTGGGTTTTGTTTTGCCTACGTTGCTTCAGGTAGGGATTTGATTATGGCGAAGGTCGATGGTGGTTATTTTATTTCTTTTACTATTATTGTTTTTTGTGTACACATTTGCAAGCCTGTGGAAGAAATTGATTTGATGGCTGCTGTTATTAAGTTTAATATTTTGTTTTGAGCCTATTCCAATTTGTTGCATTTTCATAGCTTCACAGCCATATTTGCTTACATGTTTAATGCACGTTCTGTGGGTTTCATGCATGCTGTCCCATGTTACCCCACTTAATAATTTTATCAGGGTAGGACCCCCCCCCCCCCATTTGCTTTTCCAGTTTAGAGTGACTGTCTAACTGTATTTATAGGTAGCACGTATGGAGGCTAAAACCCAAGTCTTCCACAGTCAGGAGATAGGTCAGGTATAATTTGTTACTCATATCTGAATAAATTAGAAACAGCATGTGTGAAGTATAGCAGTTTTCCCTGACAAACTATTTGGAAATGAAACTTTAGTTCGTCCTACTGTTGCAAAATGGGACATACGGCTGACTGTAAAGATATCTAACGTGTATCATAAACCCTAAATATTTTAAGTGGTTTCTGATTACTAAGGGTAACATATGTCTATATAAGTACTTTGAATCTCTTTATTTTTTTAATCTACCATTTGTTTATTAAATCCATTAATTTCTGCTGTGTGTACTCCCTCCTGTATTCTTTTTTACTGAATGGTACATTAACCAATCTGTAAATCATACTATTAAATACTGTTTCCTTGTGGGGTCTGGAGTTAAAACCTTTAGCCTTTATGTAATTGTCAGTGTGTATATCCTTCCATGTATACCAAATTCCAGTTTCTTATTATTTTTTAATACCTTCAGATCCAAAAAAGGTAAGGTATTATTGACTTCAGTTTCCATAAAGAAAATTAAACAAATCATCACACTCAGTAATTCATCTAAAGAAAAAATATATCACAAATTCACATATTGCCCTTATGTTAATCATACATTTCAGAAAATATTCAACCATTATAACATTACTCTAGCACCCATATACAGATATAGTATTGGCAAATTACTGAATCTAAACAAAACTAAACAAAAAAGTTTGGGTATATATAGAATTAATTGCAAAGATGTGAGAAAATATATATAGGAAAAACAAAGAGAAATCTGGGGATAAGATTAAAGGAACATTGGAGAAATATTAGACACAAACAAATAGAAAAATCAGCAGTGGCAGCACATTTTTGGAATGAAAATCCAAGAAGAAGGATATAACATTACTAAGAGCTGTTTAACATCCAAAAGAACTTAATATATGGGAAAAAATCTACATAAAGAAATATGAACACAAACTTACGAAAAAAATATTGTACTTACAAAGCTGTTGACAATGGAGTGGTAATATATCCTAAACTTAGGTATTCATTTTTTTACACTAAACTCCATTAACTTATATAAAAGTAAGATGCGTTTCAGGAGAATCTCTCCCATCTTCAGTTGCTCATCGAAATGCCACTATAAGTAAATGTAGTGTAAAAAAATGAATACCTCAGTTTAGGATACAAACTCACAAATTTTGATATACCTGAGGCAGATAATGTATTGCACAAGTTCATTAATAGACTGCCAGAGCAAGCATATTCACATACATACCCTACCTAAATGACTCATCACTCTTCGATTGGTTGATAATGTGAGCTATTAGTCTCACGAAACATGTCCCAAAGATATTTTTAATAAGTTTAATTGTGAAACTTCAAGAGTGTTTTAATGTGTTGACATGATTTTTAGTGTTTTACTTTAGATCAAATCAAGATCTACCCCCTAACATTTAAGAGAAATTGAGTCATGATAGTAACATACACACCACTAAAATTGAATTAAATGGAAGACTAGTTTCGGGAGCCATCGCTCCTATCATCAGTTCCTGGTCGACTGCCGGCCTCGCTGTTTGTGATAGATCGATTCATCTCTGGTGGAGGTTTGATGAACTTTTGTATTAGTACATCACTTGGCGGGATTTCGAAATTAAAAACTTTATCCTTATTCTTCCAAATATAGATATTTTCCCAGACTGTAAGTTCAGTTTTTCCTTTAATATTTTAAGTAATTTGGGGTTTTTATTAATGTTATGTTGTTCTTTCCAAAAGTGCCAAGCTACCGCCGATTTTTCTTCTTGTTTTTGATTTATATTCCTAATGTGTTCTTTAGCTCTTGTTTTTATGTTTCTTTTGGTCTTTCCAATATAAACTTTATCACAATCATTGCAGTTCATCTGATATATTCCTGATTTATCTTCATCTTGTAGCCTACAAGATGAAGATGAAGATAAATCAGGAATATATCAGATGAACTGCAATGATTGTGATAAAGTTTATATTGGAAAGACCAAAAGAAACATAAAAACAAGAGCTAAAGAACACATTAGGAATATAAATCAAAAACAAGAAGAAAAATCGGCGGTAGCTTGGCACTTTTGGAAAGAACAACATAACATTAATAAAAACCCCAAATTACTTAAAATATTAAAGGAAAAACTGAACTTACAGTCTGGGAAAATATCTATATTTGGAAGAATAAGGATAAAGTTTTTAATTTCGAAATCCCGCCAAGTGATGTACTAATACAAAAGTTCATCAAACCTCCACCAGAGATGAATCGATCTATCACAAACAGCGAGGCCGGCAGTCGACCAGGAACTGATGATAGGAGCGATGGCTCCCGAAACTAGTCTTCCATTTAATTCAATTTTAGTGGTGTGTATGTTACTATCATGACTCAATTTCTCTTAAATGTTAATAATTGACACCACTGTTACAAAAGTTCACTATATTTTATACAATCTACCCCCTAGTTTAACCAATAAATGTATAAAGTCTTATCCTTGTTCCTCAATGTTTCACATTTTCAAAATCACGAAAAAAGCATTATTTCTTCAGATATGGTCACTACTGTTATTACAAATTCATGTAATATTAACCTATTTTATGGTACTAAAACATTCTTTTTGTTTAAACATTTGAAACACAGATTTTATTTATTTTTAAACTACAGCAAAAAACTGTGATTAATTAAAAATTCATTTAGACAATAAATAAGTACAACTTGAAATGCTTTATTAATAAGAATATTTTATTTTGCACAGTTTTGCACATGATCATAAGGTTTTGGTTTCCTCCCTACAATATGGTTGAATGCAGACTGGTTCAAATGTTGCTGCCTGAGAGCCACTTGTGAGTTGAATACCAAATGTAATATCTGTGATTTTATCATTGCTTTTGTAAATTGATTAAGCACTTTTCCTGAAAATAGAGGAATAAAGTGTTAAGATGGTAGGAGCAGGAAATGTTTGGTTCTGGTTGTTATTTCAGTTAGCAATATTTTCACTATATGTATATGTTTATGTATTTGCATTAATTTTTTTAATAAAAATATTCAGCACTGTGAAAGACTAATGGTGACCCACTATACTCAGTGGTTACACTTTTACCTTTGGCACTGATCTTTATTCTTTGAATCACAAACCAATTTCAGTTAATTGAAAGCAACACCTCAGTCACTGAATTTACATGTGGATTAAAACTTTAATTTTCAATATATTAAGGCTTTTTTTTAAACATACTTCTTATGTTTTTTTGGTTTCTTGTTGATCTGAGAGAACTGAGAGGGGGAACAAAATGACGCTAGTTTTCAATACATTTGCATTTCCATGAATGTGAATCAAGCATAACCTACATGATTATAAATAACATATAATCTGCAGCCCGCCTAACTCTTGCAGCTGGGACAGTTTAGGACAGATGTGCAGCATTTAAAAACTATGCACATCCTTGTAAGTTTCAACTGAAATTTATTCAGTATATGAACCTGTCCTTGGGTTACTAATTAATTTATTTACTTATTAGCAGTCACCACTCCTTTTTAAATTATTTGCACTATGAGCCTTCTTATGTTACCAGTTCTCGCCAGCTTATAAATTAAACTGTAAGTTATGTAGCACTGTTGCTCAAATTTCCATAAACACAGAAGCTAGTAAAGGAATGAACACATTCTGGATGCTAGATACCCAAAATGTTGAAAACCTGCTCTTTGGGTCTTGAGCTATTACTCTGTGCATATTCTATGAGTAAGTATGTACTGTTTGGCAACTTTGGTTTTCTAATCCTTCTCTATGAGTATAGTTCCTTTGTCCTCAGTAATGAACACATTATTACTGCTATGCTTCATACATGAAACAGTAGAAAGTCCAAGTCCAGACTGTCCGGGCATCACTTGTCCCACAACCCAAGCTCTCGCATGCGTGTCTGGAAGTACTTCTCCAATGCATTAGCACAGCGGTAGTACTCTGTATCAGGACTATTATATAGACGACAGTTTGTGAATATACGTGTTATATCAGCAATGAACAGGCGGCGTGTTGTATAGTACCGTGCTTTGATTCTGTCTCCTACTGTCTTCAAGTCTGCCAAAAAAGCAACAATCACATTTTACTGCAAGTAAAATAATGATAATTCTGAGTTGACATTTAAATAATGATAACGGATTATAAAAGGGTTAGATGTGAATATAAATTAATAAAATAAATAAATAAAAATTACAATTAAAAATAAAAGAAAGTGTTAAAAACTAAAGATAAATCCTGCAAATAAATACATTTATTTTTGCATTTATGGCTGAGCAAATGATTTCACCAAAGCTTAAATCAGTGTATTAGAAATCTGGAAGTTTACCTTAGAACTATGTGTGCATGGGGAACTAAAATGTCTTGCTGCAGCTTATTATGCAGAAAATTTTGATGGTTTTGCCTCTGTCATCAATGAACTTAATAGAAATTACACATCTTCAATTGGAGTTCTAGGCTTATAGTAAATTATTATCAACTATATAGTGGTTTTATATATATATTTCTTTTACACTAGTGTATGTAGAACAAGATACTTTTGTTGTTCTAAATCTAAATCAACTTTCATTCAAAGGTTAAGCATGAGGCAATGTCCACTGTATTATTAGTTGACAAAGAGTTTAAATAAATTAATATTAGGTCAGCTATATGCTAAAATAAATTCAGAAATGTTACTCATATTCAATCTGCCTTTGTACATTTATAAATATACTTTGCTAAATGCTTCTGCCTTGTGTCTTTGTACATTTAAAACATATTTTACTAAATGCTTTTGATTTGTATACATTTTTATTAGCTAAATGAATACATGAATAAGCTAATGAGCCTTGAGAGAGAAAAGTCAATTTACAAAAGTGAAAAAACATTTATGCATTCAATTACTGGCACAATTCTTTGTTAAGTATAATATCAGCTGTCATTATATTTTGAGAGATTCATAGATGCCAAAAAAGTAACTTTCAAATAGCCAAGGGACAGGAGATAAAGAATTAAATAAAAGAAAAAATTACTTACCCATAGGAAATTTGATGTGATCGTAATAATCAGGAACTTCATTTTTGTCAACAGGTTTAAGAAATGGCCATGCTGCAGGGTGATTCTTTATCTGTACAAAGAAGAAATATAAATGCAAATCTTATGTTCCTCTAAACCTTAAACTTAAAATTACATTGTACATCACTTAAGTCTGAGAAAGAAAGAGGAGCTTAACAAGGTTCTACAAGTTCTCAGCCTGACTCAGAGATATTGTGAAGATGAAGAAATTACTCTATTAGTTGTTAATTATCATCCTTTAGGTGGTGCGCTGTAAAATTTCAGACATGTAAGTGCAGTCACTTGTTTATGAAGATCATGTAAACAAACCAGTGTTAACATTTTGTACAAATGGATAAAACTGAAATATGAGCTGTGATAAAGTACTTCATTTTGAAGGGTTTAGTCCCCACAGAAATATAAATAGAGTTAGATTCCACATTAAAGGATTCTTTCCTTTTGTTTTCGATGGTTAAAAAGTGAGTTACTGAATATAAGCGTGGTCATACATCCATTCAAGATGATGAGTGCTCAGGACATCCCAAAATTGCTAACAGATTGTGACAAAAACTCACAATGACATGCTTAATGATTGCTGATTTAAGGTATGCAAGTTGCTGACATTGCAAAGGCCTTGAAGGTCATGCTCACTACATTTTACACAAAATTTTCAGTATGAGAAAGCTTTCCGCTTGATAGGTGCAGCATTTATTAACAATGGATCAAAAAAATGCATTTGAGTGAACATTTTGAAAATGCAATTTCAGTGAGTTTCTTATAACAGTAGATGAACCATGGATTCGCTAGAGATGAAGGTGCAGTTCAACAGTGGATGGCAATAGATGAAAGGACACCAAAGAAAGCAAAAACAGTTTCATCTGCAGTAAAAGTCATGGTTATTTTTTCTGGGATTCTCATGGTTTGGTACTCGTAGACTACCCTCAGAAGGGCAGAACCATCACTGGGGAGTATTGTGCTTCACTACTGAACCAACTGAAGGATGCTATTCACACTAATTATCAACACCTTGTGAAAAAGAAAGTTCTCCTTATCAAGATAATGTGCTTTCACATAAGTCTGGGATTGTTGCTACAAAATTGCATAACCTTTGCTTCCAACTATTTCCACATCTGCCCCATTTGCCGGATTTGCTCCCAGCGATTACTTTTTGTTCCCAAACCTGAAAAAAGGGCTGAGTGGAGGATGATGAGTTTGAAGCTTGGACAGACACTTATTTGCCAAAGTTGGACAAATCTTTTTACTGAGGGTATTAAAATGTTGGAAAGTCGGACTAAATATATTTATTTACAAGGTGACTATGTCGGGGAAAAAAAACCCTCTTAAATCTTGTGTTTTCTTGATGAGCCTGAGAACTTCTAGGATGTTCCTCATATACAGGGAAATATGAAAATAGTGTTTGCTGCCAAATTTCCTGTGGAAAAGAACTACTACCAAGATTTGGAAATAAGCGTTGCTCTTACAAGATTATTTCACAAAATGAAATGTGATGGCATTGATTTTACTTTTCTACAACATTTGAAGTAATATTCATTATTTTTTGCAGGACTTTATTTCTAGAGAAAAGGTATAAGAACTCCTGCCCTGGACAAATCACAGATAATAAATTATTTTACAGACAAGCCTATTTATATATCCAAACTTTTTAAATTATTATATTACATCTTATAATTAAAAATAGATATTAGTAACAAAATAGCAAGATTACTGGTGGTTTATAAAGCAGTAAATGAATTTGCAAATAATGCCTTAATATGTGCTAAGAAAATTACAAGTGAATATAAGTTGGTATTCATCCCAGGCTCTTTGTGCACATAAGATAAAGGCAGATCTTATATCCCAATGTAAGTGTAACAGCAATGCAATGCAGTTCCTGATATAGCACATATCAAGGACTTTTGCTACATGCTTTAAACAACATTAAATAGATTTTGAAAAAATATCTGCTCGTACTTGTAGGTGATTATAATTCTAAAGTTGAAAAAGATGAAGAAGCAAGAACAGTTTCAAAACATGAATTGGGTAGAAAAAACAAAAAGAAGAAAGACTTGTACACTTCTATGAAGAACTTTATTCTTCTTGGAACACATATTTCTTGCTTTACCAGCCTAAAGGATCACTAGGAGCCTGCTTGAGGGACTACCACCATCACCTTTGTTTTCATACTTCTGACATGCCTGTTTCTTCTTCTCTGTTCTGCACTTTACTTTTGGTCTCCAGAGCAGAATTATACCCTTGAAAAATCCACGACTTGACATATTTTTGGGAGTCAATTGATGTTAACAGAGGTGCAACAATCCTAATAAATAGCAGATTGCTGATTGTGTTGATATGCAGAGCTGCCTTTTCTGGTGCCATTATCAGGTTCATCTGAGAGAAGCCTGTCTCACATTCACTTAAAGATACAGAAATGGTTTTAGGAATGCTTCTCAAGTTTGCAATATTCTCAGGAACTTCTTTTGGCAACATCATATATGCTCAGAAGCTTTGAACAGTTCTCTTCAAGAAATCTGTGGCAGAGTTTGTAAATTTCTTCCTCTCCATAAAGAATATTTTTTTTCAGTTCCTGTAGCTCACTTCTTAGGATCAAGCATAGGGGTATATTCTAGATCTTTGTTAAAAAGAAGTCTTGTTATGGAATTCTTGAGGCATCCTTAAAAATTAAAAATCTATGGGTGAAATTGGTGAGTTAACAGCTTTTCTGTAGACTGGGCAAGGGTCATTTTCCTTTGCTCAAATACTTCAGTGATAAGGAAAGGATAGTTTCTCCAACCAGTCATCAAGTTGGTTGAAGATGGAGAGGATTCTCTTCGAAACCAGTCCCACCATATTTTAGAAGTAAAGCACTAAAGTGTATGATATGACAGTATTGGATAATCATTTATCTGGCTTCATTGCGTTTGTTCCAACAGAATTTTAAAAATTTGTTACTTCAGTGATAATCTGTATTTTGTTGTGTGTAGTATATAGATCAATGCTTCTTTCTAGTAAATCCAAACTGAGCCTAGATAATTCTTGAAGTGCATCGACCATCAACCCCATATCTAACGCAAGGTTTACAAAGATTATTTTCCCATAAAGCACTGCATACATGCAACAATTTTTCTTTATCCAGATTATCTCATCTTTCACTTGGATGATGTGAAATACCAAAGTTTCATATCTGTGCCATACAGCTACAACAGTATTTTAACTAAAGGCTACCCATCTAATTGATAATCTTCATATCTTCAGTAACTTATCTTCCTGTAATGATGCATACTTCATAATTTTTCTTGCATTTTTTGGAGATGCATGATAAATGACATACGTTTTTTTATGAAGTCTTTGAATCTGTCCACATCTCCAATTTTTTTAATGGCATTATGAACACACAGTTCCAACCTAATGCTGGCACAGTGCCACAAAATAATTTAGGAAGCCGGCCTTTAATTCTCACTAATGCCAAGTTCTGCCAATTTACTAATGAGCTTGAAAATATTCAATTTGCTGCAACAGTTTTCAGTTCAATAAGATCAATGCAGCAGTTAACACACTTCTTTATATCAATTTCATGATGTGAGACATGGAGATACACAATAGATTTGTGACTCACAGTTGTGGCTTTATCGATCATAAGAGTAACTTTATTCTTAGAGAGAGTCAAGTAGACAGCTGTCACTCTTGTATTCACAATAAAGAGAGTAAAATTTATAACTAATAAATATTGGTAACTCGAATTGGTTATAAGAACTTTTATCCTTCCTAACATCATTTAACAGCATGTAAATTGGATTAGATATAAAATGTATATACTTTTTGCCTCAATGCATAATTCTACATTAAACATTTCTTTGTTTTAAAGCACAATATAATATTACAATGACAATTTAAATTTACACAAAATTAAACCCATAGCATTTACACATTTTTATTATTAAATACTAATTTCTATTAAAACCCTTGTCCTGCTGGTGTTAACTGAGAAACATGAGATTTAACATATTTGTCATTGTGCTTTACCAGAACAGACACTGGCCAAACACATTAGTACCGGAAAAGTCATGATATAACCATGCATACAGAGAAACAAATGTTAGCTGCTGCAGCCTGAGATGGAAACTGCAATGTCATGGAGAGCTTTACACACCTTGAATGAAGATCAATGCTCGCCATTTGAGGGAGTGGCATTTTCCAGTGAAGGTCGAAATGAATAGAAGAGTAATCGCGAAGCTTTGTCTTCTGCAGCACATGATTGAACAGTCAGCTGACCACATTAATAACTAGATTAGATCTTCACATATGTTTTTCATGTACTTTCTAAGACAGGATAGCCATTGTAAAATGTAGCTTGAATAAATGAAAAACTTTTTTTTTGGCCGGCGCATGGTATTCAACTTATCCTTTGCGATGTGTGGGGCTGGCGATTTCCGAAGAGTATGCACATCCAGCTCCATAAGCACTGCCATGTGTGGCCGAGGTCGTTAAGGAGTGGATTTGTGAGCGGGAGATCTGGGGTTCGATTCCCGCCAGGACCGTCCTCCTGACAGGTTTTTTTCCGGGTTTTACTAAGTCCTCATAAATTGCAAATGCCGGGGAGGTACTCTTAAACTTAGGCCTGGAACGTTTCCTTCCTTAAAAAAACATATATCCTTTACCAATTTGTCATTTCATCTCATGTATCATCAGTGTCCACCGCCTATGGTGCCTCAGCAGTAAAAATGGGCATTAAACCCTATTAAAAATACTCCATAAGCTTCTCAGAGGGAAGGCTCTCTGCCGGGGGAGGTTAACCAATTCCAACACCCGGAATTGGTTGGAGAAGAGATGGTGACGGTAACCGTCGAGCGATTTGCTCCCAGACCCATCGGGGAGCAAACCTAGGAGGAGGAGGGTTTGAAGACTTCTTACTCTTTATTTGATGAAGTCAGTCTTCAGATAAGCAGTGTTAAATTTAATTGGCGGAGCGTCAAAAATACCTGGTTTGGCCTTAGCAGAAGGAAGCTTTATGGAATTTGGTGTACTGGAAACTTTGGTGAAGACAAAGTTACAGGTATGCATGCTACAATCACATTTAGCATCGCTGTGGCGGTTATAGTGCAGTATGACGATTTGGTTTATTTAGGACGCTCTTTAACATCTCAGGTCATCAGCTCCCATTCAATTCAGGCGTGAAATGGCAGATAAATTTTGCTCAGAGGCCTCTTCTTTCAGGCTTGAGGTTCTTTTTCGTGCCGTAAATGTGCGGATCCAGGCGTTACTTCCCTCCCGGAGTAAGCCATACTTGTGGTTTTTACACGCGAAAAAATCCATCGATCCTGGTCGGGACTGAACCCACGATCTTTGCTTTAGAGAGAGTCGGTCCTGGTGGTGTAGTGGTAACCATACTTGCCTTCTAAACCCAAGGTCGCGGGTTCGAACCCGGCCAGGATCGATGGATTTTTTCGGGTGTAAAAACCACAAGTATGGCTTACTCCGGGAGGGAAGTAATGCCTGGGTCCGTACATTTATGGCACAAATAAGAACCTCAAGCCTGAAAAAAGAGGCCTCTGAGCAAAATTTGTCGGCAGTTTCACGCCCTAAATAGAATGGGACGCTGATGACCTGAGTAGTTAAAGAGCGTCCTTAAATAAACAAATAAAAAAATAGCTTTAGAGTCACGCATGGTTACCACTACACCACCAGGTGGGACTAGAGTAGTATGTGCCGTTTTCATTACTAGAGGCGGACGAGCGTGAAAGTTTCCTGGCCTCTGTAAAGGAAAGTTATTCTTAGCCCGGATCTCCTACATAGCATATTCTTGCGATATCGAGGATAGTTACAGGATGTTGCTGAATGAGCTACGCAGTAGATTACGCGGACAGGAACGAGTGAACATGTTCTCTCATTAGATTTCTGCCGGAGGTGACACACAAATGGAAATGGCGCTCTTACAAGATATGCGAGTGTGACCAAAACGTTTGATAACATGTATGGGGCTGGGAATATACGACCGGACTTTTAGTAACAAGGGAATGACACTACCATTATTTCCTTTTTTGTATTTGGGTGAGAGTTATCAATAACCATAGCAAGTTTTTAATGCAACTGTCTGTGATGGCAGGCTGCTTCCTGGGCAACTACCCACCTTAACTTAGTTGTCCTGGCCTGGACAGCACTTATCTCACTCACATCTCCCAGTACCAAGACTGAGGGACCCAATCGACTTCAGACTCTCATCAATGGCTCCTCCCCAGGCCTGGCCTGTACCAGGGCATACACTCCCATCCTATATGGTAACCCAGTGCTGGGAGTAATGCCTTACTCCGTTATCTTTTACTGCATCAAAGCAAGGGTACCCTTAAGACTAAGAACAGGGAGGTGGGAAAAAGAAACTTAGCAAAACTAAAAGGAGTCAAACAATGCAAGCATGGATAGGAGCAAACAGTTTGGTGCCACTAAGCCTGTACTCAATAAGTGGGTTTCTCAGGGGAATATCCACTGCTATGAATGTTTTGATTTGCAATCTTAAACATATCTGTCATTGCATTTATCAAGATCATTTTCCTTCCATTTCCCATAGTTTCACATAAAGGATGACTGCAGTATAACCTCACACATTCATTCTTAAAGTAACAAAGTATAAAAATTTACTACCCTGAATGTCTCTAGCTAATGCTTGTTGTTTCGTTTATTAGAATAATGTTTTGCTTACTGGGGCCAATATCATATCACAAGAGTTCTGTTTATACCTCAAAACACTATGCTTGAGTCAGGATTACTTGTATAGTTAATTAATAGTGTTGTGAGGTGGTAGTTTTCAGAATTACATTCTTTTAGCGTGCTTTAACAAAACCCAAAACAAAAGCAATGACTTGTTATTGTTTGCAGAATTTAAGAGTATCTTTAGTTCAGATGTTTGTATCCTGAACACAAGGGAGAGAATAAAGGCTGAAATGTGATTTCATCAACTGGCAAGAAACACATTGCTGCAGTTTCATGCACGATGAAGAAGCAATCTCAAATTACTATTAGTGATCCAGTTCAAGGTTCTGCTGCAGAATATTCTAAATTTTGAGCTTACTGTGTAGTTTTATGTTCAGCATTTGTGTCAGCAGACTTAGCCATTTTGAAAGTAAATAATCTGAATTCATGGAAGTTTCTCACCATATATTAAAAACTGACATTCCTGAAGACAATGGTGGGGAGAAAAAAATCTTTCAAAGCATAATAAAATAATGTTAAATATGTTCATTTAATTTGAGAAAAAAAAGATAACATTTGGGTTATCTTATATGAAACGTCAGATTTCGCTGGCTAAAAATTTGGAGTGTCATTGTTGGGGGATTAAAAATGATGAAGCAATTACAAAGAAATATTTTCTGTTAACATGAAAAGGTTAAGGTTCTGTTAGCATGTACGAAAAGGTGGTGTGATGATGATGATGATTTGGTTTATTTACAGATGCTCTTTAACATCTCTGGTCATCAGTGTCCCATTCAATTCAGTGCATGAAATGGCCGACAAATTTTGCTCAGAGGCCTTTTTCTCAGGCTTGAGGTTCTTTATTGTGCCGTAAATGTACGACACAGGACCCATGGCTTTACTTACCTTCTGAAGGAAGGCATACTTAGAATTTTTACGCCTGAAAAAATCCAATGATCCTGGTGGTTTGAACCTGCGATCTTGGGTTTAAAAGGCAAGTATGGCTACCACCATACCACCAGGACCGACTGGAAAATATTTTTTTTTATTAGTGTTTAACGCCCATTTTTACTACTGAGGCACCACAGGCGATGACACTGATGATACACGAGATGAAATGATATATTGGGAAAGGATTTTTTTTTTAAGGAAGGAAATGTTCCAGGCCTAAGTTTAGGGTACCTCCCTGGCATTTGACATTTATGAGGACTGAGGAAAACCTGGAAAAAACCTGTCAGAAAGGACGATCCTGATGGGATTTGAACCCAGACCTCCCACTCACAAGTTCGCGCCTTAATGACCTCAGCCACCCGTGGCGGTATTGGAAAAGGTGGTATTAAGTACGACATACTCAGGAATTAAAATCCTAACATACAAGGGTAGGTCCATAAGTTTCTGGCCTTGCCAATAAGGATTATCTCCTTCACATAATCCTTATCTGTTAAGTAAATAATTGCAGCTGTAACTTCTGCTCCACTGTGTTCAGTTGTTCAGATATAGTTGCATAAAGAAGGCTATGTGTAGAAGATTGTTACATGTTCAAAATGGAGTTTCGAGCTGTTATTAAATTCTTCACAAAAGGACTTACTTCAAATTATACTAAACAGCGATTGGACGGTGTATACGGGGAAGCATCCTCCTCATATTCTACCGTAAAAGAATTGACCAAACTTTTTTGAATGGTTTGAGAAAACATTGAAGACGAAGAGCGTGCAGGTCCTTGGAGGTGCTCACTCCTAAAAACATTGCTCTTGTGGAAGGAGAAGTTATGGAAGACCTCAAAAGTTACAGTAATAGCAACAAAGTTCTAAAACAACAGTCCTTCAAGTTATTTATGAACATTTAAACATGAATAAGGTTAGTGCAATATGGGTGCTGCCCAGAATTCTTTCCTCAGTCCAAAAGCAGCGAGTCATCTGTTGTCAGGCATTTCTGGAGCTCTGTGTCAAATTGTAAGCAAGAAAAGTATAATGATGAGTGTAAGTGATATGTCCAGTTATAAATTTGTCAGGATGACTTCTTGTGATGTGGAGCACTTATTTTTGCAGTACAAGTCAAAGTTCTGTAACAATCATTAGTCATTTTAGGTGAATAACTTTAGGATGACTTACAATTCATCAGCAGTTAGTGAGACACAGCATTACTGAATACTGCATACATTTATATTCAAATAAAACAATTCACACATATAATTAAGATCATAGTATTACCATGTAGTACTAGTTTAAAGAACCATTGTTCACATCCTCAGCTCACTGTCTACTGCTGTTAATTTGTTATGCTGTGGCAATATGTATTCTGCTCTGGTGGAGGTGTGATGAATTTAAAGTTTATGGTACGTGAAACTGTTACTACATATTATAAACAATAAGAGCAATAAGAGTGTTTAGTTCGACTCAATTATACAATGATCTTAATTATATGATTAGCTTTACTGTAAAAGTTCCATTTTATATTTTTACATTTTTAATTCAAACATAATTAAATATGTTATCAAGGTTTTTAGCAATAAAAATAATACTTTCCAGATTTTTACCATTTAAAATAAAAGTGCTAATGTACAGCATATGCCACTGTCACCACTGCTTCACCCAATCATGTATAATTGACCAAATGTTCTAAAAGAAGTAGAAAAAACCCTTGATCCCCCCAAAACCTTCGGTCTCTCAACATTTGGAGGGCATCTTCCCTCAAAACCAAAGGCTTTTATTACTTACCCCTTTAACCTTCACAATGCAGTACATGTTCTTTCTCTCATGTTTATTGCTCCATAAGACATGTTTAGTGTTTTAAAAGGAAACAAAGATGAACTCTGATTTTGCCACTCTTCTGGTAAATTATGCTCTAAGCAGATATAATGAAGTTGGTTGACATATTTATTTTGGAAACATAACTGGGTTGCTCCCACACAGTCACACATTTATGTTCAGACCCAACGCCTTCAATTTATGAGCGTCTGGCAAGTACAGCCAGACACTCTTAATTATTCAAAAATCTGCTTTGAGTTGCCATACTTGCACGAAGGACTATATAAAACTCCAGAAATAATTTCTCAGAGGCACAACATAGAAGAGTATGTAAGACTCTATGCAAATCTATGTTACATTTTAAAGTTCACTGATTGTTATTAACAGTTTCAGAAAACCTCACACTTATTTATAACATCAGGAACTAATTGGTATTGCAGAAGATAGAATTCTTCTCAATATATTTCATATTTCAAATTGGCGAGCTATTCAGAAAATTACCTACAAGCATTATACATTCTTTTACACATTAAATTTCTGGTTGCTCACTATAATTTATCCGAGACTTCTGAACATTCTGGTTATTAGCATACGTTTCTTCTTCTTATCTATCTTCAATTAGTATATGAAGGATCTTAATGACTCTCTTATTTTCTTTAAAATGGAAACCAGCCCATTTATACAATCTTTACTTCAATTATTGTAGTTTGTTTTCTGGGAAGGGGATTAAAAAAAGTGGCCCTCATAGAAGTTTGGCAATGATTATGACAATAACAATGTTATTTTATTGTTGTAAAACTGGCAATAAGAACTTGTTAATAAAAAAACTATGACAAATGAAGTTTTTTTTTCCCCCATTGATAAATGTAAAATAATTCATAACAACATTTATAGCCATTTATTTTCATTTTTTATTTATTCTCTTCAGCATATTTTATCCATTTGATTCAAGTATAGGAAAGGAATACAACAATTCGACATGGCATAGGAAAGCACTGAATACTTACAGTGTTGAGGACATTTTTTAGAGTGACAAGCAGTGTATCAGGGTCGTTGCACTCCTCTGTAACACGAGCTACCCTAGTTGCTCGAGTAACAGGTCTCCACCCAGTCTCCCGTATGCCTGGAATACTTTCCACAGGGATTCCCCGCACACCCTCTCTGAAGCATGTGAGACCTGGATGCACCTTCTGTACTTCCATTTGTCTCATCTCTATAAGCTTCTTTACAATCTGTAATATATGCATAGTATTTACACATGTATCCTTTTATGTATTTTTATGTGCTCTTAACATGTTAAATATAATTATTAAATTTTATTTATTTTGGTAGATTTCGTAGAATTATTTAAGAGCAGAGCGTAAAACACAGTGACCTCAGCCATAACATTTCCACTCAGTGAGCTTTGACATTAAGAGTAAACATAAGGGCTGGGTAGGCTATTATAATAAAAAAAGGCTGCTCAAAGAGGTATTACTAACATTCCACTTAGCCAAGGAACAAATGTTGCCATATCTACCTTGTTTTCCTAGCTCACTCTTTCCCTGGGAGGAGAAAAAATCATATACAAATGCACACACACATAAGATTGAAATTAATTCTACTTATAAACCAATAATGCATTTTAATTTAAATTTACCTTAAATGTATTCATGTGTGGTTCATTATTATGGCCATCATTCAGCAATATGAATAATGAATCTTTTTCCTCATTGGTCAAAGCTACATAATATTCCCTTTGCCATTGCAATGTCTTCCTCACATATTTATACCAGTATTATTCATCAATTCAGTATTGCAAAACTTGTAGTCAATGAAGGGTCACATTATACTCCCTCACTTTTTTTAATTGTGCCCACATCATTTCTAGTTTAAAAAGCAGCACTTCATGTCGAGCATCCTTGGCTAATTTTTCAACTGCAAGCTGTTTACTAATGTTGCCTACTTTTATATACTGCAGTATTTTTAGTATTTATTTCTGATGCATAAACATACAACATTTTTTAACATAAAAAACAACCATTAATTTGAAATATTACAACTAGGGAACAGTGCCTTCGGCAATTCCAGAAGGGCAATTCCAGAAGGTACCAACTCTAATAAAAATTTATTTCAATTTGATTGACTCAGCACCCCAGTCCCTGGTTCATCAGCAGCTACCTACTGGAATATCCATGGGACCAGGTTCCGTTTCAACCAAAAGCAAAACACAACATTAAAAAATAATTTATACATTCAATACAATATTAAATTATATTTGTTACAATATTAAACCTTTCTTCTTTTTTAATTAAACCTATTCAGTCAAATTTCTATCTTTGAGAGTTACTTATTCCTTAGGACCTTATACACACTAACACCCTGGTTATTGGTGTATAAGGATCCTGTTTAAATAATGCTAGATAACTAGTATCATTCCCTCCCCTACTCATTTCATCTTCCTTTCCACTATCTGACAATTCTATACCATTTCTCAAGCACATTTCCTAAGTGTTTTACGCCCATAACCATTTTTGTCTTACCTTGCTTATATATTTTCCCAGTTCCTTAATGTTTTCATCTGATTTTAAATTTAAAATTCTTCAATCTTTTATTTCATTTGGTAAATTTTTCCACTTTTGTAATAGGAACTGTTCCCTCTACAACTTGGTTTGCTTACATTCTAGTATACAATGCCAAGTACTATCTGGTTCTGCATACACAGGACATATCCCCTTAGTGTATCCATTTTTTAATCCACTTAAATATTTTACTCCTGTTCTAAACCATGCCAACCCTTCCCTTCCTACTTTAATACAAATTTCAACATATCTTTCTCTTTCCCACACATTTTTTAGTTTACTATATAATTTCAGAGATTTTTTTTGGTGTTAAGATTTGCCCATATTTCCTGTTTTTCAATATCCTCAATTCTTACTGATATCTCTTTCCATCATCCTTTACCACCTCTTTCTCTCTTGTGCTATACCTCCACGGGTGGCCGAGGTCGTTAAGGTGCAGACTTGCGAGCAGGAGGTCTGGGTTCAAATACTGCCAGGACCGTCCTCCCTGACTGAGGTTTTTTCCAGGTTATCCTCAGTCCTCATAAATGGCAAATGCCAGGGCGGTACCCTAAACTTAGGCCTGGAATGATTTCTTCCTTAAAAATAAATCATTTCCCAATATATCATTTCATCTCATGTATCATCAGTGTCCATCGCCTGTGGTGCCTCTGTAGCAAAAATGGGTGTTAAACACTATACATTCATTCTCTTGTGCCATACTAATACCATGCCCGTTTCTTTTTATATTCCAGTAAGGTTAAGTTTATTTGCATTGGATCTGGTACAGGGATGCTGAATTGTTTTATGAATGACACAATTTCTGATTTATTTGTTGATCTATTAGCAATTTTAATCACTTACCTAGGATGATAACTTGCATTGTTGCAAATTATTCTATATTTATCATAGGAAGATTTTTAAAAGGTAATTTTGAAACCAGTTTGCAAACATTGCAGCTTTCATTTCATTACTGCAGTCAACCTTAGCATGTACAATATTTTGCAGAGAGATAGAGGCAGTTTGGCACCCAGTCCTTATTTCCACCAGCACTATTGTCCCATCCTTTCTTCAGTATCATGGGTGCCAAACCAATCTAGATGCACTACTCTGTAACCTCAGGGCTTGTAAATAATTTATTCTCTGAAGATACCTATATTTCCATTGCACAATTTCAACCAATTTCATAACTACAAATATTTTATCACTAGTGTAGATGCAAAATCCCAGCTTTCCTACAATGTTCTTAAAGATGTTTCTTCATATGCGAAAGGGTGCTATTTTCCAGATGTACAAGCATTTTATAGTTGGGAGCTAATGGTTTTTATAAAAATTATAAATCTCCCACCTAATCAAATTATTATTCAATTTTTATAAAAACTATTAACTCCTAACTCTAATTTTTAAACATCCTACATGCTAAATAATTAATAACTTTATACACACATCTTCACACATATCATACAAATAAACAACAAATTAACTATCTAACTACTTTTATAAACACCCTACATGTTAAACATTAAGAACTATATTTCACTTTTCAATGTAGTTACTCGTTATTGCAATACCCTTCTCACATTTTTGAATTAACACTTTAATCCCCTCCTAAAAAAATAGTAAGAAGTCTTGTATGCAAAATGAGCATAAACAATATCTATCACTTCTTCGTCACACTTAAATTTCCTTCCTCGAAGGTCCTTCTTAATTTTTGAGAAGAGGAAATAAGTCACTGGGAGCTTGATCTGGGCTGTAGGATGGCAATATCTCCTTGAAGCCACGTTTCTTCTTAGCTTCCTTTACAACAAGAGCTGTGTGCACACCACATACCTTTCCTTGCCTTTTCTCTTTGATACAAGCACGTAGTCTGTGCAGTAAGCCAGCATAGTACTCCCCATTTACTGTGGTGTTCCTATTCTTGAAGTGAATGAAGAGTATTCCATCTCAGTACTAAAAGATTGCGGCCATGATCTTTTTGGTTGACTGAGTGACCTTGGCCTTTAGACTCCATTGATTCTATTTTGGACAAGGGATCATAGTAGAGTACCATAGTTTCATCTCCTGTAACAATGATTTGCAGAGCTTCTCCGTTACCATGGCAGAGGCTCAAAAATGCCTGACAACACATGACTCGTTGCTGCTTTTAGACTGAGGAAAGAAGTCTAGGCACCCATTTTGCACTAATCTTGTTCATGATTAAATGTTTATAAAAAATTTGAAGGACTGTTGTTTTAGAAAGGCCCAACCTTGCTGCTATTTCCATAACTTTGAGCTGCCGATCTTCCATAATTTCTCCTTCCACAAGAGTGATGTTTTCAGGAGTGAGCACCTCCAAGCCGACCTGCACACTCTTCGTTTTCAATGATTTCTCAACCCATTCGAAAAACTTTGGCCCATTCTTTACCTAACTTCATAATTACATCAATTTGTTAATTATACATTTTCAATCCATTGTCTGCAGACCACTTTAATTTACATAAACATACAATAACCCAAAAAGTAGGTTCTCCCATATCTTAACCTTGAACAAGTTATATATTTTATTAAGTATATAAATTATGCTAAAAATGAAATGCAATTAGTACTCTCAACTGGTACTGTGCGATTTGTGGACTGTTGGTTAAATGTGAAATGAAATATTTCCCAGCTATGTGAAGATGCATCCACTACAGCTGTCTACAGTCTTATCAGTATGTTAGCAGTCTGTGTAGGAAATGCACGTGTTTTTTTTAATTGCAATGTTGAATAATAGTGCTTATAATTCAAGAAGTGATCTGAGAGATAGCTGGTATCAGTTAAATTACTATTTCAGACTAAGTATGTATTTTCTATTATTGAAATTAGATATTGTTATAAAACTATAGGTAATCACATAATATTAGATAAAGAAAGTAGAGTATTCAAATTTTTTTTCTCAATTTATTTATAGAAAAGGTTGGAAAAGCCGGGTCCATCTTCTATGAGAGCAGATGGCCCTAGATTTCCTGATTTTGTAAATGAGATAGAAGAATTAGGTGGCTGTGACATTGTTGACAGCAATGAGGAAGTTGTAGATCCCACATTCATGATTGAAAGAGATCACAGTTCAGATTCAATAGTTGAGCAAAGTGATTAATCAGAAAATGTGAAACAATATGATTCCTGTTTTCTACTAAAGAAAAGAAGAAAAAAAAGGGTTTTTATTTGGAACAAAATTCCTCTGCCAAGAAACATTCGAACTAGAGGTTATAATATTATTATTCAACTTTCTGGATTGTGGCACCCAGTTAAAACTCCTAGTAACAAACCAGAAACAGAAGATGTTTGGAAATTATTATTCACTAAAGAAATGATAGATACTATAGTAACTGGACAAATGTGAAAATAAAAACATTGAAGGAGAAATAAAAAGACCATGCATTACCATTTCTGCATGCAACTAATGCAAATGATATTAAATGTTTTCTAGGATTACTCATCTTTACACAAATTTTTAAAAATTTATTTGCAACAGATGTTTTTGGGAAGGAATTATTTTGTTGCATTGTGTCAATGAAAAGATTTCTATTTCTTCTCGCATCTCTCCGTTTTGATGACTCAAGCACTAGGGAACAGGGAAAACAAACAGACCCACTCCCAACTATTTAAGAGATATTTAATACGTTTATCAACAACTCTCAGAAGATGCATTCACTTGGATTCTCTGTTTGTATTGATGAGATGTTAGTTGCATTCAGGGGCCATTGTAAGTTCAAAAATACACTTTAACTAAAAAGCCTGCAAAATATGGTGTCAAAATAATGTGTATCACAGATGCTAGAAATAGGTACATGTACAACATCTTTATGCAGGCAGAGGGTCTGATGGAGTAGGCCTTACATGGAAAGAAATTACGTGTTCCTTCTCAATCTGTAATAAGATTGGAAAACCCATCGAAAACTAACAATGAAATGTGTCTGCAGCTGGTTTAGTTCAGCTGAAGTAGCACAGCAACTACAAGCAAGAGGCCTTACTTACATTGGGACTCTGAAAAAACATAAAGGAGAAATTCCTTCAATTTTTCTTCTTTATAAGTCAAGAGAAGTAAATTGATCTTAGTATTGTTTCCAAGCAGACATGGCTCTTCTTTCATATGTGCCTAAAAATCCAAGGCAGTGATTTTAGTTTCTACCATGCAATTAGAAGCGATATGCAATTCTGGAAAACCTGAAAATATAGAATATTATAATTGCACAAGGGTGGGAGTAAATAAGTTTAGATCACAAATATGCAAATTATAGTCAAGTTGGCGCACAAGAAGATAGCTGAGGGCATTTTTTTGTTGTTGCTATTCTTGATTTAAGTACTGTAAACGCATATGTGCTATTCCGGAGTTACTGAGATACTACTAATATTGATAGATTAAACTTCATGAAAATTATTGTCATTTCACTAATTAGGCCCCATATGTGAGGAAGACTTCCACACGGCATACCTCATGAATTGAAAGAAAACCTTAGAAGAATTTTGAGGCTTCCTGAGGAAAGTGAAGTGAAAGATGCAGCTGAAGAAGAGATTTTTGAAACATGCACTCTATGCCCTTTGAAGCTGAAGAGAAAAACAAGATATCCTTGTTGCAAGTGCCAGAGTGCGATTTGCCTAGTATTCTAAAAAATTTGGAAAATCTGTGCTGAAAGAGACTAAATTTGTTTACTTTGTTTGAAGTTGTTCAGAATTTAAAAAACTATTAAATCAATATTATCTAGTCTTTGGAGTTTCTTTGGAGTTAAACAGTGTTCATGAATGAAGATATTAATATAGTGTAGCAGTTGAAAATAAATATATTGTTATAGTTAATATAAATTTAAACTTCAGCGGCCTTAAGACTTCATGTACCAGTTGTGATATTTTAGTACTGTACCAGTTAAGGGTTAAAACTTCTTTATCAATTGGTAGTATAATTTTAAAATTACATTATATACCTGGTATATTATACACACTATCTATTTAATTTATGATCCTTGTAACCACTTGTATAAAACGTTTTATATTGCACTATGCTACTCAACATACCGCCACATGTGGCTGAGGTCATTAAGCTGCAGATTCGTGAGGGGGAGGTCTGTGGTTCGATTCCCACCAGGACCACCCTCCCTAACTGAGGTTTTTCCAGGTTTTCCTCAGTCCTCATAAATGGCAAAAACTGGGGAGATACCCTAAACTTAGGCCTGGAACGCTTCCTTTCTTAAAAAAAATCCATTCCCAATTTATCATTTCATATATCATCAGTGTCCAGTGCCTGTGTTGTCTCAGGCATTAAACAGGCATTAAACACTATTAAAAAAAACTTAACATGATACATAGCTTTCTACTATATTATAATCATTATACATATAAAAAAGAATGTACTTTTGAACTGGAACAAGATTATATCTGATGAACAACATATTATGCCAAGAAAATACAAAATTATTTAAATAAGCAAATGCAGATTTAGAAAATGTTTTCCTATACACACATACCTCTTTTTGCCGTCGTACAACAGCTGTGAATTCAGTATAAACTATTCGAGGATTCAGCTCACAGTGCATTAAAGTAGCACCTTCATAGTCCTTTATATAGCCTTGGTACATGTTTCGCAGAAGCTTGATGTCCTTGCTGAAACCTTGCTTCTTGAAGTATCCTAGAGTTAGAAATTTAATGTGAAATTCACTGTGCGTGCATGCATATTTGTGTAGCATGGAGGGGGGATCTTCTGCTCACAGTAATACTGAAAGCTATAGAGTAGAAAGAAAAGATTGACAACATGTAAATGTGAAAACAGTGGCAGTTCACACTGACAGCAAAATAACCTGTTGAAAAACATCTACAAGTACAGCAGCCTGATCAGAGAGAAATTACTAACACTGCAACAATAAAGGAATGTGTGGGAAGGGGATGTTGAAAGACTGGATATTTGTCTTCTTTATTGTTGATCTTTAATCTGGTTCCTGGAGGTGCAGATTGTTGCAGTCCTGAACTCCAAGTGCCACTGTTGTTGTAAACAACTTTGTAAGACCTTCTCACAAAGATCTAATGAAAGAATATAATTTCAATGCTAATTATAAATTAATTAGAAGGCTGACAATATGTGCTCAGTATTCTTTAATGAATCTTAAATTTTATTTGAACATTGTAGAGTGCTTATTTTTATTTACATATGGTTTCCTTTTGGCCAGCAGTCAAACAGTAATAAATGCTGATCATCTTCTTACCTGCATAAAAGTTGACTTCAACCAACAACACCAGATAGTTGACTTAGCCAAATTGTAGTGACTAGATTCTGAATGAACTAGATTTTAGATTGGAGGAAGAGTATGTTTTCAATCTTTATTTTTAAGTTACAATCACTAGATGACCAAATGGTAAATGCAAAATTGCTTCAGCATTGATCCAAAACAAATTTGGTTTGAAAGAAGAAATGCCAGTGATTATATCAGAATAAACTCTCAAATAAACCTTTCACTAAATGCTAAAAACAAGAGCAAATATAGTCGTAGATAAAGTTGGAATTGCTACACATAAGATGTGAAAAATTGAAATTTCTCTGTTGACTACTGGTAGAGGAATAACTCTATCAGGAGATTAAGTTACTGTTGAAGATTTTGTGAAGAATCCTGAGACAAACTGCTTATGTGCAGTCAATCAGAAACTAGCTGACAGAGAAATAATTGCTGATGTTTATGCATTGTAAGGGGATGATGTCTGAAAGGTTTTTATGACTCCACTTTAAGATGAACGCTGGAAAGGAGTTTCAAAATATACCGTCTTCAGTAGAGTGATTTACCTAAAGCCTAATGAGCAACCTACCCAAATTTATATATCTGAACCATAAGATATCTCTCCAGTTCAATGCAAGAATTAAAGGTAATAATGCCTGATAGCATCTTTATTTTGAAAACAAGGGCTCCATGTGGTTGATGCCAATAAGATGGTTAATGGCTTTTATTATTGAGAAATGGAAATGATCATTCTAGGGTATTCACAAACACATTCTTTTTACAACCATGACTGTGCTGCTTTCATACCAATAGTGCAAAAGCTAATGCACGCGAGTTTCAATTTAAATTTTGAAGAGGACCTTTTCAATTGTTTGGAAGCTCTTGCCTGAAAAGAACCTGATTCATGAAACAAAGAACAAAGACTGGCTTATTGCATGTGTTAAAGAGGGGTGGAACTCTTATCATGCTGACTGACAATTTTGCAATATGTGTAGATGTTTCCACAAAAAGGCCATCAAAAAGATATTATAAAATTAAACATCTAACTGTTCACCTTATACAGTAAAATGTGCTACACAGTTGTTGTAAAAACTGAGCATATAATAGCTATCTGAAAAAATTTTTAAGGCAGAACTTTCCAATCAACTATGTGTATACTATCTAATTAAACAAAACAAAAATGGGCTGATGGTAGCCATATTATTACGGCATCCAGAAAGTAAGTCCCAATCGCGCCTGGAGATCGCACCGCTAGTCGGATAGGAATGCGCATGCGCAGGAATAGAGAGGAAGTATGTGGTAATAATGCAGTAAAATTTCAGCCTTGTGACGGCCGTGGTTACCGCGCTGTGCTAGGAGAAAATGGGTGCTCTGATATTGTCTCCCGCCAACTGCGAAGTTCGTGCAGTCATCCGAGGTTTGCACGCTCAAAAGCAAAGTCCAGCAGAGATCCATCGCCAATTGTGTCAAGCTTCCGGGAGACAATTTCGTGCACAAGGGAGTGAGACATCTAAGGAATTGACAAGAGAGTTCTGAAATTGTGAAGCGCCGGTTCTGCTCAATTGCTTGCCTTTCCTTTCCAACACTTCTGCCGTCACCAGGGACGGTCGGCCACTACGGTCGTCGTCGTAAATATTGGTTCGTCCTTCAGTGAACTGCCTGCACCATCGTCTTACCATAATGTCGTGTCCATACACTTGACACAATTGACGATGGATCTCTGCTGGACTTTGCTTTTGAACGAGCAAACCTCGGATGACTGCACGAACCTCGCAGTTGGCAGGGGACAATATCAGAGCAGCCATTTTCTCCTAGCACAGCGCGGTAACCACGGCCGTCACAAGGCTGAAACTTTACTGCATTATTCCCACATACTTCCTCTCTACTCCTGCGCATGCGCATTCCTATCCGACACTTGGTTCCATCTCCAGGCGCGATTGGGACTTACTTTCTGGATGACCCTCGTACATTATAACCACAAACTCCATAAAGGTAGCATTCATACTACAATAACAATATACTGGTGGTTTGATAAGAAACTTGGTTTGATTTTAAAGAGAACAAGTTCAGTCTTGCAACATACTTTATTTTTCAACATAGTCTCCTTGAAGTTCAATGCCCTTGCTCCAATGCTTCTCCAGGTCTGTGACTCTGTGGTTTTTTTCAAGACCCTCAAAATACTTGTTTACCTCCTGTATGACTCTTTATTTGACCTTAAATTTGTCTCCAGACAAGAAAGTTTTTGAGTTTCGAAAAAAGATGACAATCCGAGGGAGCGAGATCAGACGAATAGGGTGGATGTGTAAGTATTTCAAATTGTTATTTGTTCAATATGTCCTGAGTAATTCCGCTTGAATGTACTGCATTTTGTCATGGTAAAACAACATCATTTTTTTATCATTCCTGAACATTTTCCAGCAATCTCTCCAAAAGTGATGCAAAGTATTCTCCATTAATGGTTTTGCTTTCTTTGAGTAGTCAATCAAGAGAATTCCATTTACTCTCCAAAAACTGAAGCTATCACACCTTTCCTGGGTGGAACACATATCACCTTTTTCAGAGCGGCTTCATCTCCCACAGTCCTCTATTTAGACTGCTGTTTCATTTCTGATATATATAGTAATGAATCTACATTTTGTTCATAGTCACAAAATGTCATAAAATATATGTAGGATTCTTTTTAAACATTTTCAAACAGTGAGCTGCTGTTTGCTTGCGATTTCACTTTTGCCCATTGCGTGAGCAGACATGGAACCCATTTTGTGAAAAGTTTCTGCATGTGTATACATTATGCAAAATAAAATGAACACATTCAATTCAGATGCCTCTTAGCCTCTGCCAATTCCCACACTTTCACTTGTCTGTCAACCAAAACTTTATTGTTGGTTTTACTGATGAATTCTGGTTCACAGGTAATTTTGCAGCTTCACGATATGGTGCGTCTTAGAAGTTTATCCTGTCATGCTTGAACCGCTTACCAAAAGTCGAACAGTTGCTTAAAAAGGGCATGTGTTACCCAATGTAGGAAAATTCTCTCATGCATTTCCTTTGCTCTTCTCCCTTCCAAAAGAAAAATTGAATAACGCCACAAATTCCAATTTTATACATTTTTAACTGTTACTCAAAATGCTTGTGTTTAAATAACTGTCAAACAATTAGTTAACTTTAGAAAGACTTGTGACCATAGTATATTGATACATAGAAAGCAAACTTCATGATCACATGTAGATGTTGCTATTGCCTTTTATTAGTATGCAAACCAAGTTACTTATCAAATTGCCCTTATACATATATAAGCATTACACACTAGTTTTTGAACTTTTTAATATTCAAGTGGAATAGAATATAACCCTTTGGTGGTAAAAGGCTGAAGTAAAAATCAGAAGTTATATGTTTGTGAAAAGAATTCACATGTGATTCTATAAAATAAAAGAAAAGAATGGATAAGAGTCTTGATATTTTGGCTCCTACCTATAGCAAATTCATCAGCAAAAGTAAGAAAATGGTAGATGCTGTGTCCAATGTGGTAATCCTTCAAATGATTCATTAAATGTGTACCATATCCCTTCACCTGCTCATTGCTTGTTACTGCACAGAACACAATTTCTGTGAATCCTTGAGTTGTGAATGTGCGGAAACAAATTCCTCCAATTGGACGATTATCTTTGATCAGTGCCAGGGTTTTATGTTTGCTGCAAAGAAATTTAGCATTAGATATCTGCAGAAATCACAGAAGGAATTTTGTATTCATGCATTTCGATAAAGAACTTATTATAGTACTTACGGGTCAAAAACAAGACGGGATATATATTCTTTAGGCATGCGAGGCAGCTGGTGCGAGAACACATTTTGCAAGCCAATGAGCCACAACATGGTTTGCTTGGACACTGAAGATGTGAGTGAGTTACCCACAACATGAAATGAAATGATACCACGCAGTTCTTCCTGTTTAGCTGCCTCATCTCGTGGAGCATTTTCAGGAAACACCGCCTATAACAGAGATAATGGTTTATGCATGCAGTGGTATGTGGAACTATCACAATTGAGGAGGATGCGAATAAAACTGGTCATTTCCAAAACAGAGTTTTTTCCAGGAAGTAGTAAAAACTATGAGGCCTGACATTGACATATATTTTTATGGTTAATGTGTGTTATATCTCTTGATGTCATATTTTCAATAATAATTTTTTCATACTTTTAGATTATAGTTTATATGGCAGAGTTTTAAATATTTTTGATTGGAAATGAAGGAAATGAATATATTTCTCATGGTGTACCATACCAGAAATTTATTTTACATGCATTATGATATGACTGCAGAAAACAATGTTCTTTTAAAAATATAATTTCGTACACAGTAGAGAAAAGGGCTTACTGGTAAACAACATACAAATATGAAAAGAGTTCAAATAAACATGATAAAAGATAAATTATATTTGAATAATTTTTCCTGTTTTAAGGCAATTTAAAAAAAAATTAACAGTCCTCATTTTCAATTTATCAAAATTATTCAATGTTAAATGAGGTCTTTTTAACTACTGATTTTCCGCTTAAGTTTTTAAATGTATTTCCCATAATCTTGCAAAATATAGAGAGAACTTAACTAAATAAAATCAATAATACAAAATAGTGTAATCTATCAACGAACAAGAATCATGTCAGCTTAAACATGGAGGCCTTTATCTTAATCCAAATAATCGCATTCAAGATCTAAATTGTTTGCAGTACAGGCACATTGTATCATCAACGTTCTCTTACTGCCATGGGTGGCCGAAGTCGTTAAGGCACGGACTCGTGAGGGGAGGTCTGGGGTTTGAATCATGCCCAGACCGTCCTCCCTGACTGGGTTTTTTTTTCCAGGTTTTCCTCAGTCTTCATAACTGGCAAATGCCAGGGAGGTACCTAAACTTAGGCCTGGAACACTTCTTTCCTTAAAAAGAAATATCCTTTCATAATACATAATTTCATCTCATATATAATCAGTGTCCATCACCTGTGGTGCCTCAGTAGTAAAAACTGGCGTTTACTACAAAAAAAAAAAAGTGCTCTTCAAATTCTTCTCTGTTGATTATGTCATAATAGAAAGATAGTCCTGGATTTTGCTCCCAGTTTTTACAAATTGTTTCTCCAGTAACCTCTTTCATATCCTTCTTCATTTCAGCACTTACTCTGCATTATGAAGGAATTTTACTAAGCTGTACAGCATTAGGATTCTTTGTTCTTCTTATAAGGCTTAAAAATGCTTCAGTGGATGCCTGAAATCTGTTAATTCTGCATTCCTTTAACCTTAATAGTTAAAATTTTTTTAATAGTGGCCTTTATTATATATATAGTCATTTTTAATCCTGAAAACTGTGCATCTTTTAGTACGTGTTTTTAAATCCAAAAGTTCCCAGTCCTCTCCTAGAATATGTATTGCACCCACCTAAGAATATAGGTCCACATTTTCTTCCTCTGTTGTCACTACGGGATGCTTTCTCAGGATTTTTTCCACCCTCCCAACCTTGTCTGCTGCTAGGAAGCTATGGCCTCTCATTGGAAAGATTAGAAGTATCTCTTTCACATTGGATGGGGAATATCTTAGCAGCAAATAACAAAGAGTATGTATAATATGCAAGTTTGTTTTGGCTTCTTCAGTCATCGCAGAACAGATAAACCGTCAATATCCCATCAAAATTGAAAGAATTTAAGTGGGCTAAATACTGCAGAACCATCTTCTATGGAACCTCGCCCAGCTTCATTTTCAGTGCAACAGTAGAAATGTAGGTTTCTTGTAAGCACATTAGTACAACAGAGTGTGTGAAAGTTTATTTGTCTGGGGTAGAAGGAATCCTGAATGGGAGTGAGTATAAGGCAGTCTTCAGGCTGTTCCCTAATGAGCACATAGAATGCATTTGCCCTCATTTTATGAACATACTGTTCAGTTATAAGTAGTACTTTTTTTCTGGAGTCATTTTCATTTTTAATTTGGTTTCTCAGTGTCACACATGTGCTACAACAATCAGATGAGCAAGTAAAATATCCTATTTAGAAATCATTTAGAAATACTCGAAGGAACATAAGAGTATTTTATCTTGTTCTGTCATCTACTGTATTGTTATAAAAGTATTTAATTTATGGAAATTAAGATTAGATGGTAACTAATTCCTCTTTGACTTATTTCTTTTGTAATGGCTCTCTTTAGCAGGCAACTTCTGAATGAAAGCCCACACATTATCATGCTTCTCAACATATTTTGCTGATTTTCTGTCTCCTCTCCTTTTCTCTTTACGTATATCCCCACTAAAGATTGCTTTCACAATACCCTATTCTTAAATATGCCCAGAAATGAAATGAAGAACTGCTGGCATAGCGCAACAACACCTGACTTTGTGGTGGGCATTTAAAACAAATTTTAAAAATAAAAAATAATTATGTTCTACTATAAATCAAAATGCTATTTAATTTATACATATTACTTTAAATAAAACAAGAAAAAGAACTTACTTATAAGTGTTACTAAAAGCCTTGAGTTTACTCTTTTCTGGGTGAAATTTTTCCGGATGAGGTACAACTGGAGAAATGATTCTAGTGAAATAAACAACCTAAGTATTCTTTCCAATGTACCTATTTTCCATTCCATTATTCAACTTAGCTATTACTGCATTTTGATTTGAATTCTTATATAATCAATCATACATCAAGAAAATAATCTTATAATATTCTCTAAACAGCGATAACTAAAACTAAATAAGATTCAATGTGGATTATCAGCAATTCTTCATAGTATTGGCCAAGGTTACTATGGAACATGAGCACATCTTATTGTTGTGAGAGCAAAGTTGTCTGTAGCTAACTAGACATGGATCTGGATCATTGTACTTAAAATTAAGTAGCCTAATGTTAAAACTTTGTCTTCTCAATTTTGTACCAGATGAAAGAAAGTGTTAAGTGTTTAATTTGTTTACATTATGATATAGGCACTTACTTCAGATTCCTTGCAGACTCAGCTTTGTGTTCCACATTTCTTTTTTTCCTAGCAGCACAATTAAGATCAACTGGTTTTTACTATCCATTTCTCTTGATAAGCATTTATACTAACATCCAAGCAGAAGGAAATACAGTTAACAGTTGAGTTATTAAGTTTTTCAATATTATTGAGCCAACTGTTGAGGAATCGCATGGGGAAGGATCATTTCAAAAGTAGTGAGGTCTGCTGATGGGATTTCAGCAATGAAAAAACATTTAGGTGCCTCTAGAGTAACAATCATAGTAAGGAAAGAAAGTTTTACAAACATGGGGAAATGATTGTTTTTGAATGGAAACATGTCTGTGTAGCGGTATGAAATTGTCCAGATTTGATGCATTTTTAAATAAAAAGAGAATTAATAGTTGTGTGCTGGGGAATTGTCCACTTTCGATTGAAAATACTCTTTTTACTCTATTTTTTCTCATGTAAATGGCCATTTTTGAATAAAACTAGTTGCAAATTCTGATTGCTGCCTATCTAAAGCTACCAAAACCATATCCACCTCAATTTTTAATTTTTTCTGGAAATGATTGTTTTTGTTGGCAACCTCAATCAAACTGCTATTATAGGTAAATCACCATAAGACTGTTCTAATGCTAAGAACCTATTATCATGGTAATAATTTTTTTATTCATACATATTCCTGACTAAAATGTAGATTTTAAGTAAATTTAGCAAATTTAAACAGTATCAAGAATTTTGGCCAGAAAAACCAAGAAATTGATAAAAAAAAAATATAAAATTATTGAAACACACTTGCAAACTTTTGGAATTAATGACAAGGGAAACATTTATATCATCTGCTAATTTTTCTAAATATTTGTAACAGATATTTCTGAAATGTTCTTTGGTATGGGTTTTCATATTTCTTTTCATTTTTCACTATATACCTGATCATGGTCTGTGCAACTAATTTGGTAGATACCCTACTTCTTGTGTGAAGGATACAAAATAGTTTTTTTTTTTAATTTATTGAATATGTTGGGTGGAATGTGAATTTTTTAAATTGCATTTATCTTCTTTCATTTGTAATAGAAAAAACTTGTGTCTTTGACATCTTTATTTCTTTTAAACTTTTTAATCATTTTATCTACAAATTTTAATGAAAACCATTACATAGTGATGTGTGGATGATATTGGTATTCTTCTTTATATTCTTTTCTACTGAGTGGAACATTTTCCAATCTGTATGCAAGACCGCTTAGGATGGCATGCTGGTGTGTTTTGGGATTAAAGCTGTTATCTTCACATTATTTTACTACTTCACTCTTAATAGCTTCAAGAGTATAAGTTCATATTAAACATTCTATAAGAATGTATTGAATATGTTCACCTAACTTCACTTACTTATACTGTATAAGTAGAGTAAGTGTGAACATATTTAATACATTTTTACATGATATATATATGAGGGCTATTTTTTTTCAACCCCCAATCACTCTGCTCCATGACTAGATAGACAAGCATAAAGAGGTGGATTTGTGCACTGCACTACTACCCCACCATAACATCTGCCAAGGCCAACTTCAATACATCAGTTGGCGCTGAGCTACAGGCACTTCAACATGTCCGGCTTGATTGATTTTCCTGCCAAGTGCGAGTTGCAAAGCATAATTTGTTTTCTACAGGCAGAAGGGAATAGAGCAGCAGAAATTCATCGCAAAATGAGCTGTGTTTACGGTGCAAAGTGTACAGTGAGGGTGTTGTGTGTGAATGGTGTAGGAAATTTAAAGAAGGCCAAACTGATGTTCATGATGATGGTGGACAAAGACACAGGTCTGTCGCTAGTGAAGATCTTGTTCAGCATGGTTCCAGAGAGACAGAGATTTACCATCAGTGAGTTGTGTGAGGAATTTCTGGACATTTCAAGATCAGCTCTGTATATAACTGTTACAGAACACCTAGGCTATCGAAAACTTTGTGCACTCTGGGTTCCCAAAGGAGACCTATCTCCATACAGGCTGCAACCTTCTAAAGGGGGTATTTGAAGGCTCATCTATCGATATGTGTTAATCTTCAAGGTGACCATGTGGAAATGTAACTGCAACTGTACTTGACTCCTGATACTAAAACTATTTTGTGATTCACATTTATCTTTGTGTTATGCTCCATTGGAAGTTGAAAAAATATAGCCTCGTATACCACACCACATCATTGTCTACAGCTTCATAAGTACAATTTAATTAATCATATTAAACAGTTAACTATGTTTTGTATGTTTTGATGGAAGATTTATAAAGATTTGATGTGTTTATCTTCAAAAACAGTATTGGGTTTGGTGCAGTCAAATGTGGAGATTTGAGCTGCTGCAGAGCCAATGCTTCTTCATCTTCCAATGTAGCACCCATCACACAGTTTTTTTTTTTTTTGAATGGCGTTTAACGCCCATTTTTACTAATGTGGCACCACAGGCGATGAACACTGGAGATACATGAAATGAAATGATAAATTGGGAAAGGATTTTTTTTAAAGGAAGAAAATATTCCAGGCCTAAGTTTAGGGTACCTCTCCAGCATTTGTCAGTTATGAGAACTGAGGAAAACCTGGAAAAAACCTGTCAGGGGGGATGGTAGGATTCGAACCCCAGATGTCCCGCTCATGAATCTGCGCCTTAACGACCTTGGCCACCTGTGGCAGTACACAGTTTATTGGATTCCCTGGCAGCTCTGAATCATGTTACACAAAGTCTTTTAAACCATTAGGCTCCTTTCCTTTTTAGATTAATACCATCCTTGAAATCATCCTCATCTCTCAGCCAAAAATTTCCATCTACCATTCACAGCTTTAAATTGAGCATAACCAGTATAGTTCTTGATTAATTCTTTGAGCTCCTAACTTGTTTATATCCCACTGGTATAACACTCCACTGATTATAACTTCTGTACAAGGGTTATGAGATCTTGCCGGTCAACATATCACTCATAATTTCCTCTGCCATTTGCTCCTCTTTCCACATTGTTTGTTCCTAAATGTTCAATCAGTATATTAGCATATATTTCATTTAATTTCAGATTCTTTATTTATGTTTTAATATATCCACATGGATACCTGGATAACACTGATCTCATATTCCTCTTTATGACTCATCATCTGTGAATTTTAGAATTAAATTGCTCAGCACTATAACCTTTTTACCATCCTTGCTCTCATAATTTGTTTTGATCCTTACTGCACATAATTGTATTCCTTATTTTTACAAATTTTATCAGTTTTATTGTTTAGACCTTCAAATCTGTTTGCTGTTATCATATTAATACACTGTTCGATTTGGCCTATAAATTTGTTTGCCAACTTTTCTTGGTAATTGAGATTTATGTTTTCTTTATCATTCAGTAACCACATTAATGAGTTTTCAGATCTTTGTTTTCATTCTGAAACTTTAGATTTCTTCATTTAAAGTCATTATTTAGAATATTACTGATCAATGAAGTCACACTATTACCTTGGTTTCATATGTTTCTTGACAAATGGAAGAAATTATCTGAGATAAATATTTAAGCAAGGAAAGGGGAAGAGTTTTTATGGTATTTATAGACTTTAAGAAGGCATTTGATACTATAAATAGAGAAACAATGTGGTAAAAACTAAAGAGGAAAGGAGTAGGTAAGATGTTTATTAAATTATTACAAAAGATATATAGTGAGAACCTGTTTTGTGTCAAATTTTCAGGTGATGAGGTAACGAATTGCATGCAGAGTAAAACGGGAGTAAGACAAGGTTGTAAATTAAGTCCAACACTGTTCAATCTCTATGCTGATGACGCTTTGGATGAAACTAAAAGAGATAAGTTATATCTACCAGTAAAAAATAATAAGGAAATATTAGGGTTTTTTTTGCAGGTGATTTAGTAATCACATCTAGTGATGATTTAGAAGAGCAATTGAAGTAGTCAATACTTTTTGTAAACACCAGGGATTGAAAATTAATGAAAAGAAATCAAAGATCTTGGTTTTTAAACGATGTTATGAGTTGAAAAATAAAGAAAAATGGCAGTTAAATGGGAGAGAAATAGAGGTGGTAAGGAAAATGAATTATCTACAGACAAGATTAACCTCTAATGGAAGTTGGAATGAGAATGAGAAAAAAATAGCAATACCAAAAGGAAAAGCAGCTATGAATGTTATAAGAGCATATTTAAGAAAAATTCCTGATATAAGAGTGAATTGGCTGGAAAGAATATACACAACCACAGTAGAAGCTAAAATGTTGTATGGGTCAGAAATTTGGGGTGTAGAGGATGCATGGAAAGATGTGGATAAAATAAATAGAAGTTTTTGTAAATTGATGTTAGGTTTACCAACAGCATCCCCAAATGGTATGGCATTTGCACAGGTACATATTCCACTAAGAAAAAAATTATCACAAGAATCATGAAATATTTATTCAGAATTACCACATTAGAAGAGAGTGATATTATTAAAGAATGTTTTAGTATACAGGAGAAAGCAAGTGTAAAGAATCATGGTATTTCAAAATGTAAGAAATTTTACAACAAATGGGCTTAGAAAAAGTATGGATAAATAGGGAATACCAAAACAGAGGATTTTGGAAAGAAATAAATCCAAGATTGATCATTATGATTTAAGGGTGCAAAACATGCTAGGTCATTAGTGCCATAGAATATTTTAGAGAGTAATGAGTAGTGAGTAATGAATTAGAGTATATATGGACAAAAGACAGATTGGCCTGTAGTTAAACTTTAGTTTTTCAGTCTTTTTTAACATTGGCTTTATTTTTGCAATTATGAAACATTCCATAAAACTTCCTTTACTCATTGATAAATTATTAGAAAACATAAGAGATTTTTTACTTTTCATGCTAATAATTATAGACATTAGTTTACTTTCTGTTGTAGATATGATAGGATTTTTTTTCCATTTGTTGTAGGCTTATTTGTTTTAACTATAGAGTTGAAAATTCATGTTTTAGTAATTATTAAAATTTTATGCTACCAGAAAAGTATTTGTAGCTATTTGACCCTTGTGTGTTGTAGTTTGCACACTTTTCTTTATTTCTGTGTTTCTCATTTAACGATACACTATGCAGCTTTGGATTTTTTTTTTCAGCCTTTGCTATTAAATTATCATTGTGAAGTTGTTTTGCATTTCTAATTACTTGATTATTAATCTGTTTATATTTTAGAATGTATAACTTAAATGATTCTTATACTTTTGATTCTTTTGCTAATTTACTCAAAAATATTAATTTTTCACTATATATGTATACTTCCTTTTGTTATCGAATATAACTCTGGTTTCTTTTTAAAAGGGCCCTTTTATAAGTAAAGCAATATTTACTTAATGATTAAATGTGTTTACAAAGCAAGCAAAAGCTGTATTTACATCATTTTGTGAATAAACATTTCCCCAGTCTTCTTTCACAAGCCAATGCTGAAGATAATTGTATAAAATATAGTGAACTTTTGTAACAAAATGTTGAAGATAATGTATATTCTCACTGCTCATGGACATTAGTAAAAGGCAGGAGAGTAGTAGCCGTTCATAGATTCATTAAAATTTTTAAATTTAGTCATTCAAACTTGAAAGCACAAAAGGATAGTGTTGTTAATAGCTTAAATGCAGAAAGATACAGGAATTACATACAACATTTTTTTAACAACTTGATGATGATCCGAGTGTTTTCAGTAAAGAATTGATGCATGTGAATGACAATTTTCTAACATTGTAGTTGGAATAACAAGAACTTGTGTCAATGTGTGGGTATTACATCCACTTCACTAGATAGTACCTCTCTAATTGCGAACCCATCAGCTGCTGTGAAACAGGCAAAAAAACTATGAAAGACCCCATATTAGGGTAAGCAAGCTTTAAGAGCCATCTGCTAAATAAACAGTAATATTCAGTAAGCATAATCCATTTGCTAGATGCATTCCTTTCTTGTGGGAATTAGGAAGTTGTCAATTCATGCTGAGATCGATGAAAAGACACGGTTTTGATTCTAATAATTAGCCTTTGCAACAGCAGATGCAACATTTGCAAGGCGTGTAAGACAGCAAACAGCTTCAGTGTCTGCCTGCCTATTTTGCAAGGGAATAGCTCATGTGCAAGCTGCAGAAAGATACATAAACAATGTCTGGAGTTGATCATATTTGATCAAGTTTCTCTCTTATTGGCATGATAAATGAATAAGTGCATAACAAATTAGTGCTTCTATAAAACAAAATATTTTAATAGTAACAGTGTGAACATTACTATTTTTTTTTTTTTTTTTTTTTTATTATTATTTTGAATGCAATTTCCCAATGTTTGCATTGAAATTAGAGATTAATTTTGTGAGTGCCTACATTTTTTTTCAGCCATTAACAAAAACAGAAAAATGCACTTTTGAGTGCATGAAATCTGATGTATTCCCAGTTTGTGCACATAGTTTCATGACATTCTGACAGACGACAGAGTTTTAATGAACTGTTACAATGACATCTGTTGCAGATTTCAATTGCAAGCAATTACCTGTAATATTCTTGTTTCACAAAAGTCAAAGTGTAGTGGTCTTCTATAAACATTTGTATGCAGTGTACAGGAGTTATGCAGTTGACAGGATAGCAGTGCTCAGGTAGTGAACTTTTAAAGCATCAAAAAGTACAGAACCTTATCTATGTGATCAAGCATATGCTGCATGTCCTGCCACAATCAACATTTGGAACAAGTTGAAATTTGCAAATGGCATTATTCATAGATCAATGTACTTCCATGTCAAACTTTCATATTTTAGGATTTCTTATAGATATTTTGTCTGAAACTCACTTTGAAGAGCCAAGAATGATGCAGTGAAGAAGCTGCTACTTATGCATGACAAAAGCTCGTACTGGCAAAGAGTTTTTCCATGCTGGTGTAAGGCCATATAAGTTGATGTACATTAGGTAGAAAAATAGTAAGTGTAAAAGAAATATGAATTTATACTTAAAAGGTAATTAAAATCTTAGCTTCTGGGCGTTGCTGTTTCTTGTAGAGTTAAAATGTTTCATGCAAACTTAGTTGCACTTTATCCAGTGAGTTGTCTGCATGTTATGCCAGCCACCTTGTTGCTTTTAATTATGAACTTGAGCCATGGAAGTTTATGTATTCATGCATTTAAATTACACACTTTCAACCATTTTGAGTAAATATATTCTAAAAAAATATGGGCATTACTTTTAGAACAACTCTTGTAGTTATTAGTTTCTTATTAAAAAAGATCTTTATAGCATCTTTATTAGGTCTTCATTATTGTGATAAGTTTATATTAATGAAGCAAAAATGAAAGTAATAAGAATATTTAGTTTAAATTCTACATGGTTATTTTCTATACCCAATAAACTTACCTCTGGGCCTACCATGTTAGGGGGAGCATCGATGGTTGCAATTATTTCTGCCACAGTGCTTTCAGGCAAATCTTCCATTATCTCTGGTGCCAGTCGACGTTTCTTGCTATCAGGTGTTCTACTGCTCCCCAAACCTTCTAGTGCAGAAGCTAAACGCTTCTCTCCAAAACTGTGGCAACAATCATTTGAGTTACATTGTCTTTTAATGTCATACAACAATATTACAAAACTTGCTGATAGTATGGCTTTAGATCTATATTGAGCCCTTCATAAATTGGTTACACTCCTTGAATTTAGTCAACTATATTGCACATTATGAAGTTTGAAGAGATTGGGGCCCTTTGCAATCTGGTTGGCAAAGCACAGTGTAATATGGCCAGTCATTTGTTGTAATCTAATCTTGACATCACTAGCATGTTCAGACACAGTTGCATTCATTTCTGGCTTCATGCTAGGTTAGTGCTCTTCAATAAAACTAGTAGTGGACTGTGTGACTTGCCCTTTATCTATGATTGCTTTTACATAACATTACTCTACACTTATTACAGAATCTGTTTACTTAAATGTAAATTGGAACTTGCACAGTGAAGCCAATCATATTAATTGATATCATTGTATCATTCAGTTGAACTACACACTCTTAAAGCTTCACTTACTTTTCATAAATGTTCTCGAAACCGGTTCCATACATTTATGAAAAGTAAGTGAAGCTTTAAGAGTGTGTAGTTCAACTGAATGATACAATGATATCAATTAAGAATCTGTTTATATTATACAGAATGTTTATTTATAAAATACTTAAACAATTTTGTGTTTATCACATGAGAAACAATTAATGTAACTTCTAAGGGCATCACTGACAACAAAGTAACAACAGTTATTTTCAAAACAAAAGCATATGTTATGGAAATAAAGAAAGTTAATTGCTTCATGGTACAACATAATTAACAAAAGAGACAACATTAAATAAATGCACACAGAAAAACTTTGAATGAATGAAGTTGAAGACATAATCCAACAACTATAAAATAAAATAAAATATTCTAGATGTAAATAAGTTATCATTAATATGTATTTTTTTAAGTTGGCAATTTATTGTAAAAAAAAATGTCCATCGCTGACAAACACTACAACAGAGTTTAAAACTTTAAAACTTTGTAAATAAAGTGTGCCAATTTAAAATGTACATTAATATATATATATATAATTTCTGCCAAAATCTACATTCTAAGAGTTAGAATAACTCTTTTTGAGTTTGCTAAACTTATTACAGAATATGAAGAAATTAAGAAGAATCTATACACATGTATTACTTAAAAGAGGAAAAGAAAGGAATACCAGGTTCTAAAGCACAAAGCAGAAAAGCTAGATTGAGGCATTTTCCTATTGAGTATATATAACAAAATGCTTCCGGCAATCATAAGCAGAATATATTCATTATATAATACTAAAGAAGATTAAGAACAGCATTCTTTGCAATATATTAAATAACTGCCTAAGAAAATATTTCATAGCTTTAATGCATTTTTTGACAACATAAAGAGAAGCATATTGCCTGAGATGATATATTTTCAAACTCCATTAAAATTATTTAAGTTAACAAGATTGATTTTGATGCAGATAATGCTCTTAAAACCATAAAAAAATGTTGATAGATCTTTTCAGCTTTTAATAACAAAAAAGAAAAGTGGTGGACTAGTCGAATACTTTACTCTAACCTTGTCTTATAGTTATCAGAAAAATATTCATGGGTCACAATGGAATGGATCTGATTTGCAAAGTATGCTGATGACATCAATATATTGGCTGGCAGAAACATTTCAAGATCTAAAAATTACAGCTGTAGAAGCAGTAATGGTATTTGATTGTTCATAGAATATAACCAATAATTATAGATCACAAAATAATATGGAAATCTAGTGTGAAACAGAACATCCAAATATTAAAGATGTAATAAAATATTTAGCTATCTATGATTCTGTATCTAAGAAGAGAGTAATGGAACAAGATCAAATTAATATATATATACAGCTTAAATAACAAAAACTAAAAAAGCAGAAGTACATAAAAACGTCACTTCATTTGTCTTCTGCATTTGAACAAAAATGCACATAAATGGTTAAAAATATAGCAATATTTGTGCTATTATTTATGGGTTTATCTATTTCTGCTTCTCTAGTACTAGGGAATGCAACGAATGCATAATTTAATTTTGTTTGTAGAAAAGGCAGCTTTTGCTATTTATGTATAGAATACCTGCATAATTCAATTTCAGTGTTAATGCAATAAATACAAATGTTATGAAAATATGAAATAAGCTAATTTTATGAAATAGATGGTGATATTCATAATTTTTTGCACTTTGGGTTGTAGATGTATAGTGCAAACATTTAAGATGATAAGATTAAAAAAAAATGGAGAAAAATTAACAAATACAAAGAGCTCCACCCGCTTATTAAAGGGGAAAAAAGATGTAAAGACTGACACTAGGAGGAAAAGGTTGTCCTATTTCATCTTTAGACTGAGGAAAGGGACTATTAAAATAAAAGATAAAAAAAGAAAGGGAATGTCAAAATTTTCACTTAAAAGTGATAAAAAACAAAAAGTGTAAAAATCCATTCTGCTTCATCATTTTTGTATGAAGTTACTTTTCAGTTGTCTTTATCTTATCAGTTTCCCTGTTTTTCACTTACAAAACCTCCTGAAAGTGGCGACCTTCAGCTTCCTTGCAAAGATTACACTGGCATAAAAATGAACCATAGGAGTCCTTTTCCTGGAGTCCCATGAATTTCATCACAAGCAGCCAATAACCTTGCCAGTAAGTTTTGATCTGATGCAACTGGCATTTCCAATATAAGGCTCTTGAGTTGTCCCCTTAAAAATCTGGGGGAGTGATGTCAGAGGAGCATGGTGACCAGGGTACAGGACCTCCTCTTTCAATCCAGTGGCCAGGAAACACATTGTCAAGATGTGTTTGCAGCTTTATATTAAAATGAGGAAAAGCCCCATCATTCGACGATGTTTGCCCAGAAACAGGGATTAAGAACTGGAGATACGTATGGTCATTAAGCCACAGAGGAAGAAAGTATGGGCCAATCAAATGATCAACTATGCCTGTCCACATATTCATGCCAAACCTCTTTTGATGGCTTATCTTCATTCACAAAATGAGAATTTTCATAGTTCCTAATCAAGATTGCTCCTGTAATTTAGAATTAGCCTATCTCTGGTACAAGTGACTTCATTGATGAAGCTCATCAAGTTCAGAGTAAATCAGGATTTTTTGCCATTATGTTTCAACACCCAGTTGCAAAACAGTGACAGGAGTGAATCAGTATCAAGGACTAAACCTTTAGAAGATGGAATGGGTGGAGCCATTGCTGTTGATTGATTCGTTTTATTTAAGGACACTCTTTAACATCTTAGATCATCAGCATCCCATTCAATTTCGGGTGTGAAATGGCCGACAAATTTTGCTCAGAGGCCTCTTCTAACAGACTTGAGGTTCTTTTTCGTGCCATAAATCTATGACATGGGACCCACGGCTTTACTTTCCTTCTGAAGGAAGCCATAGGATTTTTATGCACGAAAAAATCCATCGATCCTGGCTGGGTTTGAACCCGCTTGGGTTTACAAGGCAAGTATGGTTACCACTACACCACCAGGACCGACCCATTGCTCTTGCAAAACATGCACACATGCATGCCCACACCCACACACTACTATTATTCATATCCATGTCACATGCAATTGCATGCGTACTGGTTCCAGGTTTAGTCTGAAGCCTGTTGAGCACTTCTTGTTCAAAGGGTGGGGTGAGACACTGATTTGCACCAGCAGCTGATCTATGCACTGCCAGGAATTTAATTTCTTTCAGGCACTAATGGATAGACTGGAAGGTTGAACAATGAGGATGATATCCATCTGGATATCGTTCCCAGAAGATCTAAGCAGCTACATATGTATGTCCTCCAGCTCCCCCATAAACAAAATGCATGTCTGCAAGTTTGGCAAAATGAATAATTTATTTATGAATGCTCTTTAATATCTCAGATCATCATCATTGTATTCAATTCACGATGTGAAATGGCAGATAAATTTTGCTCAGAGATCTGTTCTTTCAGGCTTGAGTTTTTTTATGTGCCATAAATCTACAGTATGGACTTTACTTCTGTGGGGCTTTATTTCCTTTCTGAAGGAAGAAGTTGTCGAATGGTTGATAATACGAGCAATTGACTCATGAAACTAGTCCCGATTTACTTTTTAAAAAAGTTTTAATGTGAAACGTCAAGAGAGTTTTAATGTGCTGACATGATTTTAGTAGTTTTACTTTTAATCCAATTAAGATTTATGATAGTTTCACTGTGTGGATTCCTATATTCATTTTTAATTGAATGAACCTAAATGCTTGGCTCACTGTGACTTTCTCCCTGGATTTTTATCTTGAATCCCTCATTTGGCTATTTAGATCCTGAAAGGTTATTTGTAATGTTAGAATTACAATGACAACTTAAATGTTACTAAAATATTTTTCATAAAAGATAATCTTTAAGATTATCAAGGATCAAATGGACAAGTATAGGGTAGCATTCTAGAATAGATCACATACTTTAATAGCAAATTGACATATTATGCTAAAATTAGTGGTTTCAGTTCTTTTTAATTTCAAAGCTGTTCTATGTATCTACTTTTTAAATATAGTCTGCAAGCAGTTATATGCAGAAACAACTTTAAAACAAAAACACACAACCATCCTCTTTTAAATGCTATACCTTATAGAAAAAATATTATGTGTTAAATACTCCATGCCATCTGCCAAACTACTCTAGATGATGGATGTAAGAAATGAATTAATGTCGATGCAAATTAGCCTGTAGTGTGTTATACACAATTCACCTTATCAGGGTGAGAGAAAATTCTAGAAAAAAACTACTCTAGCAATCATGACCCATACAGATTCAAACCTGCGCCTCAGCTCCTGCAGCTGGTTGACTGATGTTCCAGTCAAATGAGCCACATGCAAGGCAACAGAAAATTTGTATAACCTGATTATGAGAATTTTCTTTTCTCCATAATGTATTTTCTACATTACAATGATAAATACTACTATTACTAGCACTAAATTACTACTTCCTTAGAGAGAAAAGTAATGAACTAACTTTATGTCACTATATTCTGTTACTCCTTAACAAATCAAGGAGTAGTCTTTCCCTTACTTTTTAAGACAAACTTTCAAGGTTGGAATATGTTCTGCATTTATAAATTAACCATCAAATGCCTCTAAAATTAAAAAAGGTTTTGAACAAACCTTATAACTCCACCTTCTCTAAGCTGCTTCTTGCCAAACCCAGGACTGAGAGTAACAGTTGTAAAGGAATCCTTCTCATTTGGAGGCACAGTCAGTTTCTCAAACTCTCCAGTGCGCCTCATTGTAGGAGGAGTACCAGTGCCTATGGCAGTAGGTAATTTTGTCTCTAAGGATGCCTGCAGATGACTTGGAGGAGCTTGTTTGAATTCTGGATCCCAGATTGGCGAGTTGGATGCATAAATTTCTTCTTCGAGCATTGAGAGAAACCTGACACACAAGTAAATACTTTCAGTTGCATTATTTGCTGTATATTACATAATGATTTCATTTAACAGTAAATATTAACATTGTACAAGTGTTTCATGAAGAAATATTTACTAACAGCTAATGAATTGTGGCTTCATCTCCAAAATTTGGGATATTTTTCTTTCATGCTTTTATTTTAGAAAATATATTAATAGTGCACATAAAATCTATTTATTAGTATTTGTGGCCAAATTAGGTAACACATGCTTGATTGTTATTATTTTTTAATTGCAATACATGCATAGAATGGGAAGGCTTCAAATGATAAAATGCAAAGTATCGCTGCTGTCAGTGGAGTTATATACATTAACACAACTAATTTATCATTGATTGTAACTGAGAGGAGTATTATTTAGGAGTTGTCATCATGCTAAATCAAATGCAGTATACCACTTGTAGATGATTCTAATCTCATTTCAGGTACAAAATATTTATTCATCTATTATCTCCAAGGACTTTAAGTATTCTATAATAAAGTTATTTGCATAAGTGCGAAGAGGACAGACATTTAGAGTGAATGCTCGAGAGTACGGGAAAGATGAGTGTCACATTACTGTTGCATAGAGCAAGTATCGGGCTGTTCAACAGACAAAAGTTAAAAAGTCCAGATAAAGAAATGGGTCTATAGATGATATGCTTCTGGATGGTGCTAGTGTTAGCAGTTCTATTAGTAACTGGAGTAGCAGAACAAAACCCAGGTGTCCGGTAATGGAGGAAGTGAAGAATATGCTCAAATCAATAGCAGAAGATATAAAGGAAATCAAAAGCAGGGAGGCGAGAATAGAAGAGAAAATAGAGAAGAGCTTGGAAGATATAAAACAGAAGATTAAATGGCTCAAAGAAGAATTAGGAGGAGAGTTAGCAGAATGCAGGAGTAAAATAGTTAAATTGGAGAAATTGGCAGATGCAAGTACGAAGCTGAATGTAGTGACTTTTGGAGTGGAAGAAATAAGAGGAAAAAAAGATATGGGAAGGAGTGAAAGATATTATCGATGAAAAATTAAGCATGAAATTAGATGGATGGGAAATTATGGACTCCTACAGAATTGGAGTTAAATGGCCACAATGAATTTTATATGGCAAGTATTAGGTAACACCAGGAAACTAAAAGAGACCAGAATATTTATTAAGAATGATTACAGAGAAAAAGAATGAGAAGTAAGAACAGAATTAATAAACGAGATGAAAAAAGGCAGAAATGAAGAAAGAAGAGCCTATGTGTAGAATGGAATGCTATGCATCGATGGAATTCAGATATTGAGCTATAAGGTCAAGAAACTATGGCCAGAGGAAAAGAGAGGAGTAGAGAAGAAAGGTAACAACCTGCAGTCAAGGGACAAGCATACAGCACAGAGGGGAGGAATGTGTGTAGAAGCAAATATGTCAACACAGAGGATGATATCATCAATGAGGGGACCGAAACAGCTGAGTGAGGAAGATGCTATAGTGGGGAGCTGTGGAGGGGGGGCTCCAACTGAACAGTGGGTGGCCTGGGGAAGGTTGGAGAGTGGTATCATCACCCTTGGGGAATAATTTTGAAATAGATGGTGCCAAAAGATCAGGGACAGACAAAAGGATTACAAGGACTAAGGCAAAATTAGAGTGTTACATATGGAAAAATTGGAAAATAAGTACTTAAGATGGTGAATTTGTGATTGTACAAGATTTTAATGCTAGAATAGGAGAAGAGCAGAATCAGTTGTATGGTAATTGTAATAGAAGAGAGGAGGAATTTGCTCCAGGTAGAACAGGAATAATATAGCTAAATGGATTAAAAGTGAAAAAGGAAGCGCCTACTATACAGAAATTAGATAAGGGTTTATATTGTATAAATTGAATGTCCAGAAACAAAAACATGTAGTGAAGAAGTATGGATTAGAAATGGGATAATTACAGATTGCAATTTTGATGATGACAAAATTTTTTTTGGAAATGGCAGCAAGAGGTTTTTGAGAAAATTTGCTAATGTTGTAGGGAAGATATGAGAAAAATAGTGGAAAAAAGCAATTAATTTGAAGGAAGAGGATATTTATGAGATAATAGTGAAAAGGATAGAGATGGAAAGTAGATGTATTACATATACAACCAGGGTGATAATTGTATAAAATTCTAAATTATAAGCACTTTGTAAAATTTGTAAAAATCATGCAGAAATAAAGGATTCATTCATATTCTGAAATAACTTAAAAGTAGGTAAAAAGAAAATCTATATAAAACAGACTGTCGTCTTCAGAAGAAATAGTAATCATAGAGATCTGGAAATCTGGAAATTCATTTTTTTTTTTTTTTTTTTTTTTTTTGGGTAGCAAAACAAATTCTCTTCATTGACTACTTCTAGTATAGAAAAAACATTACTGTAGAATATTATGCATTGCTTTTGGAAAGACTGAAGACAGCAATCACAGAATAGCATCTGAGAATGGCCAAAAAGAAGGTGTTGTTTTACCATGACAATGTGCTGATATATTCAAGCCATGTCACTCAGGAAAAATTGATTGAATTGCAATATGAAATGCTTCTACATCCACCCGATTCATTTGACCTTGCTCCCTTGGATTACTATCTGTTCCCAAAATTCAAAACTTTCCTGCTGGACACAAACTTAAGTCAAATGAAGAGGTCATACAGAAAAAAAAAAAAATATCTGCATAAAGTATATTATAATGCATTATACTTATAGAATATCTACAGGAGGTAAATGAGTATTTTGAGGGCCTCGAAGAAATTCACTTCCTTGAGGGAATTACGAACTTGGAGGAATAGTGAAACAAGTGCATTGAACTTTGTGGAGAGGGAGACTATGTCAAAAAATAAAAGTACATTGCAAGACTAAACTTGTTTTCTATAGTTTAAAAGCAAATTACTTATAAAACCATCCTCATAGAACAAGCCTTGCCAATCTCTCTTCCTGGAACTGAAGCTGAAGCCAAGCTTAGTTGATTTTACATTCATAATGTACAAATTGATTAAAATATAGAGCCTTGGTAGTGCCATATTATAAGATATTTGCCAGGAAAAACATGTTACCACAGCACTTTTATTAGATAGTATATCAGTATTTAATTAGAAGAGACCAAGTTTTTTTAATACAAAATGCAATAAATAAGCACATGTCATGGTTAGGTAATGAAAATTTGACCAGCAGACTAGGTGTTTCTTATAAAGGAACTTCAGAGCTTATTAAAAACAAAAGAGAGAGAGAGCAAAGGTCCCATAATTAGCTTCATGTGCAAGTATTTTTGAAGAAATAGGTATATTAAAATACTGCCTAAGGTAACAAACCTAGAAAGTAATCCTATAAAAGAAAGTCTATGAAAAAAAAGTTAACTAATTTTAAACACAGACGTATTTTCTTAATTCAGCTAGGAGAAAAATTAAGATAAGAAGACAGACAGTTTAAAAAGTTAAAAAAGTAAAACTTTTTCTTCAGAAGTGTTAAAAAAACAACATATTTTGTACCAGAATGAATTTTTTTTTGAATGATTTATTTATGGACGCTCTTTAACAGTTCAGGTCATCAGCGTCCCATTCAACTCAGGGCATGAAATGGCCGACAAATTTTGCTCAGAGGCCTCTCTTTCAGGCTTGAGGTTCTTTTTCGTGCCGTAAACGTACGACACGGGACCCACGACTTTACTTCCCTTCCAAAGGAAGCCATACTTAGGATTTTTACGCCCGGAAAAAATCCATCGGTCCTGCCCGTGTTCGAACCCGCGATCTTGGGTTTAGAAGGCAAGTATGGTAACCACTACACCACTAGGACCGACATTTATTTTTTTTTTGTACCAGCAAGTAATAGAAACTAACCAATGATAGAATCCAAAAAAGTCAGCCTAAACATCATGATGTATTAAAAAAAAAAATTAAAAAAAAAAAAAAATACAAACTTATACCAATTTGCTTTTGATAAAGTAGATGGTTTTTCTGGCTTCTGCATAGTAGTGTATGTAAAATTTATTGAAAAAGATTAATATATCTGTTATGAAACAAAACGCAAGCAGAATGAAATGGAAATATCCATACATACATACAAAACTGTCATAAATTTATGCACTTTCAGACAACATATTTTTTACACTCATTTTAGGCAGGAGTTGATTGTTGATTGATTTATTTATGGATGCTCTTAAACATCTCAGGTCATCAGCGTCCTATTCAACTCAGGGCGTGAAACGGCCGACTAATTTTGCTCAGAGGCCTCTCTTTCAGGCTTGAGGTTCTTTTTTGTGCCGTAAATGTACGACATGGGACTCATGGCTTTACTTCACTTCCAAAGGAAGCCATACTTAGGATTTTTATGCCAGAAAAAATCCATTGGTCCTGGCTTGATTTGAACCTGCGATCTTGGGTTTAGGAGGCATGTATGGTGACCACTACGCCACCAGAACCGACAAATTTAGGTAGGAGGTTGTACATTCTGTTCGTAATAATAAGTTGGTACTATAAGTATACAGAATGGAGGAAATTCAGTACCCCCCCCCTCCCAAAACCAAATAATATAGTTTAATAAGGAAAACAAAACATGAAAGTGTTCAAAAATGTTGTCTTTCTCTTAGAGTTAAAAGAAAAATATTTTATTACAAAGCAAATGGCAACTATCCTAAACTTAGGTATTAATTTTTTTACACTAAACTCCACTTACTTACATAAAAGTAAGATGCGTTTTGGGAGAATCTCTCCCATCTTCAGTTGCTCACCAAACCGCCGTTACTCGAAACAATAGCTGGACACCCGGATGTTTCTGTGGTGGCCTTTGTTGGTTGAAGTAGGAAATTGCTGAGTTCATCCATAGGAGGAAACTTGAAATTCATTAGGTTTTCTCTATTTTTTAATGTGAAAAGTTTTCCCCAAGTGGATAACTCCAATTGGTTGTGAAGATGTTTCAGCAGTTAAAACCGGAAATTAAACTGCTGAAACATCTTCACAACCCATTCAGCGGTTTAATTTCCGGTTTTAACTGCTGAAACATTTTCACAATCCATTGGAGTTATCCACTTGGGAAAAAATGTTTATATTAAAAAATAGTGAAAACCTAATGCATTTCGAGTTTCCTCCTATGGATGAACTCAGCAATTTCCTACTTCAACCAACAGAGGTCACCACAGAAACATCCAGGTGTCCAGCCATTGTTTCGAGTAATGCCGGTTTGGTGAGCAACTGAAGATGGGAGAGATTCTCCCAAAACACATCTCACTTTTATGTAAGTAAGTGGAGTTTAGTGTAAAAAAATTAATATCTAAGTTTAGGATATATTACCACTCCATTGTCAACAGCTTTGTAAGTATAATATTTAAATGGGAACTATGTTTAATGTTTTGTAATGGCTCTCTTTTCTCCCTCAGTTCTTAACTTTGTTACCACTCAACATCATCATCATCAGATTTTATCATTGTAAACTATGGTTACAAGTGTAAAGGTTGATGTTAATTGCACAAGTGCAAGCTTCATAAATGTGCTGTACCAAACCTTGACACTTATATAATGTAATAGGAGTTGATTCTTTCTAGATTAATTAGTAATACTCTTATATTTATCCTTTGCAATATAACATAGCATAATGACTAAACATGCCAACTTTGATAAGTAAACACTGATTTGAAGAAATCACTATAAATGCATAGCATTACTGTGAATGGAAACATAAAAAACAAGAGATAAAAGGAAATGGATTTACATAAAATTAAGTGTTTTAGCTGGTGAGTCAATGACATATTCTTATTATTCTATTACCAATATTTATTGGCAGAACATGTTTCATGGACTCTTGTTCACATCCTTGGCTGGTATCGACTAGGGACTCAATTAAATTGTATCTCACAATGGTTGCCCAGGCAATGAAAGAAAAGTGCTCCTGATAATTGATTCTATGATGCAATATATGAATTTTCAACAGCCATGTATACATCTTATGTACATGAGTAATGACAATCCTTCTCTGTCACCAAAACATATGTCACAAATTCTTGGTTCTGGAAAACTGTTACTTGAGGTTCAAAATATTGTTCTCTAAGGCATTGTACCTGGTGAAGATGGCAGAGGTAAATGGAATGCACACTCAATATTCTAAGTGCAATTCATTAACACCTAATGTATGTCTCACATTATGGTTGCTTCTTCTCAGAAACTTCCCCATTAAATAAAAACTGTAATCTATTTCATGTGTCCATTTTCTGCCATCTTCCCAAAAACATCCATGTTTCTCATATCTACAAGTTATGGAGCATGTCCTTCAGTGCATTTCTTGTTATGCATCTCTCTTGATGTATATGAGTCTGCCACTGAACTCTGATATACCTCTCTATAAATAAGTAGCATGTCTAAGTATTTGTGACTGACAAACTTTCTCCATGGTAATAATACAGAGGATTCTTATGCATTTGTTTATATAACCTTAATGTGAAAACAAATTCAGAACTAACATTATCTAGGTCTTTTATATTTGCTGATCTTAATGTTAAGACAACAATAAGTTAAGCAAAGCCAAATCTCATTTTACAAATCCAAATGATTCCCAAAAAACTTTTATGGTGAATTTATAGCAAAACCTTTTGAAATCTGAAAAATGGGTAAAAGAAATTTAGTGTTCTATTGCTGCTAGTCTATCCATTTTTATAATCAGAATATATGAACTGCAATGCATTAATACATTACGATTTTACTTTTTGAGCCAAACAGCACCAAACATTTTTATTCAATTTGTTGAAATTGAATCATCCTAAACGACTTTAGTACCAAGTTTCCTTCTATACTATATAAAGGATATGCTCTATGATAATTAATGATATTATATTAATATATTAATGATATCAATAGTTTTTTTAAATTGTGAATCTTTAAACACTTATATTTTTTCATATTTTGGTAAAATATTTTTCATATTTCCTCTAGCAATGACATATTTCTTGCAAGCATACATTTTGTAACTGAATCATACATACCTGGGGAAGTGTGTTAACACCAGTATTCTTTTCTCAGGGGGCATCCTGTCACGTTCACTATGACACTTGTCCATCAGCTGGCGACAGACAGACCTGAACACTGCCCGCAGCAGCGTGCGACCAAATACCAGAGTTGTTTCAAAGTGTGGCAGTGAGTCACAGAAGGCTGGAACATGGCAAAAAACTAACCACCTGCAATGCAGTAGAAAAGAGAGCATTAGTCTTTATTTCACATTAAAAAAAAAGGAAATATATCTTACTGATTATTTGAGATAGGCACTTACCTGGTATAGTTAATTTTATAAGCAGACACCTCTTCTGCAGTGACAACTTGCCTTCTAGCACTTGGTGTCTCGAAGTTCCAGTGATTTAAACAATGTAGGAACATTTTTGCCAAATCATACATTGTCTGCCATTCCTGGAGAAAAAAAAAATTCCATCAAAAAGTGATTTACAGTTTAATTCTTTCTAACTTGTTTTAATAGCATTAAATGTGCAGTGTACCAAAATGAAAAAGTTGTATTTACCCGTTGTGCCAGATGCCCAAACTTGTACAGAACAAAGTTTGTTATGGCCTTTGCTATGCTTGGTCTCTCAAATGGTGGCTGTCCTAAAGGGCCTTCTATGCTTGGTCGTGTCATTGTCAATATACATTTCCTTAATAGCTGAAATAAAATCATGGGGTTTGCTTTAGCATATTACAAGAAATGCTTCAGGCAAACTCTAATAACAGTGAAGTTTGAACATGTTTATTCATTACACATTTTAAAATAATTGGAGAAATAGAATTATGCACTTTTTGTAACAGGATGCATTTAGGGTTATGTAGAAGCATAATTAGATATTTTCAAAATATGAACACCAAAACATTGTTTCGCTATGTTAATCTAAAAAGAAAATATATAACATTGTCTGACAGAATGACCATCCCAGAAAACAGCAAAAGCAACAGAAATTGTTAGACACTATTATTTTAAACAGTGAGGGGAGGGGAAAAAGAAAAAAAATGTTACCTTTGTTAAGATCTGAACGCTTTTTTTTAAATAGTATTCAATGCAGCAAAAATCTCAAGGTCAGACATGGGAATTAGACCTGTGGTAAGTTTGAAATGCAAACAGTACCTGAATAAGTTAAAATTAAAGCAGTACCAAGAAGAGTGTAAGCTGCAAAAGCACAGGCATTTTGAAATACCCAAGAGATCTGCAATATAAACTGTATTTAAATCCAAGCTTTGATTAAGCCTTCTGAAGGAATTTTATAATATTATATGTGAATAAATGAACTTATTTAATATTACAAATATCAAGCAAAGTATAGTTTACAAGATTATACAATTACAATTTAATTTACATAAACACACAAAATCTCCAAAAGTTCAGCAGCACCGAAACTGAGGCCCTCCCATATCCCAACCACTAGTTTGTGTTGTAAAGGACCCTTAAAATGAATTATTAATTTTCACCAATGCATGTGTCCTCAAGCTCTTCCTTTATACTACTTCTCTATTTATGCTTTACTTTACCTAAAAACTCCTCTATCTTATTCATTTTCTATATGGTCATTTCTGATGACATTTTTGTTGCCACTATTTCTTGTTGTAATTTATCCCATTTTCCATCCCAGATACTATACTTCCATCGTTCTACCATTTCAATTCAATTAAACAATGGAACCAGCTTTTCCATACATTCTCCTTTTAAAAATAATACCACTGTACGCATTCATGCAAAACCTATTCTTCTAAATTGGTCACAAATGTCTATATATTTCTCCCTTCTCCAATTACTTTAAACTACTTTAACTATATTATATGAATCTAAGGAACTTTTATCCTCTAAGCAAGCCCAGATCTCTTACCTCTCTATATCTTCTACCCTCTGTTTCACTTCTTTCCAAAATCCACAAACACTGTTTTCACCGCATTGCCATACATCTCCCATTCCAATTTCTTCTAATAATTTTTCTCACCTCTCCAAGCCAACTCATTCTTCCCAAAACATTTCTTTGGTAAGGCATCCCTTTAGTACATCATTACTGTCTAGTTTCAGACATCTAATTTCAATATTAGTTCAATTTAGAATCGAGCGCAGTGAAACACGCACTAATAATTTCTGTGAGTCTGAATATTAAAACACTCTTTTTGGTTTCACTTAAATGAGATTTTACTCAGGACATATGTTTCATGGAAATGTTTTCCACATCATCAGCTGTTAACGAATAATGGATCATTCGTAGAAGTTGGATAGGTAGGAATCTGGGTGCTCTTGTGGTCTAGTGATGAACCTAAATAAAGTTTTGTCTAATCTTTAATGTGACGACATGATTTTTAGTGTTTTACTTTAAATCAAAATAAGATTAACAAAAGTTTCACTGTGTGGATTCTGAAATTCCGTAAACATATTACATAGTTTTGTCTGTTTCTGGGATATCAAAATTCATAAGGTTACGCACATGTTTTTTTATATAAATCCTTTCCCACATATTTAGTTCTTTTGTTGCTGAACAGTTTTTAATAACTTTATGCCTTTTTCTATTTCATGGTTTTCATTCCAGAAATGTGCTGCCAGATTTATCTATTTGTTTGTAACGGATGTTTCTCCAATGTCCTTTCAACCTAATGCTTATATTTCTCTTTGTCTTTCCAACATATATCTTTCAAATTATCACCGAACAACACACTTGTTTCTTTTGATGTCAAAGCTCTATTTTCCAGCATACCACAGAATAAATTATTGGTCTATTTAAGAAAATGGTTGTTGTCAGCCAATCTTACAGAATAACACATCAAAGAATACACTGAATTCAATAAGTTGTGCATAAATCAAGTATTTTTTATATTTGAGGAACATTTTTTTAAACAAAAAGCAGGACTTGTAATGGGCAGTGCATTATCACATTTCCTAGCTGATTTATTCATGAGCTATTTTGACATGATTTTTTTTTTGAATGATTTATTTATTTATTTATGGACGCTCTTAACAGCTCAGGTCATCAGTGTCCCATTCAACTCAGGGCGTGAAATGGCCGACAAATTTTGCTCAGAGGCCTCTCTTTCAGGCTCGAGGTTCTTTATCATGCCGTAAATGTACGACACGGGACCCACAGCTTTACTTCCCTTCCAAAGGAAGCCATATTTAGGATTTTTATGCCCGAAAAAATCCATCAATCCTGGCCGGAATTGAACCCACAATCTTGGGTTTAGAAGGCAAGTATGGTTACCACTACACCACCAGGACTGACAATAAGAAGGGAATTAAACCAAATATAACTTAAAGGGTAGTTATTAGTTGTATGTTTGGATAATAAGGAAATTTTGGTATATGATTATGGCAAGCTAAGATCCTGAATTGAATGCATAGCCATATTCCCTTCTACAGATTATCAATATATATATTAATTAATTTCATAGATTAATATATATATATATATATATATATATATATATATATATATATATAAAAACAGATTATTATTGTGGAAATCACTCAAATTTCATTAATGGTGTTCCATTTACTTGAATGTTTAAGAAGGGAATTACTGCTATCGGAAAAATGCCTATGGGAGTGGTATTATATTTAAATTGAATTAAATTATTGAGTTTGTGATATTGGAGATTGTTCTAGAAAGTGAATAAATCTATCATTATAATAGGTATTTGAGAAATAAAGGAATTAGTCATTTGTAGACATTGTAGCTAGCTGAAAAATAATGGTGTATGTAAAGCTATTAAAATATTTTTATGTTGGTGCCTTTGGTTGGGTCAGATCCTGGTCCCCTGGAGTTCCAGTAGGTTGCTGCTGATAAACTGCAGACTGGGGACCAATGCAATCACGGCAGAGGTGTTGATTTTGTTTAATTATTCAGAATATTGATAAAGGTGTTAGTATAAATTCAATTATTGTATTACAATTTTTGTGTAATTGTGAGCAGTTACATTCAAAATGGCCTGGGCCAAATTAGTAGAGTCCCCTTTTTTTGTTAGCATTTCAATAAATTTTAAATTCATATATAATCTTTACTATAATCCTATTAAATAAGGACCAAAATTTAACATGCTGAATACAACACATTGGAAATTAATTAAAGAAAAATCTGAGAGCTACACAAATTGAAGAAGAAAGAGTAAAGACAAGAATGTAAGAGGAAATAACAATATGATCATTGATCATGTTTAACCCCATATGTTATAGTGGCAAGTAATGAGGAAAGAGGGGAATGGGGAAAAGAGAAGATGCAAACAAAAGAGTGAATTGAAACTGTCGTCTTAACACTCTTCATTCTTCACTAACCTTAAAAATATACGGAACCGGTTTCAAAGATATGTTATCTCCATCTTCGGCCTTGGACGACTGATGTGAAAGGTTGTTGTTGCGTAGTATCAGAAGCAATGTTCTGCTCTGGTGAAACTTTTATGAACTTAAAATTTTTTCATCAGTCGTCCACGGCCGAAGATGGAGATAACATATGTTTGAAACCAGTTCTGTATATTTTTAAGGTTAGTGAAGCATGAAGAGTGTTAAGACGACAGATTCAATTCACATGAGCTTCACTGTGTTAGTTCCATATGAAATTTTTTTTAAAGATTTACAATTTTTAAAAAATTTTGATTAAACAAAAGAGTGTTTGTCATTGTGTTAGTGTCTTTTATTCAGGCTGTTGAAATTGTCAGGGTATTCAAATCCAGTAATTATAAAACAGAAATTGAGCTGCAAAACTGCTGTGCAATGATCTTTAATGGCTTTAATTGTAGATCAAATGAATTGCAGTTGATTCATTTAAATTTTTCTTTTTTATATGCCACAGTTTTCCATGGATTTGCCAAATTTAAGAACAGGAAAACTTACCTTAAAGATCAGCAAAGAACAGGAAGAGGAAGAAGAAGAGGAAGAGGACGAGGAGGAGGAGGAGGAGGAAGAGGAAGAAGAAGAAGAAGAAGAAGAAGAAGAAGAAGAAGAAGAAGAAGAAGAAGAAGAAGGGGGCAGGGGGAGGGGAGGGGGAGGAGCAGGATCAGAAGGAGCAGCAGGAGGGGAAGGGGGAGGAGCAGGAGGAGGATCAGAAGGAGGAGGTGCAGGAGGAGGAGGAGGGCGTTATGGATTAGTTTGAAACATGCTTTTCAATATTTAGCAGTGAAAAAACTTTGTGTCTCACAACCTCAACAAAGGGCAAAAGCAGATAGAGTGGAATAGCACATAAGAATGTTTAAAAGATTTACCATATAGTTTGATACACTTTTAAAGCGTTTTGTCTATCAAGGTAGTAAAATAAATTAATAAAACATTCTCTACATTTACTGGCTTTTGGATAGCCACTTTTTGAAATGTAAATATGCTACAAAATGATAAATGTACAAATAAAAATGCTAAATTTCAGATTATAAATGCTAAAAACCACCACCTCTATTCATAAGCATTAAGAAAACACTTATAAAACTAAGTTAAATTCTCCAAATTATCATATTGACTGGGCATGGCCTACAGGCAAAATAAACTATAATAAATAATTATAAAGGTTACAGCTTAGGGGCGCTTTATTAGACAGGACATATTAGTGAGGGAGTAGCAATTTATACCAAAAATGCATTCAAATAAAAAGAAATTAACTGCAGTGAATTCACAATTGGGATGATTTGTAAAATGGTAGCAATAGAAATTAGCTTAAAAGATGTTTCTTAAAATCTCACAAAATGTTTAAATAAAACAAAGAACAGTAAGATGAAAATACTTGTGGGGGACTTAAACATTCACTAGCTAAATGACAACATAGCAAAAAATCATCTAACAGAAACACCAATTAGGCAAAAACTAAAAATTAGTATAACTGAATCTACAATAGCCAAAAAATGAATTGACAGTTTCCATTACTCTAGCCAAAAATAAATCGGAGGTAACAAAATAAAAGCAGATACTAAAGGTGGATTTAAAAAGACAGTTTCAACAAAATGTCTATGAAGGCATAAATTATGAAAATTTAAATATTCTAAAAGAGCTGGAGCTTTTTTAGATGAGCTGAGGAGTTATATCTGAAGTAGTAAATGTAAATGAAAAGCATAAAAGTTTCAGTAAAATATTAAATGGGATGGACACTATAATGCCAACAAAAAAGACTAAAATAAACTGGAGTAAAATGGTACTAAAAACACTGGGTGGATAACTAATGGGATTGCAATATCAAGGAAAAGGGTAAAATTCCTAAACTCAATAAAACATCCAAATATGAATTAGAATTCACTGTAATATATAATTATAATAGGATATTAAAAGACGCTGAAATTATGCACAATAGAAAACAAAATGAAATAAATATAGGGTTTAGTAAATAATATACATAAACAAGGCAAAAATAAACAGAGAGAAAATATTAAAAGTGAAAATAATAATAAAGAAATTATTAATCTAAGCAAAATATGTAACATATTCAACAAATATTATGCTAATATAGCCACATAATTAAATGTAAATAAATAAGCATTGAATTTAGTCCTTAATTCAGTAAACCAACCAAGTCAGTTAAATTCAATGGCATTCTTAGAAACAGAAGCAGGAAAGATTATGAAGGAAATAAATAAGCTAAAATTAATAAAAAAAATCTATGGGTTTGGATGATATATAAAATGAAATTATGAAATTTCTTAAAGAAATTGGATGAAATCTTTACTTACATTATTAATACAACTTTAAACCAAGAAACATTTCCAGACATATTAAAACAAGTAACTGTCACACCAATATATAAACACAAAGGAAGCAGGAAAAATATAGAGAATTATGGACCAATTATGCTTTGTTCCAAGTTTTCAAAAGTATTAGGTGCATATATCTAGAACTACAGGTATATCTAAAAAAAAAGCAAGTGTTATATCAATAAAGAACATAAATCAGCATTAAATGTGAAAGAAATGACAACTGATGTAATAATTGCACTAAACAAACTTGAAAATGTAGCAGCTATTTTCTTAGACAAATTGTATTCACAGATGAAATCACATTCTGCCTGAATAGTTTCATTAAGAGATACAACTGGTCAGATGCACCCACAATAGATAGAAGAGAAACACATATAGTATCCACAAAAACTTAATGTTGGGCTGGTATTGTGGTATAAAATATAGTGAACTTTTGTAACAGTGGTGTCAAATATTAACATTTTAAAAAACTGAGTGGAAATTGTAACATACACATCACTAAAATTCAATAAAATGGAAGACTAGTTTCGGGAGCCATCGCTCCTATCATCAGTTCCAGAACTGATGATAGGAACTGATGATAGGAGCGATGGCTTCCGAAACTAGTCTTCCATTTTATTGAATTTTAGTGGTGTGTATGTTACAATTTCGACTCAATTTTTTAAAATGTTGGTATTGTGGTGATCGTATCATTGGTCCTTTCTTTTTTTAGAAATGCTAAATGCTTATAGATATTTGGATTTGCTATGAAATCAAATAGCTGGCTCTTGTAAAATTGTTTCCACATTCAGTCAAACATGCTACCCAGATACGACATCTATATCCAACAAGATGGAGCTCCTGCTTACAATGGGTAGAATATTCATTAGTACTTAGACAAGGTTTTCCCATAATGATGGATTGTGGGAGAAGTCACATAGGGTGACCAGTCAGATCTCCAGATTTTCTCACTTTAAGACTTCTTTTTGCAGAGCATTTGAAGTCACTGGGATATTCATAAAAACCCAACAACTTAGAAGATCTGGAGTACTGAAAAATGCAAGTGGTGCAAGACATTCCTAAGGCCTGGTTAAGTCATTCCTTAAATGATTTCAATGATTGATTGGTACATTGTCAAGCAGCCGAGGACTACCAGTTTGAACACAGAAATTAGATTTTTATATGATTTAGTTTAACTACACACTCTTAATGCTTCACTTACTTGTCATAATGCATAGAACCAGTTTTGATAACATTTGAGTTGAATTTTTGCTGATGATGAGAACCAAATGTTCTTGAAACCAGTTCTATACATTATGACAAGTGAGTGAAGCATTAAGAGTGTTTAGTTCAACTAAATCATACAATAATATCAATTATATGATTGGCTTCACTGTGCAAGTTCCAATTTACATTTTAAATCAGAATTTAGGTGTTGAACTAGCCTTATTTTGTTTTTGTTAAGAAATGAGCATTTTATTATATTTGCTATGCTTTTTGTTTTCTTGTTTTAGCAATAATAAATTTGTACAAAAGTATCTAGTGTGGATATTTTATGAAAAGCTCTTAATGAGCATTATTGTAGAAAAAATTTGGTAATGACATTTTTGAATTCTGTATATATGACCACATACACATTTCATGTCACTGACCACATGCTTCGAAAGTTATTTAGATGGTGTGGGACTTTTAACTAACCCTGTATAATTAACCATACATTATAACATATATTTATTTCTTGTTAATTTACCTGTTCATGAAACATTAAGAACTTTTTAACACGAACCTTAAATAAATAATAATAAACACGTTTGGTATCTGCATCTTCTTCACGGTGCATACTCATGAAGATATTCTCAACATCTACCACCATCCCCAGAAGGCGATTAGCCTCTTCTTCTGGTAGTGGCGCCAAGTGATTCACATGTGTTTCTGCAAGAAAAATCATAGAAATTACCTAGGATGAAAACACCTTTTGGGACAAAACACTTGAAAACTTTATAGAAAAAAATATACACACTTCAATTAAATACAAGTAGCAGTAGCACATGCCTCCAGTTCCTCTTTTTATTTTTATTGTCTTAGGCCTTTGTAGTGTCACTGTTAACAATGTTTGATACATCTGTCATTGGAGGACAGTTTGTAACTCATGACAATGCAAAACAGCTAGATTCTAATGGAAGAGAAAGCATTCATGTTTAGTTTGATTTGTATATATTTATCTACAATTTGAATAAATATTCTTATATACAAAAATTTTGGTAAATGATAATACTAGTACTAATAATAATACTAAACTGTGTGCAGACTATACTGCTGTGTGCAGTACTGAAACTATATTAATATTCAGCTGTAAATTCTTTATTGAGATCTAAGAGTTAAAACTTATTTTTAATATAATTGTGTGTGCATGCATGGATGCATTTGTTTTCTGTAAATATCAAAATAAATATTACTGTCCTTTCTGAGAAGCTCAGATCTAAAAACAGTAGAAAACCATTTTTTTCCATATTTTATTTAGAATTTAATCATTCATTTGTTTCTTAGAACACACTAAAAACTTACAATGTAACTAAAGGAATAAGAAGCCAGGAGCTTACCAAATCAATAGTCAAGACTATGAGCAAATTTATATAAACAGAACAAAATGGACTTTAGAAACTAGGGCAAAAGAACATTTTTGGAACATGAGTATAAACAGATAGATAAATCTGCAGTTTCTCCATATTTTTGGACGGAAAATCAAAACCATATTACAAAAGCAACATTATTGAAGGCTGTAAAGTATCTAATGGAGTTTGCAATTTGGGATAGAATTTTTATTCTGAAAAATAAAGATTATGTAACAAAATTTGAAATTCCAACTTGTGTTGACTCTTATTTGAACCACCACATGTCTCTAGGTCATCCATTAACACAACTTATTGGGCTGCAGCTGATGATGTGAGCAATAGCTTTTGTTTTGTATAAAAACCAAGGTTCAGTGTGCAACTGAAGATGGGAGAGATTCTCCCAAAACGCATCTTACTTTTGTGTAAGTGAATGGAGTTTAGTGTAAAAATGAATACCTAAGTTTAGGATATATTGCCACTCCATTGTCAACAGCTTCCTAAGTATAATATTTAAAAGTGCATGTTGTTAGAAAACACAAAACACATAAATGCAAAGCACTATGAATACTACCAGATCAGGCTGACCAGATTTTCCAAGTAAAAAACCAGGTCACTTTGGTTTATACCTGTACTTAAAATTGGCAATGCCATCCCCATTGCCACCATCACCAATTTTAAGTACTGGCATGCAGCATAAATCAAAGTGATCTAGTTTTTTACTTTGAAAATTTGGTCAGCATAAGTTAGTAGTGTCCATAATACTTTGCATTTATATGCTTTGGATTGGTATAACAACATGCACCTTAATGTTCATATCCACTTGGTACCGAAATAGAGGTGCATTATATCTGTAAACTATTTAACACCTTCTTTCTGAATAATAATATCAATTTATAATTAGGGATAAAGACAATAATAAAACTACAAATGAAACTGTTATGAATAGCATGTACTTGCATCAGGCACGTATTGATGCAATTCACAAAATAGTAAACACTTTTAAAAATCAACATTTCTTTGGGTGGGATGGAATGTTACCTATAGTACTAAAACATTGTAAACAAGTATTGCTGAATATATTGGTGTATTTATTAAATTACTCAATGGATGAGGGCTTATTTCCAGAAATATAAAAAATCAGTGTGGTATGACCAATTAAAAAAAAAGTTTAAATGCAGAAGCTAGTAACTACAAATCAATCACCCTACCCTGTTTTTTCAGCAAATTGTTTCAGAAATCAATAGAATAAATAATTTTCTAAAATCTTATTACATCCTTAATAATTTTCAATTATGGTTTTAGAAATAAATTATTGACCATCACAGCTGTAGCAAAATATGTGCATGAATTGTTGCAATTAAAAGATAGCTATAAAAAACAGTAGGAATTTATTTAGACCTCTCCCAAGCCTTTGACTCTGCATCTCATGATCACCTAATTTAAAAGTTAGAACATTATGGTTTTAGAGGACAAATTAATAAATTACTAGCAACACTTTAACATCTGAATGGAATATCAACAGTGTTTTTAATGAAACATAATTTAAGTAGTTTTACTTTTAATCTACCTAAGATTTGATGATCGTTTCACTGTGTGGATTCCTACATTCATCATTAATTGTACTAGTAACATATCTAATAAATTGTGTGCAATGTACAAAAAGGGACATTATATACACCATTAAATCTGACTATAATATAATGAAATCAGGGGTTCCACAGGGATTAGTGCTGGGATCTACATTTTCTTGATTATATAAATAATCTGCCTCAACTGCAAAAAAAAAAAAAAAAAAAAAAAAAAAAAAAAAAAAAAAAAAAAAAAAAAAACAACCAGCAAGGTGATCTCTTATGCAGATGATATATCTATAATACTTTAGAGTGATAACAGAGAAAGCTTAGAAAGAAAAACAAGTGCAGTTGGTGAAATATCACAGTTATTTACTAAACAATGAATGGACTAAAAGCTACACATAGGTAAAACAAAATTCATGACATTTCAAAATGAAAAATTTAATGTAAATATTATCAATTCACATTAAAATAGGTAACTAACTATAAATTTTTGGCCTTGTACATAGAAGAAAATTTCACTTGCAAATACATGTAAAAACGGTATGTAACAATATGAACTCAGGACTGTACCTACTGAGACAACTAGCATAATATGGAAATATTAATATTATAAAATAGCATATTATGGCATTAAAATTCACATTTACCATATGGAATTGAAATCTGGGTGGTACAAATAAGTCATTCCATGCCAAATTACAGAATCAAGTGCAATTTTCTACCTGACCTCTTTTGAGTTCCATGAAATTTGTGAATGCATAGACACTATCTATACAGGTACAAATTGTCTCCTACTGTATGATATATAGTGGTTCAAAGTTTGGGAGAAAGAAAAATTCCTGGAAACCATTTACATTAATGAATGCAACTTTTGTGCTAATTGTTTCACCAAGCTCAGAGTGGTATCAATCAAAAGCTGGTAGAGTGCTTTTCAAATGTCATGCAACACAACTATATTTGTACATTTTTAGGTTTCAAGATTATATGATTTAACATTGACCTTGAATTACTAAAATGTTCATTTCAAAAAATTCTGAAAAAATATATATATATGATTGGTTTAATAGACCTCTATTAATCCTCAGAATATCAAATTGGGATAAAAGAAATATCATGAAATAATGCTAATTGTTCCATGCATAAACATTTTCATTATAAAAATCTACAATTGTTAACAATTATGGAATTTGATTCAAATGTAGTACATTCTTATTCTACTTTTATCTAAACATAATTTAGATCACTGTGCCAATAACAATAGCAAATCAGAAATTAGAATTACTTTGATTATGCAATAATTTTTAATTGCAATAATATATTTTGTATTATGACCAAACACAATAACTTATAAATATTAATTACACAATAACATGCATTCTTGTTATGACCAATTACACAATAAACTATGAATATTAACTATCCAATAACATATATTCTTATTATGGCCAACCACAATAATAATCCAATAGCATGCATTCTTATTATCCCACTCACGGTAGATGATTAGGCAACTCAGAAATTTTTGTTTCGTTCTTCGTTGGCAAACAACTGACTACATGTGAAGTATTGCTATTTACTGTCAGTATGCTAAAAGATTTTAAAGTAATTAATCCAGATATTTTGATTTAAAAAATAACCATGAGATGATGATAAATATTTTACTCAGAAAACAGTTGTCAAGGGATTCTGTGCCTGTGCTTTATTGCTGTAATCCTTTTCAAAAGATGGACATAAAAGGCGTAAAAAAGATCTATGAAATATGCAAATGTGAATGGTTTAGAAGATTAGTGGCATAAATATAGAACAAAAAATATGTGGTAAGTGTAAACAAAAATTCAAAGGCAATAATAGAGTGTTGTTTCAAGTTCTCAATAATGTAGCGAGCTAAGAACTACATGCACAGTTATTTAGTTCACTGAACATGCATTCAGAGGTCTTGTATCCCTTGGTGAGCCACCGGTAAATATATATACACACACACACATACATAATTAACAGTAATAATAAAAGTAGATAAGGATAACACACTTAAAGACATACTTGAAATTGCTATATTTCGAACCACTGGAGTTCGAAATATAGCACTTTCAATTGTGACTTTATCTAAGTGTTTTATCCTTATCTACTTTTATTATTACTGTTAATTTGTTACATTTTTAATAGTGTTACTTTATTTTTATTTTTCATTTATATAATATATATAATTTGAAAAAACTAAGAAAAACAAATTCCTAAAACAAAATTTAAGAAAGTTACCAAGATACTAAAACAAACTTTTGTCACAACTATGAAACAATTCAAGCTAATTGTGGAACAAGTGCTGAATCTGAAATTATAAACCAACAGAAAGATAAATTTCAAACTAGTATCACAAATAGTGAAAAGATTCAAATATTGACAGTTATGCCAAAGAGTTGGAGCACTGACAGATTGAAAGAGAATTTGGAGTTTCAAACTATTTAGTGAGAAAAGGTAAGCAATTGGTAAAGAAACTTGGTATATTAGCTATCCTAATCTCAAACCTGGCCGACCTGGGATGGGTGTGATTCATGGAAAAGAATACTATAACAGTGATAACATAAGCTGCTATTTGTCTAGGAGAAAGGATTTTGTTTCTGTAAGGGAAAATGGAATTAGGGTTCATAAACAGAAGCATTTGGTGTTAGGAAATCTTAAGGAAGTGTATAAAACATATGTTTATCTAATGCTGGAAGGTTCTGGAATAAATGAGTTGACATGTAATGAACATTTTCCGCTCAACACTTACAAAGATTTTCTTTCTCAAATCATTTGTAATCTACCTTGTCCAAGGTATTACCTCTACCATGTGAAAAATGCCCTGGTACACCTACTTTAGTAAAACATATTGCTGATATATTTAACACAAAAGGAATTAATGAGATAATTTACAAAATATGGATATCTACAGACAGAACAATTCAATCCTGTACAAGAATTTTTGGAAATCTTTGAGGAAAAATTAAATCATCTCCTGCCACATTGTTTCATAGCAGCCCTACAGTCTCATTTTTTAACTGAACTGAAAAATGAGCTTATTGACAATGAATATATTGTTATATGTATCTTTGCAAAAATTATGCATTTATTCTTCAGGATGAAGCACAGAGTTTTCATTGGAACAATGCACAAGCCACAAACCACCCCTTCATAGTTTATTGCAGAAATTCTGAAACCCCTTACATTAGTTCATATTTCTTTTGTTAAAGCAACCTTCAGCATGATACTGTCAGTGTGCATCTGTTTCAATGCCATTTATTAAAGTTTCTGGCATCAAATTTCAAGAGAAATCCTTAATATCATTTATTATTTGTTTAATTGGTCTGCAATGCAGTATAAAAACAGAAAAATTTTTAACAAGAAATGCTAATTTTAACTTGAATAGTTAAGTTAATCATATAATTAAGATCACTGTATGATTGAGTATAACTACATACTCTAATTGGCTCCACTTAATTTTGATGTAATACATGTTTCACAAACCCTTTTTCACATCCTTAGCTACCTATTGACTGCTGGATAATTCATTATGCTATGGGGATGTGTAATCTGTTCTGGTGGGAGTGTGATGGAATTAAAAGTTTGTTTTCATCCCCGGAAGTGTTGAAATTCATTAATCTGTCTCTGTATTTATAAATCAGATATTCTCCCATGTTGCTAATTTTGCACTGATTTTAATAGTTTTGCTTTATTCACTATGTTCTGGTTTTCTGTCCAGAAATGAGATGATGCTGCTGATTTCCCTATTTGTTTGTATTTTATTTTCTTTTAACTATGTGCTTATATTTCTCTGTTTTTCCAATACAACATTTTTTGCATTCTGCACAACTTATTTGGTAAATACTTGCTTTTTTTCTGATGAAATACTGTCATTAACATTGTCTTTCAGGAGGTTTTTTTAACATTAAATCTTTTTATAGGTGCCAACCTGATATTAAAATCTTTTAGAATATTTTGAAATTTTTGCGTAGCCCATGGACAATATGAGAGTTTTTTTTTTAAAATCATCTTCTCTTTCCCTGCTAAAAGTTGTTGTTGATTTGGTTTATTTGTGGATGCTCTTTCACATCTCACATCATCAGTATCCCATTCAATTCAGGGCATAAAACGGCCAATAAATTTTGCTCAGAGGTTTCTTTCAGGCTTTAGGCTCTTTTACATGCCATAAATATACGACATGGGATCCACAGCTTTACTTCCCTTTCGAAGGAAGCCATACTTAGAATTTTTATGCCTGAAAAAATCCATTGACCTGGCAGGGATTGACTGATGTGAAAATTTTATTGAAGGATTTGGTTGAAATAATACATACAGTTGAGAAATATTTAAATATAACTATAATAAAAAACAGGAATTTCAGAGGTAAGTGTCAATTGATCCTGTCCTTATAAATTTGAAGCATTGTGTCCAAAATGGGTGGTTATTTCAATAAAGGCTAGTTAAGTTTCAATAAAAGCTAGTTCCATCAGAATTACATATTGGTCAGTGAAGGAAAACACAATATGTAAATGGACTTTTATTTATAGAAGATTAATTGTACAATGTATTAATTAGAGATATGTTTAATTGTTTACATGCAGCTCATTTTGGAGTCACAAAAACTTTATTATGTGCTAATTCAAAATTATATTGATCAAACATGGAGCATGATATAGAACAGTAACCAGCTAAATGTAAATTTTGTTCTAATATCTGTAAAAACCCAAAATTAAATCATGTAATTCCTAAACATCCTTTAAAGAAACTAGCAGCTGACTTTTGCAAATTTGCTGACAAAAGTTATCTTTTGGTTTTTGAATATTTTTCAAGGTGGCTAAAAATAAAAGAATTAAAAAAATTAACAATAATGTTTGGTAATAAATGAATTTAAGTCTATATTTACATCCTATGGGGCATTGAAATTGTTTGTGATAACTTGCCGTTTGGATCTCAAGTGACTGTTTTAGGGTTAGCAGAAAAGGATGTTGGGATTGCAGAACATTTATTCAGTACAGTAGAATCCTGCCAACCCGATCCCTGTCAGTCCGAAAACCTGGATAATCCAAACCAAAAAAATTATGAAAGGAAAATTATTAAAGAAATTAAAATGGCCTTATATTACACATTAGAACATCAATTGTACTGTAAAAATAATACAATATTGCACATAATTATATACTTATGGTACCAATCAGCAGATTAACACTCAACAAATTTAACAGTAAGACAATAAAACAATAGTGTCTTACATCACTCATTGTTACATAAAAATTCAGTCATTTTTTGCTAATGCAAAGACGAAAATCTTGAAAATGATACAATTCTACACCATTGCTTCATAAATATTATGTCCACAGCTGTAGCATTGGGGTGTTGCTCTATGTACTGCAGGATGTCTCCAATTATTTTGTTCTATCCAAATGAGTAATTCCAGGCAATGGAGCTGCATCTGCTTCCCCGACTGACTTACTAGGAAACTATTCTGATCAGTCATAACTTGGACCTTCTGTGTCAGCTGATAACTGTTCCTTCACATGTTTCCTCTGCTTCTTCACAGTTAGGATTTGCTTCATGAGATATAAAACTTCAGTTCTGTCTGCTCTGCTTGGTTTGGGATTTTGCTATATGACAGTTGGCCGTAACTTTTTCATTATGTTCTAAGCAATTGTTTTTTTGACATTTTCTGATACCTCAGCTGCTAAATAAATCATGTCTTTGATATGACTTGTTTGAGAATATCGACAATAGTTTTAGAAAGGTCCTTGTTTCAATGAAGTATCTTAGAATCATCTTTTTATAAGCAGCTTTCATATTTTGTAGCACTTGTTGGTCTGCTGGTTGTAACAATGGCATAACATTTGGAGGCAGAAAAATTCTTCTTATATCTTCATTAACCAATTGGCCTGTTGAAAGATGTGCTGGTGCATTATCCATAATAAGTAATGCCCTGGCTGGTAAATCATTTTCTTTGTTTAACCTTTTTACTGAAGGCACAAACAGATTATGAAACCATTCTGTGAATAATGCACAATCATTCATGGTTCTTGTAGAAGACAGGGAGAACATTCTTATTGATGTTTTTGAATACTCTTAGATTTTTTGATTTTCCAATAACAATAAGTGGTAACTTATGATTCCCTGCTGCATTACTACATACCAATATTGTGACATGTGCCTTGCCCACCTTGAAATCTGAGCTCTAGCTTCACTTCTAGTCGCAAGACTCACATTTGGCAACAACTTAAAATTTAATCCAGTTTCATCACAGATGAGACTTCATGAGGTCATGGTTGTAATGAAACCATGTCTGCAAATTCAGTTACATACTCTTGTGCTGCTGGATGATCATTGATAATGATTCTCCAGTGATAGATAACTGTCATATCCCATGACTACTCTTCCACCTGTCCAACCAGCCATTATTTGCAGTAAAACTGGAATCACTATTCATCAGCTTACTAAGCTGGTGTCTTTTTCTTGGATTATGGGAACCTCAATGGAACACACTCTTTCTTGCAAAAACCATACAAAATGGCTTCATTAATTTTGTGAAAGTCTGAACATTATTATGTTTGGTGCTCCTCAACGACCTTTTGATCACAGTTCCACAAAATGTTTTTATCTTGACTCGATTTTTCTTTCATTCATTTATTGCTGCTTTTCCAGCACCAAATTCAGCTGCTAATTTTGTCCCACTTTTGTCTTTATGTGTTTTAAAACTTCAAGTTTATCTCTTAAAGAATAAGAACTATATTCTAAACTTAGGTATTCATTTTTTTTACACTAAACTCCATTTACTTACATAACAGTAAGACATGTTTTGGGAGGATTTTTCCCATCTTCGGGTTTGGTGAGCAACTGAAGATGGGTGAGATTCTCCCAAAACGCGTCTTACTTTTATGTAAGTAAACGGAGTTTAGTGTAAAAAATGAATACCCAAGTTTACGATATATTACCACTCCATTGTCAACAGCTTCATAAGTACAATATTTATAAACAAGAACTATGTTTTCACTTGCCTTCTATTTTTAATCAAACAGCAAAAATTAAAGCCACTTAAATGGATTAAAAACACAACCAATCATATTAATTGATATCATTGTATGATTCAGTTGAACTACACACTCTTAAAGCTTCACTTACTTTTCATAAATGTATGGAACCGGTTTCGAGAACATTTATGAAAAGTAAGTGAAGCTTTAAGAGTGTGTAGTTCAACTGAATCATACAATGATATCAATTAATATGATTGGCTTCACTGTGCAAGTTCAAATTTACATTTAAGTAAACAACCAATCATGATAAAAGTACAGTAAATCACTGCAGGATGTTTTGAGATTGATACTGTATCTCCAACTTAATTGAACTAAGAACAAACTTAACGGATCAAGTGCTCAAACCCTTGTTCCCATAAGAATAAAATATCCATGAGTAATGCAGTCAAATGTGAATGACCTTAACAAGCTCACTTTCAACAATAGCATTTGAGCAACAAAAATAATACTGCAAGTTACAACAACTGAGTATAATTAATTTGCAGATTTCATACACATTATGTTTAGGCTTAATTACATTGATTATAAAGTAAACCTGTTAATTCGAATTTTTGCCAATTTGAACAGGCTTCAACCCCAATTAGTTCTGACTGGCAGAGTTATACTGAAAATATAAAGATTTGAATTAGGGTCTATTGGAATTCATCTGATAGGAAAGAAGTGAGAACTGGTTTATTACCACTGTTAATGGGGAATTAAAATCTAAAATACAAATAGCAGATAGTTTATTGACTAATAATTAAAATGTTAAAAAAACAAATTGAGAGGAAATATTGAAAAGATAAGCAATATTATGATGTTAACTGTAAGGACAGACCAGGTATTAATGAAGGGATAAACATGACTATTAAAAAAAATGGTAGAAAGGTGGAGAAAATATGCAATAACCTAGGTCATGTAAAGAAATAGATGTAAATGGTAATCGAAGTAGAAGAGACAGTTCATTTTTAAGAAAATCATTAAAAGAACAAATTATTAACACAGATCTGAAACCATTGTGCATCAAATTATGAAGATCAGGCTAAAAACAATAATGAAGCTTCAATTAAGGATCCTACATTGAAAACAAGGTGTATTATCAGGATTGTAAAATTATCATGCAAGTTTAAAAATTACAGTAAGTCATTAATAATGTATATTATTTTGAAATTGTTATAAATACGCGGAATGTGTGATGATCATATGTTGTCATAGTGTCTTGTTAATCAGTTAATATGTATTGTGTGTGTTTTTTTATGTTTTATTCATTGTTGCTTTGACTGCATTGGTCTTCTTGCAATATCTGTAGATTGTGGACTGAATACTATAGGTGTAAGTCTGTAGGAATGAATGAAATGAATTAATGATCGCAAAAATGAGCTTGGAGCCCTTGGTGCCTCACAGCTATATTGCATTTACCTTCTCAAGTAAGGAAAACCTCTAGAAAAACCTTACCCAGAACTGGGATTCCAACCCAGGACCTAAGATTAGTAGTTGCAAATGCTACCACTAGACTTTGGATTTGGAGACATTCTCTATTATGTTATTGTTTTGAACTGATTAAAACACCTACCCTTAAACTTAAAGAATTACCAAAATGATCAAATAATCTTTGTACACTAACCAAGAACATGACTGCAGCTACGACAAGGATCTGTGAAGCTTGCTAGTGGCTGTGACACATCTACACGTGGTGGCTTGGCTGGAGGAGTTGGTGTCTTCCATCCATTGCATTTGCAGTCCGGAGCCTAAACAAAATGTAAAAAACTGCTTATCCAAATGGCCTTTTATTATAGTGAATAATAAACCTAGCTTTTATATGTATGTATATATATATATATATATATAAGTGCCAAAGAAAATGTAATTTTTTTGTTCACATACAATTTTTGAAAAATGTTTATAAATGTAAGACATGTCTTTCTAATGATAACATTTTAATACTATTTTAACACACTTTTTTTTTCTACTGACAATGAAAATTCTCTTAGTTTCATTTAACAATATATTATGTAGTTCCATATTTTTCTACAGCCATAAGTTCTGATGGAAACTTCTCATCATTAACACTGGTAGTTTCTAAAATTCTCCAGAGGGGGGATAACCAGAAGTATAGAGGATGGTACTTTGCACATATTTTCCGCATGTTTAGGTCCTCCCGTAATATGTGGTGCACTGTTTTTTCTGGAATTCCTGTTTGTACTTCTAATTCCACAAGAGTCCAGCACCTATCATTGCATAAGCACTGTTCTACCACCATCAGCAGTACATTCTAGACTAAGGAAATAGGATGTCCACTGCGCTGCAGGTCGCCAGTCACATTCTATCTTGTTTGAAGGCCTCTATCCACCTAGCCACTGTTCAATAGGGTAGGGCACGTGCAGTGCTTCCAGTATTTCTGTGTGGCATTCTCATGCATTCCTGCTGTGGAGAAATGTTATTTTCACATACGCTCATTGTTCACTCTTCGTGACCTCCATTCCTGACCACTGTTGCTCACCAACTGAACTTCAGGACGTGATGAGACACAACCTTACAGACAGCACAGACCATTCCTTGGATTTCGGGTTCTTCCACTGCCATTCGGACTGAGGAATTTGGGTTTCTCCACTGCTGTTTGGGACTTTGGCTGCAGGACTGTTGTCTATAAGGTTAAGTGTAAATTGGCAATGTACAACAAATGCAGACAGAGAGAACAGAAGGGTATCATTGAGGAATTGTAATACAGAAAAACAAGCAATTGTAAGCCTGAAATTCCGTTTGTTGGGTACATTATTAACCACATTTAGTTTAAATTGCAATACAGGGATATTAAATGGGAAACTTCAATTTAGCAATATAACATGTAAATTCAAAGGAATTTTATTTGCAATATCTGCAGCTATACTACTCCTTTCTTTTTTTGACAGTCCCTAGTGACTTAAGTCATATTGATGACCAGTATGAGTAGAGATAAATATGACTTGGCATTTTCTATCTTCTTACCTGACTCATATCTATACATATAACGATTTTATTGCTTCCTTTCAGTTTTAAGCATTTGATGTGTGTGGATATATTGAGGGGCCCATATTTTCCGTTTTTTAATTTATTGCACATGCTAGGATGGTATATAAAATTTTTAAAAAACAAAAGATAATGTATTAAAAATTTATTCAAATCTTCCTGTAAAGATCATATGTCTTCTGTCGGGTATCTACCAAATCAATTGCAAAGACAGTATATATATTGGGTATATATTAGAAAAATGAAAAGAAATTTGGAAACCTGTACCAAAGAACATTTCAGAAATATCTGTTACAAGATACAGATATTGGTAGTGGCAGTCAACATTTGATCAGAAAAACATGAAATTTATATTTAATAAACAAAATTTGAAACACACTTGCAAACTTTTGGAACTAATGGCATGGGAAAAAATTAACATCATCAAAAAATAAGAACTGTGATACCATAGCTGGATACATTTCATAACTTTCTCTGATTGCATACAGAGTATGCTTCTACCAGTTGGTTTTCTGCTGATGATGAGAGAGAATGTTCCCGAAACATGTCGAATTAAAAAACCTAGTAAGTGAAGTATGTCACCAAACCCAACTCTATTTCAATAGTAAACAAAAAATTAGTTCATTGACTGTATATTGATAATTACTTTTCTTACTTGTGTGATAAAATGAGCCCTATTCCCGAGTGTGTTGTGTGCCACTGAAAAACTCAGTGATGCTGCCACAATGAAACAACCTTTTTCAATAAAACATTCTTCCCTGTCTAGCAAAGATATTGAGTAGGTGAAAAGGAGAGGGGTACAAGTGCACTTTCAACACTTTTTAAAAAAATTACTTCATAGCTTTTAGCTATTCTAAATTCTGGACAAGGCTTGAATATTTGCTTATAGGTATTTTAAAATCAATGTTTTGGCTACATATTCCTTTTGTATTTAAAAAAAAAATTGTAAATTCTTACATTAATTTGCATTCTTTTGCTTCTGAACAGGCACACAAACTCTTTTGCCAAAAAATCTTTATGATTAACACTCTCAGTACTGAGATATATTTTGTATATTTCCCCAGAAACCAGGTTGTGGTGAGTTTGAGAAAATTGTTCCTCTCTACTTTAACTCCTCTTGTAATACACCATATAAATAGTTAACGTTTCTACACTCATATCCCCATTTTTGCCTTCAAATATATTTACTAATGTAAATAAGTACTGCTACCCTCTAAACTGAAAAAAGAAGTATTTCAAATATATTTATTGCTAAAGTACTTCTAACATCAACACATTTTTTCATAATCATCAGATGAGCTGCTACCACTACAATTGCCCCCTAGAAAAAGAAACAATGCCTCTTCAATGACTTTTGATTATCCTATATTTAAAAAAAAATTATTCAAAATATAATATTTGACAGTATTTTATGCCACATATCTTCATATATGCCAATATCTTCCAATTCATATACCTTACTATAAAAATTACTGATATTATGTGATTTCAATAATTTGTTTCTTCATCAGTTAGCCCTTTTTATGCCATCTTGAAACACTATAATCAATTATTTGCACAAAGACAATACCATTTCTTTCTGCACTCTTCATAGCTTCCTTGCAATGTGAATAAAATAAAAGAAATGGAAGCAAATACTGTCTGTCAGCAGAATCTGTTTCTAATAGTATGGAGAACACAATGTGCTGACCAAGCACATAACAATTATGTGCAGATTTTTAAATGAAACATTTTGATTAGAAACGATAGATTGATAAGTTTCAGAAGTATTCAAGCCTGTAAAATTTATAGAGATGATTTGTTTATTTGGTTTATTTATGGATGCTCTTTAACATCTCAGGTTATCAGCATTCCATTCAATTGAGGGCATGGAACAGCCAATAAATTGTGCTCAGAGGCCTCTTCTTTCAGGTTTGATGTTCTTTTACATGCTATAAATCTATGACACAGGACCTATGGCTTTACTTTCCTTCAGAAGAAAGCTATACTTAGGATTTTTAATCCCAAAATAATGCATCAACACTGGCTGGGATTATACCTGCAATCTTGGGTCTACAGGCATGATGCCTAGAGCATTAAGGATGCTGATGTGCACCATTTACATAACATTATATTAATTTCAATGTTGTACCAAAGCAATAAAATACTAATTCTCTGTTAACTTAACAGTAACAGAATATGTTTGTTACTTTATTTATTAACTATATACATAGAGAAGAAAACAGAAATGTAATGTAAACTATACAATGTGCTTGTCATTGCATTATTTAACAGGGTGGTATTTAAAATGTTAATCAGAAGCGGTCAACTGTTGGGGAGGTCAGCTGTGAATGGTTAGCTTTTCATTGTTGATACAAATTAACACTTATGCTTTGCATGACAATGTTGTGCCATTCCATACACAATTTCTAAGTAAACTATATTATCTTAAAAATTACTTGTATAGGCAGTTTTAGGCTCAAAAATTAAGAAATAGACATTGGCCCCCATTTTGGATCATTTTATGCACTATTAAAGCACTCCCAATGAATATCATTTTGCATAAATTTCAAACATCTGCAATTAATTTGCACTTTCCTATAGGAACTAAATAGCCATTTGCCCTTAAATTCAATTATTATTTATAACTATGTGATCAGAATTCTACAAAATGCTTGTTTTTATTATGACAATCAGCATTGTCACTGAACGCATCAATATTTGCTGGTCATATTAATTATTGTGATTAAGCCTATGTTTAAGAGCTACTTATTTCAAAGTTATGAAGTGTTTTCATTTCACCATGGTATAAATTGCTAAGTGCACTTTTATTTCAAAAACCTAGATACATACAGGACATGACAAAAATGCAAGATCAAATTTTGACCATTGCAATTGCAAAACAAAACATGCTCTAATTAAGCTACCTTTGCTAAAAAACCATTCTGGCTCTTAAGTGAAGAAGCACATAAATACAATGAGCTCATGTTTATTCCTGTGCAGGTTTGGTTTGTGCATAATGACAATGACATAGCTATGGCCACAGAACTATGTTGCAACATGTGATATGTTGCTTAAGCATATGGATTAATGAAACTTAGCCTCAATGACACATACAGTTTGATGGAAAACAGTTTATATTCCTTCTGAAATAGATGCACATTACAAAATATTTTTTGAAGGTATAAACTGTTTTATCCTGCAGCATATGGTGCTAATAAATCTGAATGTGCATTATTAGTTTTTTTCAACTTTTTTCCATATTCTCCAAAAAACGAGAGTTCATTGTATTGCTAAATAGAGTACACAATATAGGAACACTCTTTCATAGCTTGTATTTACTACATGGAATGCCAACTTTTTTAAGATTTATTTGATATATGATTATAAGACAGATTATCCATGCTAGATTAGAGTTGGTTCCAATGCTTTGCAATTAAGTTAAATAAATCTCGAAGTTGTGCTCTGGTTCCCTTAACTAGTAATCCTGAAGAATATTAAAATCATAAAATATACATAGTTATTAATATATTTGAGATATTATTTAACATTAGTAAAGAAATATGAAATAGAGCAGATTATTGAAGGAAAAAATGTTACTCACCTGACAAGCTGAATAAATGGCAAGCTTAAGTAACTTTTTGTTATGAGGCCAGTTATAAACCTGTTGTTTACGTTGCTGTATGCGCTGTAGGTTGCTTTGTCGTGATGATTGATCTGTTGCTCCTGCTGCAACTGTATTACTACCACCTGATGTAGATGCCTGGGCCAACCGAGATGCTGCATCTTCTGATTGACTTGAACTAGTTCCTACTTCTGTGGTACTTGACATTGAGGAAACCTGATTACAGATCATAAAACTGTGTTTCATGAAAAGGAAAAAAAAATATTTCATTATTAGGGCTATTGATTTCATTGGATCCATTAGGATTAACTAACCAAATATAGTAAAGCAATTCGTCAAGCCAAATGATGAAAGGAACACAATTGCTCTTTGAATCATGTGCAGAGCCAAGCTCTACATGCCATTTGCATATGATTGTCAGATCATCAATGTAAGTGGTACTTCTTGCTTTAGAAAGTTAAAAGCAGTAATACAAATTGCTATTATGCATAAATTCATGCTTAATGCTTTGCTTTTGAAAATGTGAAATTTATCTAAATGGGATATGGAAAGGATGTATTCTTTACTTTATGCACAAGATAAGGTTTTGTCAATAACAACACAGAATTTCAGATTTAATTTTGTGATTGATTTGATTGCCAGTATAGGACTGAAGAAAGCAATCAAGGTGATTAATATCTATTGCAACAAGCGAGGTCTGAAAATAAATAGGAAAACATCTACAATTATGGTCTTTAAATAGGGTTATAAATTAAGGAAGTTGGAAATTGGAAGGAGAAGAATTACTAGTAGTAAGAAAATATGATTAATTAGGTGCTAGGTTGGGTTCTAATGAGAAATGGAACCAGCGGAAGAAAATAAGAGCAGTTAAAGAAAAATTGGCTAAATTTATTTAAGAAATATCAAAAATTAAAATAAAATGGCTGGAAATTGTATATAGTTACTGCAGAGGAAAAAAGTATGTAGTTACTGCAGTGGAAGGCAAGAAGTAGAAGTTGGGTAGAAGTTTCGGGTCCAGATGTGGAATGGAAACATATTGAGCAAATATATAGAGCTGCCTGTATAGACCAGATATGAGTCTCATGATGTTGTTCAAGTTGATCATTTGGGAAGATTCTTCAGGGTCTACATGACAGGGGAACTGATTCAAGTGCCAGAACAAATGCAGTGCAGCCTACGTCAGTGTTATAGAGAACAGTTTGCTACATTCCTTCATGCCAGTTTCCCAAAAGAAGAGAAATACATATTTACATGTATTGTGCATCCAACCATCACAAACTCTGTTTAAATGCTTGGGAAATTGTTCTGATGGTTACATAAATTTGAGAAGCTTTTCTAATGTTTGTACCGGACTGCCAAATCATTTGAAAAGTAAAATATATATTTCAAATTTGAGTGCAATTCTGTTTTCAAAAGAGCAAGTAGATTTCTTTGGAAGGCATGAATACATACTGTATAATTTTTCATTATACTTTGAGATGAAAACAAAAGTATTATACATCACTTTTAACATTTCAGTTAAGGGTTTTATTTCATAATCAGTTTTCCAAAAATTATGTTAGCTTCATTTTTAAAAATATGTGAATTAGATCATTTCAAAAAATATTTGTTTCACGATTTCCATGTTTTCTATTACAATTAGCCCTTCATATCAAGTTCTTGAGGCTATAAATTGATAAGAAATTAAGTTGGAAGAAACATATAGAGACTACAGCTTCCAAGTCAGCTCTGCCTGCTTTGCTTTGAGAAGTTTGAATTGTGAATAAAAATACATTAAGGTTAATGATCTATGCATAATTTTATTCCATTTTGAGATATGGGAGACTTTTTTCGGGTAATTGTGTCTACAGTAAGAAAGTGCTTATCTTGCCAAAAGAACTATAAGAATCTTATGTCCTGTTGGTTCTCCACAATCATGTAAACTCAGTATTCATAATTGACAACAACTGTGAAAGCCTTCATTCTTTTTTTTTTTTTTGATTGATTTATTTAAGGACGCTCTTTAACAGCTCAGGTCATAAGCGTCCCATTCAACTCAGGGCGTGAAACGGCCGACAAATTTTGCTCAGAGGCCTCTCCTTCATTCTTTAATCATATAGACCATTATATAAGGACCACAATATTCTTACTCTTACTGGCAAATGCATATATACTTTAATGACTTTGTTGCTAACTACTTTAATAACTAAATGAACTATCTGTACAAGGCATGCTATTGATTAGAATAGATCAATAAATTCACTGAAAATTTTCCAGAAAAACAATTATTACTCTGCAGTGCATGTATGTAAGTTATCCAGCTTCCTTGATACTACTATGTAATTCAAAGAGTGCAAACTTTTCAAGAAAAAATAAAAATACATGTTAAAATACTCATGCATTATGTAATATGGATGACTATTTTAATTAATGCCTAATTAATAAATTTACCTATAATGCTAATAAACTAAGTCAGTAGATATTTCCAAAAATTAAATGAGGATTTATTAATTAACAAGTAATGGTTATAAAGCTACACATGCATATAATCATGCAGTATTATAAACATTAACGGTTTGTTTGAATATTTTATAAGAAGTATGACATGTTCAATATGCTTGAGCTTTGCTCACCATAGGATCTCACAAGAATATCTACTACTACCACTACCACTAATTATGTAATACATTCACATACATTTATCTACAATTATTATTTCCTTGATAAGGCATTTGGCAGAATTGTAGGTTATTTCTTACTACAAATGTGATAGATCTGTCTTACTTTTCCTTTGGTCAAATTGCCTTTTACATTTTTTATCAAACAAAATGTTGAATACTCTGGTTTGGGAGGGGAAAAGACCCCGAGCACTACCAGCTGAAAATGTCATCCAGCTTTTAAAATTAATTCGTTTTATAATATATTATCAGTGGCAAAATGCTCATTCCTACGACACTAATCATTTATCTAACACAATATGCGAGCAATAGAACTGACAGTCAAATACTACAACTGACCATTTTTTGTGGTTTATCATAAGGGATTAAAATTAGCATACAATTCGTCATGTTCTCTTCAGGGGCCTTCTCTGCAGTTGTATTCATTACGCTGTCTCAGAAACAAACGTTTGGTGGCAAATTATTAGAATTTGTTTTTAGATATTACAATCTAGGAAACTGCTTACAGGTTAGGAAATCAGCAATTGGCTATGTAAAATGAATACTGACTTCATTAGACCGTGAACAATTTTGAACACTCACTGTTCTGAAATGCGCCTTTTGAATATACCACTGTAAAATGTATCTGATACCTGGAAAACGCAGTTATTAAATCCAATTACGTCTTACACATTTTACATTACCACCATACTTTTTTGCGTAGCCAACTGACCTTACACACGAGCGAGCCCTCGTTTGTGTTTAAAAACTTCCTGGAGTCTCGCAAAATGCATTGCGTTTACATCTCGAAGACGGCTACCACCATCACCATAAATTATTATTATTATTATTATTATTATTATTATTATTATTATTATTTTCCCTGGAGTTTAGTAAAATTCCTTAATACATCTCCAAGAAGACCATCGCCACCATGAATTATTATTATTATTATTATTATTATTATTATTATTATTATTATTATTATTATTATTATTATTATTATTATTATTATTATTATTATATCATCAATACAATTTGAAATTTAATCACATTAAAACTTTACTGGAAACTGGATCGCCGTTATCATCCTCTTCCTCCTCCTCCTCCTCCTCCATTCTTTCTTTTGGTATAGTTTATTGGCTATTTTCTCGGGTTGTGCATCCTTCTTGTATATAAGTTGTCATTAAACATAATTTCTTGAGTGACAGGATAATCAACTTTTTTCGTCATATTACACCTATCTAATTTATGTATGGGATATGTAACCAATCTATTTTTTAAGACATTCGTTCTACAGATGCATTAGAATGACAAAATGGACAAGCGAATTTTAAATTGAAATTCTGAATCAAAATTCAGGTATTCTTCAATTTTCCTCCAAAATTCCCAAATTCAAAATTCAAAATTCAGAAGCGACGCTTTTTCTTTATCGTCTGAAAAGAAGTTAAGTCTTATTTTCAATTTGTTGTACTCTCTCAAAACCTACTTTAGACTGAAATTATTTTTAAAGAATTTCACTTAATTACAAGTAGATGTTTGATCCATGAACAGTTAAAATTTATGTCTAGAGCCTAAGAGTTCTAGGAAGACCAAATTACGCAAAATACAATGTTGTACTGGTAATCTTTTGGTAGAATTGCAAGCCTCTAATCTGAAAATTTCAATATTCTGAGAATGTACTCAACTCTGAATGAGTTTCTTCACCTGTTGCTATTTAATTACATTCAAGGGCTAAGCAGAAATTTTTTCAACATTGCACTTAAACAATTGTCCTTCTATAAGTAGGTTGGTTTTAAAACGTTGAAGCTCGATATCTAATCGTAGAAACCTTTTAGATTCTTTGTCAAACGAAGCAATAATTTTTTTTTTTCAGGCTAGTAAATCATGTTGAATGCATTGAATTTGGTGGTAACACAAAATTTAGTGATTGCAAATAAGCCTTTGTGAGCGTATTGTTCAACTGAGGAAACAAGAGAAAAATATTGTATATCGCATAACTGAGACAGAATTTTTGTCAACCTTTAGTCCCTAAACTGGACAGCACTGACCCTTGATCTAACATCATAGAAACACAATTCTCCGCAGCAAACTATCTTGCCTTATAAGGATTGATGATTTTTAACTAGATGTTCTCATAATTTATTAAAGATCTTCAAGAATGTTTTGTCGTTTTGGATTACGAATGAATGAATAGTGCTTAACGCCCGTTTTTGCTACAGAGGCACCACAGGCGAGGGACACTGGTGATACATGAAATGATATATTGGAAAAGGATTTATTTTTAACGAAGGAAACGTTCCAGGCCTAAGTTTACGGTACCTCCCCAGCATCTGCCATTTATGAGGACTGAGGAAAACCTGGAAAAAACCTCAGTCATGGAGGACGATCGTGGCGGGATTCGAACCCCAGACCTCCCGCTCACGAGTCCGCGATTTAACGACCTCGGCCACCTGTGGCGGTTTGGACTGCGAGAAAAAATATACATAGGAAGGACCTAGTAACAACTAAATGCAAAGAGTGACAAATGCATTCGAAAATTACACTTTCCTCATTATTCTGTAGATGCTGAAATATGAATGAACCTTCTTCCCCCAACATAGCATTAGTATTGTTACTGATATACCCAACAACATTTACAGAACAAGGAAGTGCTTTAATAAAACAAGTTTTTACAGCAGCTTTCTTTATTTTTATAAAATCAAATAAATGAGTATTAATGCCTGGGCAATTATTACTAACGCTTCTTACGAGAATGCTTACATTTCTATGTCCGTCCTTTTTTTTTTTTTTAAACAAATATCGGGAGTGCTTTACTCGTAAAGCGTATTCATTTTTTCTTCAACAGCCATATTTAGTCACTAGACATGTACTTTTCAAGGTCATCTTCTGAGCTTTTAGGGAGTCCGGAAAAGCAGCTCGATTTAACTCAACACTATGCTCAATAAATCAAAACTCCTATAATGTTCGACTATGTCAAACCTATTCGGACTTCATAAAATTTAATTTATATTTTGATTCTCCTGTTATTTTTTTAAAAAGAGGACCTAATTCTAGGAACTTTTTAAATATGGAGTGCATGATTACTTGTGTTTTTTTTTTTTTTTTTTGAGTAGTGTTTAACGCCCGTTTTCACTACTGAGGCACCACAGGCGGTGATTACTTGTGTGTCAGAGTTAAACAGCATCTTTCTAATTCACTTGCCGTTAAAATTTTTGTAACAAACAATTGGCTGTGTATATTTGCAATTTCCCTTTAACTTTGGTATCCTGGAGCCAACAGTCTACAAATGTCGCGACGTTTCCTTTTTTGTTAGTTCTCCTTCTATTCTGTTTTTTAGGTTTCGACGGTCCAGCAGTCTCTTTTTCAAACGTTTTACGCTATTCGATGCACAGAGACACATTTGCATCATTAACCACGAAGCGCCTGTACAAGTGAAAAGCTATTTAATTAATCACATTTCACTAGGCACATCATTCAAGTACATTGCTTGTTTTGATAAATCCACTCGGCCTCATTGAGAATTGAGAAGCAAACATTACACTTGAGGTAGGATTGGTGACTGTCAACCAATAATAAGATAATCAACAATGCAGATATTATTTTTTATTGTTAATGCAATTTCTTTTTCATCATCTTGGCACTCTAAATCTCGGAGTGAGCCTTGGCCTGCCGCAGCGACCTCTGCTTCCTCTACCTCCGTCTAACGACTTCATTGATAGAGGGCAATATTGCAGGGAGGCATGTGATCAGCATGACGCACCCCATAGGTAGTCTATTACGCGGTTCCCTAAATCGAAGAACTCCACCTTTTATCAGGTAGCTTCCCAATTGTCCTCACGAGGCCGGGTAGACCTTATTCCAGACCTCCATAACTCAGAAAAATTTCTAAGTAGGTATCGCGAATTGAAACTGGACGTTTCAGTCAGCCGTCAGCAATGTTAATCTCTAGATCAGGGAGAATTAACCCTCACCCAATAATAACATAATCAACAATGCAGAGTATATTTTTATTTTTGATACAATTTATATTAAACATAATGAATACACCCCTTTAAAACTAATCGTAACTAAGGACTGAAAAAAGCTAGGACTACCAAGTGGTGTCTTATTTTATATGGACAAGACATTTTGACTTACTTGTCGGTGTCCGTACACTACTGTACCATACACGAAGAAATGTTAAAATGTTCGTATTTTCTGCTTTGGCTAATACATATTATTTTGTTTTCTTCATTATTTCATCCATTTTATCTAGTTGAATACGACTTAGTATACACTACACAGCAGAAAACGCCATATACCAAGCTAGTCTCTCTCTTTATACAGCACCTGAGTTTGGGTTTCCAACCTGTATAAGGCCAAATATGAGACATTACAGAAGCAAAAACATACCTATACTTGATCAATTGTATTAAAAAGCTTTAGTACATTACTTGTAACATTTTTTTGGATTGAAACATACTCTTAATTTTGGGCATAACGGCTTTTCAAAACAATCATCGTAAAGCGATGTTTTAGTGTTTAAATTTGTTGCTGTATTATTGTGTCGCGTGATAATTTAAAACATTCAGGCTTGCCTAGCAACCGATCATAAGAGGACGGTGTAGTCTGAAATAATGAAAAATGTTTTTTTTTAAAGATTTTATCATTAAAAATCTCCGAAGTTTCTAGTTTTAGAAAATATACACTTTAGATGTATTACATACTTTTTAGATATTTAAACGGGTTTTTAAATGCACAGCGCTGCCCTTTAAACCAGCTCGATGCTTTTGCAACACCTCCTTTTCAGTCTTCATGTTTCTCTTGTTTTCTGAGATGATATAAACATTGGATAAATTTTGTTTGATGATAGAAACGTCCGGTATGACTGCACTGTAGCATCATTATGCTTCTTTGTTTCATGGCTGCCTTGTTAAAACAAAGTTTATATTGTGGTGAAAAAGAAAGTTATTTGTGGCGTTAGTGTATTGTGTTAGTCTAGAAGTAATAGAGTTTTAAAGAAATAGAAATTCCGTGGAAATCAGTACGCATAAAAAAAAAAAAAAAAAAAAAAAAACAACAACATATTGTTGATGAAAAGTTTACAAGTTTGTGAGGCAAAGACTTAGCCTACTGAAATTTCGGCTAGCTCTTTTAAGGAAAACTCAGCTACAAGCAAGAGAGTGACTTAAATAGTGTACATGTCATTTGTAATGTAAGTACTGTTAATGATAATTATATTATTATTACTGTTAATTTACTTTCTAACTTTATAAGTAAATGTGTCATTTATGGAAATTGCAAATTAGCTGTTTCACTCTAAATAGAAGAAAATATTAATTAATAAAAGAAGGGAACTGTGTTCTGGAACTTGTTATGAAATGTAGACAATATGATATTGTATTGTTGCAGCTACTTTCTTCACCACAGGTAAAGTTTAGATGTGGAAATTTTCAAGATCATTGTAAAATTTGTAGTATGCCTAATTATGCTTGGGACCACAAGTGTGATATGAATTTTGAGGGAAAAAGTGGAAAGTATGTGGACAGGAGAGCTAAACAAATTTTCTCACGCTCTCTTGGTGAGCGTGGTGTGAGATACACATAATTCTTAGGAAATGGGGACTCAAAATTGTATAAAGCAGTGTGTGAGAGCAAACCATATGGTGACAGTGTATTGATGTAAGTCAGAAAACTGTTCTTATTTTTAACCTCAATTTTCTCAAATCGACATTTTTAGATGATAATGTTCCTTTTATTCTGAAACTACTGAAGGTAGAATGCTGAAACGTTGTGCACATTTGTTGCATATTTTAGTGCACTTTCACGAGGTTTTATAGGAAACCATGGATTTTAGAGCCGTAAAAGTGTAAAAAAATAAAAAAAGAGGAAAATTAGCATTGTACATTTTTTAAAAATGTACATAATTTTTTCAGAACCACAAAAGATACACAGATGAAAGTGCAAGCTTTTTTATTTTACTATAATGAAATAATTCAAGGATAACTGCTTGAATCACCTGCAAGGAGGACCTCGCGGTTAGGATTGGAAAAATTGAAGGAGTTAGATCCTTTGGAGATTTAGACAGGATGGCACACCTTTTACAGGATAGACTGTTATGAGGACAATTGTCATATAACCATAAGATCTGTACCAAAGAACGTAAAATGGGGGCCCAAAGAACTTAAAACGCAGGAAATTCTTTAATAAAGCAAAGAGAAACGGAAAATGGGGAGAATATCATTCAGTTTACAGATATAACAAGGCTATTTGAAAGCCAAACAAACCTCTTGGAGGGACTTTTGTCAGTAGATCAACAGCCTGAGAGAAGCCGCGAGAATCCAGTAGGTAATGGCCTATGCAAGTTCCTTAAAGGAACCCACAGGGAACTATGCTAATACGGAGGAAGATATACTTAAGATGCTACTTAAGGCCTAATTATCTGGTTGTAAAATTCAACCACAACACTAGTAACAACTCCAGTCACAATGAGGTAGACCATCTGTTTAGGTCATCCTCGCCAGGCCAGAAATTGTCTCGAAAGACTATTGTAAAAATTAAATGGACCACAAATAAATTTGGCCCATATAAATCTCCTAGAAGAGACAACATCTTTCTTGCTTTATACCGGAATTCCTCTATATTCTACTCTGTCATCTTTTCAGGGCGAACCCGGCCAGGACCGATGGATTTTTTCGGGGCGTAAAAATCCTAAACATGGCTTCCTTCGGAAGGGAAGTAAAGCCGTGGGTCCCGCGTCGTACATTTGCGGCACGAAAAAGAACCTCAAGCCTGAAAGAGAGGCCTCTGAGCAAAATTGGTCGGCCGTTTCACGCCCCGAGTCGAATGGGACGCTGATGACCTGAGCTGTTAAAGAGCGTCCTTAAATAAATCAATCAAAAAAAAAAAATCTTTTCAGGGCAAGTTTAGCTTTTGGCTACGTTCCTATGCCATGGAGACTTTCCAGAGTAGTAATTATTCCGAAAAAAGGGACGAGCAGATTATTCAATTGCTAAGAATTTTAGACCCACCAGTCTATTCTTCTTCTTGCTAAAGACACTGGACAGAATGGTGGAAACATATACTTGGGATCAGGTGCTAGTTAGAGCACCGTTGCACCGAAATCAGCATGCTTCCAGTCGAGAGGGTTCTCAGACATAGTCCTAGATAATTTAGTAGAATAGTTGAGGACTCTCTGGCTAGGAAAGTTGTTGATTTGGTTTATTTATGAAAACTCTTTAACATCTAAAGTAAGTAGCGTCCCATTCAATTCAGAGCGTGAAACGGCCGGCAATTTTTGCTCAGAGGCCTCTGCTTGAGGTTCTTTTTCGTGCCGTAAATCTACATGTGATTTTTACGCCCGAAAAAATCCTTTCCGTGATCTTGGGTTTATGAGGAAACTTTGCTTACTACTACATTACCAGGACCGACTCTGCCTAGGAAACAATAGGCACTGATGAGACACGAGATGAAATGATATATTGGGAAACGATATGGAAACGTTTCAGGCCTAAGTTTAGGATGCCTACCCGGCATTTACCTCACTCAGGGATGAAAGTCCTGGCGGGATTCGAATCCCAGACCTTCCACTCACGAGTCCGCGCCTTAACGACCTCGGCCACCCGTGGCGGTGTCTTATGCGATGACATAGCCGTAATCCTGATGGGGAAATTTCCTCAGACAATAACGGACATCATGAATGATGGGCTGGTTATGATCAAAAACTGGTGCATGAGGGAGGGATTAAAGCGAACCCCTCGGAAACAGCTATTTTATCCTTTACAAAAAAGAAAAGCATGCAAGGCTTTGATAACCTGAAATTTTCAGAACACATGTGGCAATCTCCATAACTGCTAAATATTTTGGCATACTGTTGGATAGGAAGCTTCGTGTAATACTCACGTAGATAAAGTAATCCGAAAAGCAAAATGGTCCTTGTGACCTGCAGACACTCTATTGGTACGTCATAGGGAATGAGGCCCATGACATGCCGGTGGTTATATAGCGCTATCATTAGACCTTAGTTAACTATGGAATTGTGGTGTGGTGGCTGAAAACGCTACAAATCTCTGTGATATCTAAATTTTCAAGTCTGCAAACACTTGGCCTGTATGTGCATAACGGCGGCTTTTAAAAGTATCCCAACTGTTGCAACAGATACCCTCCTTGGTCTAACATACTGGATATATTCCTCAAACGGAAGCAAGACTCGCAGCCTACAGATTAGCACATGCAGGAGGATGGAGGAATGGTTATTATCCTGGCCGTACTAAATATTGGAGGTCTGGGATATTCCAGAACAGGAAACGAGATCTGCTTTCAACGAGTTTTCAAGGTAAATCTTAGATCTCGATCAGACTGACGGGAAAGATCCAAGCTAAAATGTCCATGGACACAAACGGCTCAAGGATACTCAATCAAGCCGGAGCAGGAATCTTCGGCGAAACCCACAGAACCAACATAAGTATAAGTGTCGGGAAGTATTGCACATTTCAGCAGATATCTTGGCAATTCTAAACTGTGCTCAAAAAGGCGTAAAGAAGAACTACCATGGTAAGTATATTCTGATCCTCTCGGATAGTCTACTTGTTCATGGTGAGCACTTGATTATGACCAATTTAATTAAATAATGGTAAAGGAATGTATTCAAACACTGATGGTTCAGTTGAGATGAGGTGGGTGCCAGGTCATGAAGGTGCAGCAGATAAGTTACAAAGAAGGGAGTATCAAACTGCTACATTGGTCCTGAACGAGCCTGCAGGGTTAGCAAATCCGCGGCAAGAACGCAATCAGGTTATGGGTCAGAGAGCAACACAAGACACAATGGTCCAACTATCCCGGACAAACTCTTGGTAAAAGTATTATCAACGGACCTAATCCCACATTCACTACCTGAAGTAGTGACATGGCCATTTCAGGAAGCATCTGTAGAAAATGGGTCTCTTTCAGAAAGAGCCCATCTGTAGACTTTGCAGTCTACTTCACGAAACTGCCAAGCACATACTCCTAGAACGCGAGGCTCTGGAGAGAAGGAGATATCAACTCTTAGGTTCACAACCATAACTGAATATGGATGGTCCCCTCATAGGTATTAACGTTCTGGATCTTATAAAGAATACTGAATTTTATCTACTATAACGGTGTGGGTAGCACAAAAGTACGGGAGTCGGAGAACTCTCTAAACCCCCCTCTGCCCCACACCACCATAGTGAGAAAATGCACGAATAATTATAATTCTGTGCTGCAAATCGTTAGATGAGAAAAGGAACATAAACATATCAATCTTTTGAACAACTCTTATTTGTTTAGTTGTTAAAGGAATTCTGTTTTAAAATTTATGTCGTTTCATTATATATAGATTTTTTAAATGTGTTTCAAATTTAAGAGTTTCACTTTTTTACGGTCAGTATAATACATAAAAAGGATCTGTGTACCATAGTTTAGATAAGAGCATTTAAGATTTAATTGCTATCATGTTGCAGATCCTGACTATTTGTATTAAATTTGCTGCCATTCGAGCTCAGTCTAGTGTTTTAGTTGATCGCTAGTTTCTGTGCCTTGCGGGATAATTTGTTATCAGTAATTTAGTGCCAGAGTTGTTTAAACAAAATGTCAAAGTGTCGGTATTGCAGAAAGAGTTTAAATTATTAAAGAAGAAAAATAAGAAAGAGGAGTCCTGAACATGGAAATCAGGTGGAAGTGATAAGTGTTGTAAATTTTAATTCAGGATATAAAGTCATTGTGAAACAAAGGACTGACGGAGTATCATCAAGCATCTTATTAGCAAACTTTTTTTAAAATATAATGATCTAAATAAAGACGATCTTCAGTGTAGAATCAAAACTTTACTCAATATCATCGACATGGGTGGCCGATGTCGTAAAGGCATGGACTCGGAAGTGGGAGGGCTCGATTCCAGTCAGGGGCTTCCTCCCTAACTAAGGGTCTTCCAGGTTTTCCTCAGGCCTCATAAATGGCAAACGCGGGCTTGGAATACTTCCTTCCTTAAAACATGAGCTCCCAATTTATCATTTTATTTCATGTTCATATCACAGTATCAACCACTAACTCAGTACTACTAACTTTTTTAATTTCTCTATCTGTTGTCTGCATCAGATATTTGTAGGAAAGCAGTCCGTGTTTTATTTACGAAGAAGATTTTACACGTCATATTCAAAGCTTCAGATTTGAGTTGCAGAAGGAGATATGAAAACAACAACCAGAGAACAAGCAAATCTACTATAATAGAAAATGATATTTTGGTTTCTAGCAGTCCAGTTGTATACAGATTTTATGTTATTTCTGATTTTGCCGGTAACTATATATGCAGCGAAACTTTTTGATAATTAATACAAAACCTATTTACGTAATTTATATCTCAGAAAGGCTGACCGCACTCATCATTTTAAGAATGGATGTGGGAGGGCAAGTACAATTGTCGTGAATGATATAATGGAAACGTTTTTAGCGACAATGCTAGAGCATTATGAAGCTTTCATACACTCCAAAGAAAATTCATAAGATGCGGTTCCTGTGCTTTTTTTTTTTGATGAGTGTTTATTTTAACTATTATATTTAACTGGCAGTGTGTCACAAATAAACCATTGCTTCCTAGCTCCTAAGATCGCTTAGTAGATTCGGGGACCAAAACATTAATTCCGCAGGGAGTCTCCACAATTTTACGTTATGCCACTGGATTGCCGTATATTTTTAAAACACTTTCTGAAATATATGCAATTTGTCAAAAAAAAACCTCATGCAACTAACAATTCATTACTTAACTTAACTCCTACACCCAAGAACGCGGGTTCGAACCCGGCCAGGACCGATGGATATTTTCGGGCGTAAAATTTCTAAGTATGGCTTCCTTCGGAAGGGAAGTAAAGCCGTGGGTCCTGTGTCGTACATTTACGGCACGAAAAAGAACCTCAAGCCTGAAAGAGAGGCCTCTGAGCAAAATATGTCGGCCGTTTCACGCCCTGAGTTGAATGGGACGTTGATGACCTGAGATATTAAAGAGCGTCCATAAATAAATCAATAAAAAAAAACGCAATTTAAACAATTCATAAAAAATAAAATGGCTATATGATGGAAGTTTTGTTCAAGACTATTGAAAATTATACAAAAATGAGATATTAATTGCTTATGTTTTTTGAGGACATTGTAGAGAATTTTGTTGGAGTCTTTCTGTATATCACAGGCTCAAGAGTTCGTAAATTTCTGGCTGAATGTAAAATTACTTTCTTTTGGAGATTTTCTCGAAGATATTTTGTCACTCATACATATACTATTAAAATACTACAAAAGAACACGCTTGATAATGTTTATTGTAATAAAGAAATTGCAAAATTTAAGCATATTTACAAAAATGCCTAAAACTTTATAGACAGGAAGCATAATAGGTGGATGTGAACTGCTTTAAAAGCCTGTATTTTTACTGCAGCTTACTTTATAACCAACAATTACTTTCTGTTTCATTGCTTGAGAAGAAACTACGTGAATATGCAAGCTCACGAAGACGAATATACTCAAGGAAGGAGAGGTTACAAATTACATATCCCTGAAAAGAAGCGTCTATAGGAGCACTAAAACCATTGCTGTCTGTTGTTGGTATATAATCATTAAAGCTGACAACAATGTTAATGTAGTTTTAATTTTTATAAAACATATATTTATACTAAGTATGAAGCTGCAAATAGAAGTTATATCTTCGGTTCGGGTTGTGTATTGAATAACGGAACATATTAAATTAGGTGAGAATGAGTGTACAGCAAAGGAGCACGATATTAAGCAGTAATTCGTTTTTATCACACTAACGTTACGCTAACTTAAGCGTAGCAACTTAGAACTAATCTTTAACAAAAAACAAAAACAAAAAACAAACAAAAACATAAGATTAATTCTCCTTTTAAAGTGAAATACAACACAAAATCCATATATTATACCTATCACAACATAACCGCGCTCCTTTATAATGCTTTTGAGCCATTACGTGTGCACACGTTACATTTAGAATTAGTAGCTCAATAATCTGTTACATATCTATGCATTTTTGTTGCTTTACCTTTCTTCAGAGCGGGGAATGCGGTGAAGCGATGGTTTGCTTCCATCTTCACGTTTCATCAGGAACGTAGCAGGTTTTATTAACATCGTCACATATAGGATATTTAGCTAATAAAAAGCAAGCTACATAAACAGAGCTAAGCTCTACATAGTTAAAAACGTTTGAATGTGTACCTTAAATTTCAACAATCGCATATGTTATATTCCACCTCATTTCAAATGATCTTACACGGAATTGTGTTCTTCCACATGTATTTTGCATCCTATATCAAGCCAAATTTATTACAGAATAATGTTATGAAATACGTACCGCAAGCGTAAGAAAAACAACGCTTTTTGATTACCATCTTCTTCCTCTGACTTCATCGACGGAAAAGACGCCATTGCATACGATGCTAATGTTAATTGTTAAGCAAGCAGAGCAACCTCCAAAAACAAAGGTAATATATTTGAATTGTGTGGATTTAACAACAATAGCTTACAAAATATTTCATTAATTAATAAATTAATAAATTTACTACTTTTTAAAGCTAATGTGTAATGTTAAAGTAGTTTTATTAATTACTCTTATGGGTTTCCTTAGCTTCATTTTGAAGTACTGTTGGCAATGGTAAATTTTCTTCTCGCTCAATGTTTCACTCGCACACCACTAGCTACATTAGCGCCATCTACCAAGCGGGGGAGTGCTAAACGTAAGGTACCAAGTGTTTCCATTTGCGATAAGAATGATTAGGGGTGTTCTCTCGGCCTGATTCAGAGATGTCATGGTGATGGCAAAATTACTATAATAGTTAAGTATCATCCTTTAGATGGCGCTCTATAAAGTTTCACGCGTTAAGTGCAGTCACTTGTTTGTAGCGATCATGTAAATAAATTATTGTTAATATTTTCTACAAAATGAACAAAACTGAAATATGAACTGCGATAAAGTGCTTCGTTTTGAAGGGTTTAACCCGAACAGAAATACAAAAGATGTTAGACTCCACATTAAATGATTTTTCTGCTTCGTTTTCGACTATTAAAAAGTGGGCAGCATCCATTCAAGATGGTGAGCACTTAGGATGTTCAAAAACTGCTACGACCGACGAAATTGTGACAAAAATTCACAATGACCGCCAATTGAAAGAACGCAAGTTGGCTGATACTGCAAAGACCTTGAATGGCGTGTCCACTATGTTTAACATGAAGTTTTCGGTTTCCGCTCGATGGGTGCGGCGTTTGATTACAATGGACCAGAAAAACGAAGAACATTTGAAACAGTGTTTACACTTATTTAAACGCAATTGCAGCGAGTTTCTCATAATATTAGATGAAATATGGATTCATCACTGCACGACAGAAACGAAGGAACATTCCAAACAGTGGGTGAGAATAGGTGAAAGTGCATCAAAGAAAGCAAAAACGGTTCCATCTCTAGGAAAAGAGCTGATGGCTATAATCTTATGTAATTGTTAAGCATCAAAATGAAAGTAAAACAAGAAGGAAGTTGTGTTGGTAATGGACTGTAGACAACAGGTGGAATAAGGTGCTACAAACTATCCTTTCCCTTTACGCCTGTCACTCTGTTCTTGTTTACATTGCCGGGTGTTGGTCTATAGTTTCTTTTCATGTTGCTTTGTTTACATGAACCTAATGGTCTGAATGTACTCAACCTGATATTAAGTGCTCATGAATAAAACATTTTATTGCATTTCTAGAATGTAATTAGCTAGTTGATTTTCCAGATCATCACCTGAAATACAATAACATTTACAATTAACGGAGATTCATATATAAATAATTATTATTTAAATAAACATTCAGTATCTATAAGCAAAATATATCACTAAAATATTTTTTTCCTAATTTCGTAGCAGTTACACTAAAAACAGTAGTATAACAAAAAATGTAATAAATGAAACTTTTAAATGTCTGAATTAAAACTAATATGAACAGTGAAATAAAGCTTAGAGGAATGAACCTCCAACTTTACGTAAGATTCTACTATTTGAAAATACGTACATACGAACCAATGTACACCCGGACATATTCAATTTCTTGGTTGCCTTCAAGTAACCACATTCCTTATCTTTAACATTGATAGTATGCCTTTCTTAGGTATTTAATTCTTTTTAACTTTGTCCTTGGCATTTGAAATAGATTTTGGAACCATTAAAACAACATAATAGTGAATATGATACAGTTTCACAATTCTATTTCTGAAGTGTCTGATATCCAGCAACTTACTATTTTTTTATTCATTATCATGGCCCAAATAATTACGTCGGTCCTGGTGGTGTAGTAGTAACTATACTTACCTTCTTAACCCAAGGTCGTGGGTTCAAACCCGGCCAGGACCGATGACTTTTTTTCGGGCGTAAAAATCCTAAATATGGCTTCCTTCGGAAGGGAAGTAAAGCCGTGGGTCCCGTGTCGTACATTTACGGCACGATAAAGAACCTCAAGCCTGAAAGAGAGGCTTCTGAGCAAAATTTGTCGGCCGTTTCACGCCTGTAATTGAATGGGACGCTGATGACCTGCGATGTTAAAGAGCGTCCGTAAATAAAACGAATAAAAAAAACCCCCAAACAATTACACAACTTAGCAACTGTACGCCCGATCTATTCGATCCCCTGTCGAGATATATTGTTTGGGTAAGGGTTTGTTTTTCCTTCCGAATTTTCTCTTATCCTGAAAAGGGGAGTACCAAACAACATTTGACTCCAAGAACATGGGACTAATTTGCGTCAGCATTCCATCCATTTCATTTATTGTCGTAATATTTTGGCAGTTGGCGGGATATTAAACACAATTGAATTATCATTTTATTTTTAGCTATTACTTCCCAAAGAAAAATTTAATATCTCTTAAATTAATATTTAAAACTTCAGTTGATACAGGTAAGCTACCTTATTGCCTTTTGTAAAAATAACAAAATTTGTAGGCGTAAGTTGTGCTTAAACGTATACTAAAACAAAAAAATTTTCAGCTGCACCATAAAATATAAGCAACCATCACGCGCCATATCTGCAAATGAAATGACCATCTCTTGAAGGACGGCGCTAACAAAGAGTTAACAAATGTCCTAAAGGCGTCAATAGTGCGCAGAGGTTAAACGTCAATGTCTCGTTTCTACAGATACAGCATTTCATTGAAAACAGGAGCTAGAGTACATACGTCAAAGGAAGGGAAATAGAATTGTGGCTGCAGGTCAGAAACTTGTTTAACATGGATACTGCTAGGCAGAATGTAAGGCCACTGTGCATACATTGTATGGTTGATGCTAAGGCAGTTTCGCGTCCATGGTAGAATATGTTCCTTCACTACTTCAACCTCAATTTCCAACCCTCTCTAGAATTTCATTACACCACGGAACCTAACACAACCACATTTCCCCTTCTACGCTCTCTTACTCAACTGCCAGGAACATTTCCGAGTTGATTGAACTTTTCTAAGGAATATCGATCGTGGACAGACTTTGACACTGAGATGTCCATTATGGTAACGGATTGAGCAACTAACAGTTCCAAAGCTTGAACGCAGCTGATGCATCGATGTGGAAGGTGTCAAGACCTTCCGTTCACGAGACTTACCTATACAACTCTACGAAAATTGGGTTGCAGTCACGCTCCGAACGGCAATGGAGAGAGCCGAGCTCAAGTTGTGGAGCAAAACAAAGTTTTGCATATCTTTTTTTGTTTAAACTTAAGCTAAGCTAAGCTAACCTAACCTAAAACTAAATGTACAACCTCTGTGTTGTTTAAACACTTTAAGTTTTAATATAACAAGTAATATTTGTTATATTGTAACAGTGTAGACAAATTAGCTCTTGAAGGGATTTCCCAATAGTATACAACGCTCTTATCAACTGAGCTATCAGGCGGACATGTTCAATGTAATAACTATCCGACTATATGTGTTAAAGTCACTCTATCTGGAATCGGGCTGAGTTTTCTCCAATGGCATTTATGAAAGGAGGCATGACTACAGCCCAAGTTTCGTCGGTCTGTACGGCAAATCTCTTGAGTCCGCGCCCTAACAATCTGGGCCACCCGTGGGGGCACTGCTGACATGAAGTATCATCCAGTCGAATCACTAGACAGCCTTATAGTATTGCCTAACATAGCATCTCGAAGTTTCCGCTATTGAGGAGCTATTTCTTATAGCAATTGCGCGCAAAAATATTTCGTTTGGGAACTCATGGATTGCTCCAGCGGAAAGAGCTTGTGTTTCTGATTACGCCAGTACAAATCTCATTAACTGAATGCTGATAGCTCGAGGTCCCGCTATGTACAAACAATAAACACAGAGACATGCAGGAGGAGTATGATGAGAAAAAATAACCGGTTGTTGAAATACCGTAATTGTGCGTGTTACCTACCAGTTAGACCTATAAAAAGCACACGAAGAAAGTTTTGTGTTTACATTCCTTCCATTATAGAGGTTTTATTAGGAGTGCTTTAATTAATTAGAGCACCAATTAGTACTCCACTTTCTTCTATCTTTACTTTTCCCTTTCTTTTTTCTTTTTCTTTTGTATTCTTTCGAACGATTTTTTTTTCGCGCGCAAGTGAAGTAGAAAATGATTCCCTCAAAGCGGGAACTTCGAGACAGTAATTGGACAAAACTTAGGTAATGTAGTGATTCGATTGGCTAACGCTTCACTCCAAAATATTTCTGCAGTAATCTTCATATAACCTCAACTGTTATGCCTAAAATAATTGAAAAAAATAACTTGTGTTGTAATTGGTAGGTAATCATTTCATTTGCAGTCGTAGTGGTGGTGGTGGTGTATCTTTATGTTATAACCTTCTATATACACATTACAAACATATTTTATGTATGGGTCTTAGGCCGTACGTGCTAAAGTATGACACACAATTTGAAAGAGGAACAAACAACAACACAAATAAAACAATATTAATAATAATACACAAATAAACATTAATTGTGAAGAACGATATTTGCAGACATATGGATGGAAACATATGACATTATTTATAATGACACTAGTTTTTACGTTCTAACCAGAAAGTAAATTGCTTCTAGCTTCGCGCACTTTGGCTAGGAAAATGCCCATAATCAACCGATTTGTGTGGTTCCCAAACAGATCCCAGCATGCCAATTGTTCTCTAAATGCCTTAAAAGTTTTTCAGGAAACGGTGTTTATCTCAGGTGTTCCCATTAAGTACATTCTGCCAGAATGTGTACTCATTCCTCACCCCCTCTACAAAATGGGCAGATTCTCCCCCCAGAACTATCCGTTTTTTTTTTTATTTTTTATTTTATTTATTTATTTATTTATTTATTTTTTTTTTTTTTGAGCATTGCAACCCCAATCTAAACCAGGCCATTTCTGATCTTGCCTTTCTCCCTAGAACGAGCATAAACACCTCTTTACCCCAGGTTAGTTTAATTTCATTCGATAAGCTCAAGGGTACTTTCGTGTAAAGTTCTGCCTCGATTTCCCGTCTGCTGATTACCTCTAGCCTTGTTCTAACCTTCTTCCATACGTTTTTATTGGTTGCATTTGCCTCGTAGCCATATCGAAGTCAGGCCAATTTCTCTGAGTCCACTTTCCGTGTCTGCAGTCTAAAACGTTGGTTTGATATTTTGCATCCTGTGTCTATAGCATTTAGCTCGAAGTATGAACTGGTCTGTATGCATTAGTCTAGGCCAGTATTTTACCGTCCTTATTTTACTATTAACCGTATCTTCATAGCAGCCATAGCCCACAGTTCCTTTGGAGAGCCCGAGGACCAATTTCAAAAAATCGACTTGAATTTTATTTACATGTTCAGCTCTTCCTTATCCCATATTTCACTTTCATATAACAGAATAGACTTAATCTTACATTGTGTACTTCTCTAGTGTATCTACTGGTATATCTGGAACGCGAGTAGCTCATTTATTTGACATCGTGCTTTATAATTAATAACAGACAAGTGCTTATTCCATTTCCTAGTCATATTAAAGGTACTCCTAAATAACAAAATTGTTTAATATTTTCTATTTCTTTTCTTCTCTATAATGTCATTTTTCATCTCTGACATACACGTTAAACATTTTTAAAAGTCATCGTTTTGGTTTTGTTAACATTTACTACCATACATCATTTTAGGCAATACTCTTCTAGGATATGAATGCGTTTCTGCAAACCATCTCTTGTTAGCGATAAAAGAACTATATCGTGAGCATACAAAAAGTACAGGAATGCATGTAACATTCACTTTAGGGGCATTTACTTCCTTCGCTAACACCATCCGAGATATCATCTGTAAATACAGTAAGCAATAACGGAGATAGAGTATATCCCTGACGATCTCCTTTACTGGCTCATCTACATCCGATATACTGTTTTGGTCTGTCTTAACACCGAATTTCACATCGCTGTGTATCTGCATTAAAACTTTTATAATTTTGTTGGAGTCGTCTTTCTGACACAGTTTTACCCTCTGAGCATCTCTCTGAACACTGTCAAAGGCAATTATAAAATCAACAAATATGCTGCACAATTTACCCTGTTTTCGAGCGCAATCAAATGATTCCAGAAGAGATCACACCTGTTCACTAACTTGGGAGCGGAAATACTTTCTTGTTGCCAAACAAAATTAAATTGTACTGTGTCCTTTGATTCACTGAGCTTTGTTACTCATTTCATTTCAACATTAAAATAACTTTTAGGGATAAACAGAGTGGCTGTTGATCAGCGAGCGAGAAAACCTTGAAAGATCTTAACAGGAAAATGTCTAATCACCAAGATGCAACTGTTTTCAAATTTGGTCAACATCTAGTGCGCATGAATTTATTGAATTGCACAACACATAGTTTCTTCATTTAAATGGTGTGAAAATCATTAGTATGGCTTCCTTCGGAAGGGAACTAAAACCTTGGGTTCTGTGATGTAGATTTACGGCATGTAAAAGAACCTCAAGACTGAAAGAAGAGGCATTTGTGCATTTATCGGCCATTTCACGCCCTGAATTGAATGAGACGCTGATGACCTGAGATGTTAAAGAGAATTCCTTCATAAACCAAATAAATAAATTCATTTTAATACTGTTTCTGAAGACTTCATAAAAGAAAGATTACTAATAGCAGCAGAAAAACCGAGTCTGATTGCTGCGGCAGCCTATTTCCCTAAGTCTCTCTCACAAGACTTAAATAAGTAAATACTAGAAATGATGAAAAACGAACAATTTATTTAAAAAAATAACAATTTATTTTATACTATCTATAGGTGATGACAAAGAAGAACATTGCAGTTTTCATATTTAGTAGAGGAATTGTTGACTCTTTCTATAGCATTTTTCTAATTTGACTAGATGTGGCATTTTTATTGATAGGATAGGTGGAAAGGACATTTGAGACACTTGTGGGAAAACTTACTAAAATGCAGTTGCTGCTGAATAAATTGGCTGCTCTTGTAAGAGTCGGAACATCCTTCAACGGTCGATCAATCAATGGGCTTCATAGGAATAAGAAGAAATTCTGCACTAGATCACTTAGTTTCTGTTAATTGCATTATACATCACTAGGCACTAAAGTCAAAAATTCATGGTGATGTGATGAAAGTGGTCTTTAAAACACTGGATGTAGTTCGATCTGATACCGTGCTAATTTAAATTTTTCAAGTATCTCTCAAGATAGTGCCTATCACGACCTAGTGCATTATAGTAAATTAAGAAAGCCTTCAGGGGGACTTTGTCACAGAGATTTTTCATGCCTCTAGAGTAAATAGATAATATTTAAAAAACAAAGGTATAGATATTCCAAGAACTGACAGATCATTTCTCGTATGATGATGCTTTCTTGAGGAGCCTTTACGGGCAACTCAAAATCTGAACATACGCTTGCAAGGGAAATGCAAACTGTATGTAAACATTATGGGTCACCAAGAGCATTTTTAGATATTAGCATTTTGGTAGCATCAGATACTGCTTAGAAAATTGCCAATTTTCTTTCTGAAAACTGTTTAAAGTGCAACCAAGACCATATATTCATATGTACTTACTAAATAACCAAACCCTTATTGAAGACCTTTTTAAGTACAGAATTCACAATTAGATTTGGAGAGAATAGGCAAAGATTGGATATTGATTTTCAATCCTTTTGGGTTCAAAACTCCAGAAAAATGACAACTAAAACACATTAGCGTACTGAATAAAACAATTTGAGGTTTCAGGGAAATTACGTAGGCATTTGTACTTCTGATTCTCCAAAACTGCGTTTGTTCACCTGGCACCTGGTAGCTATATGCTGACCGCCACGGGTGGCCGAGGTCATTAATGCGCGAACTCGTGAGCGGGAGGTCTGGGGTTTGAATCCCGCCAGGACCGTCCTCCTTGAGTGAGTTATTTTTCCAGGTTTTCCTCAGTCCTCATAAATGGCAAATGCCGGGGAGGTACCCTAAACTTAGCCTGGAACGTTTCCTTTCATAAAAAAATATCATTTACCAATATATCATTTCATGTATCATCAGTGTCTACCGCCTGCGATGCGTCTGTAGTGAAAACGGGCATTAAACATTATTAAAAAAACTCTGTGCTGTTTCGATATATACGCGCGAGCAGTTTATTTTAAAGAATATAAATAGCGTTGGAACTATCCGGAAGTCCTGGGATCGACTTCCGGGAAGGTCAAGCTGTTTGGGTATTTTTTTTCCCACAGTTATTCCTTGCCTTAAGAAAATGAAAGCAGATTGCTTTAAGTACTCCGAACTCATTTGCACCATCATTTCAATCATCCCTACAGATTTAGACGTATAGTATTCAGTCCACAATCTACAGACATCATGTCAAAGCAACAATAAATAAAACAAAAAAAACGAGAGAATGTAAAAGTCAGCATTCTGTATATAGAAGTAGGTACTTCATTTTTTAATTTAATTTATTTTAAAATTATATTCATAATACAGTGAAAGATACGAGTGACCAATATTGTTAAAGGATGGTCTTGTAAACGATAGACTTAGATTTCAATTCCCTCCAAAACCGTTCTCCCTGACTGAAGCTTTTTTGGAGATTTTCCTCAGTCCTTATCAATGGCAAATGTCGGGGAGATAACTTAAAATAAAGTCTAGAACGCAATGTATTATTATTGTTTACAATACTATTATTTTCTTATAATGATTACAGAATATTGCAAGCTCTTTGTAGTCTGTCTGTAACTAATTGTCTGTAGTAACTAGAAAAGCAGTAAAGGATGATAAAACATTAAGAAAAAGTCACAGATTTGAAATCGCTAATATAATGTAACTAAATTAACAATAATTAGAAACGCAGAAAAGGATAAAACACTAAGAAAAAGACATTTGTGACTTTTTCTTAGTGTTTTATCCTTTTCTGCTTTTCTAATTATTGTTGATTTAATTCCATTGTTAATAGTGTTACATTATTATTGATTTATATATATATATATATATATATATATAAACATCACACAATTATCACTTAAATTCGCAGAAACAAATATTGCACATTTCAGTTACAACGGAAATATAAATTCGTAACGTTTCAAAGAAAAAGTTTTTTTCCTGTGGTCACCGAAACAAAGCGTGCATGCTGAGAAACCCCTCTCAAGGTCACATGACGTTATGGGGAAATACTGATATATGCACTGTTTATTGTTGCATAATATGTCTCTAATTGTGCGCATTATAGAATGTCCAATGTTTTTGTCGAGAATATTCTGCAGTCTTCGCGTAACATTGTCATCTTGCACGTATTTACTGCTTCTTTAAACCGTTGCACAAGATTTAAAGCATCAGACAGTTTTACATTTGATGTTTCCAGGTTCAGTTGTATAACAGTTGCTAACTGGAGATTACTTTTAACTTTAACTTAAAAAGTAACAAGAGGTTAATAGCACATTTCTGTTGCATGATAATCTCTGATTAGTAACCTCGAGTTTGCAATAACTGTCAAACCTATGGCAACATTGGAAAATAATATTGAAATCGTGTTTAGAGCGAGTTGATATTCAGCTATTCAACATAAAAAACATCAATGCTTTTTTCCCTTTTAAATGTCTCAAACATGAATAAGGCGGCCAAAACAAATGCTAGCGGCAAATAAATGAAAAACAAAAACAAAACAAAAGAGATTCGATATTAAATAAGGATAAAGAACATGAGGGGAAATTGCCAAAGAGTATAATCCTATTCTGAAGCCTTGTGCATTATTGCCACATGTGATATAATGGACATGTATATGTATGTATGTATGTATGTATGTATGTATGTATGTATGTATGTATGTATGTATGTATGTATGTATGTATGTATGTATGTGAGAGAGAGAGAGAGAATGTATGTATGTATGTATGTATGTATGTATGTATGTATGTATGTATGTGAGAGAGAGAGAGAGAATGTATGTATGTATGTATGTATGTATGTATGTGTGTATGTATGTATGTATGTATGTATGTCTGTATGTATGTATGTGTGTGTATGTATGTATGTATGTGAGAGAGAGAGAGAGAGAGAGAGAGTGTGTGTGTGTGTGTGTGTGTGTGTGTGTGTGCAGTCTATAGCACCTAAAATTCAAGGAAAAATGCGAATGTTATAGAAGCCTTGCATCAATTTCCTTACATAACCCTCTTAAGGTTGGCATTTTAATGAACTGAGGACTCATAACAGCATTGCCTCTGTAATTTTATAAATGGTTTTATTGGCCGTTCCTTTCTCCACTTTGAATATATCTTCAATAAATATTTGGAAAACGTCTGTCACATAGAACCTTAAAGTTAATAGTATCAAAGTATGATTTCGCTTTTTGTGATTGTAATCGGGAACGTAACACCTGTTCCAGTTTTCAACATCTTTTGCTAAGCGAAATCGCATTTTGAATTGTTTGTCGTTCAGTTGTAGGGCAGTCTCTCGTGTAATACACTAGAATCATAGTGGAATTCATCTTCGATGAGATGTCGGAATAATCAAAAATCTGTAAAGAAATATACAGAGGATGCCAAAAATGTATACACACTTCAAGCAAACAAAAAACTGAATTCACACAAACAGAAAATGATGAGCACTAATCATCTTATACTTTTACAGTTACAACAGTTGCTCAAAATGCCCATCATCGGCGTCGATATACTTCTGAGTACGTTGAACTACTGATTGAGTAACGTTTGCGAAAGTGTCTTCAGCGATTGCAGCACATGTCGTTTCAATTTCTTCCCGAAGTGCTACCAGTGTAACTGGTTTTCTACGGTATACAGCATCCTTAAGAGTTACCCATATTTAGAAGTTTAACGCAGTTAGATCCGGAGAACGCGGTGGAAACTCAATCGGACCTCTTCGTCCTATCCAGTACCTTGGATAGTGCTTAGGATAGTGCTTAGGATAGTGCCTTGGATCCAGTGCGCGGGGCTTGCTGTGCAAGGTCTCCCAGATCTGTCCTTGTGAACATCGCATACGGCACCATGAGTCTCAAAATTGTCTCGAATGTGTGCAATTGTTACTCGCGTTGGCGGTTCTATTCTGTACACACGTCTCTATTGTCTTTGAACTTCAACAACATTCTCGGTTTTCCAATACCACTTCAAAATTGCTTTCCGATGTTCAAATGATAATCTTGGCTTCATTTTGTTGTAGCAATACTATCATAACGTAATCTGAGTCACACCTGTTTACAGAACACCATACGATAATCTTGGCTTCATTTGTTCACTGTTGATTTACCTGTCACGTAGCAACCCTATCATAATGTATGTGAGTCACATCTGTTTACAGAACATTATACTGTTGTTTTTCGGTTCAACTTTGAAATATATTAAATAGATATGTACTGTGAAAGGGTGTATACAATTTTTGTCACCTTCGGTATACAGTGTACCTACCGCTTATAAGGTTAATCCAACATAACCTATAATTGAACGCAACCCTGTTGTAATTACTACGCGTAAATGAAAAATGAAGCATTGAAGAAACGTTATCTATATGTAATTAAAATAAATGTAACTAACCATTTTATTATAAGTGATGCTGTTAGTCATTTGTACTCTGAGAAATATTTTATTTACAATTAATAAACTGTAGTTAGTGATTTAACTTGTGAAATTTCGCGAGTCAGACTTAGTTTGAGATTAAGAGGAAATAATCTTAGATTAATGTTTATACAACCCAAATCTCCATGTTAAGTGTAACTAATGGTTAATTTTATGCCCTAAACTCAAGTTTATACTTCTGGCCCCCAAAGTTGTAATTATTCCACAGAAACTTGAGAAATTATGTTGAATGAACAAAATTGAGAACGCTTCAGAAGTAAACGATTTTTCAGTTCGAATCGTTACAGAATCTTCGCTCCGAAGAGGGCCAACAACTTGCATAATGCAGCCTCCAGCCAAGTCCCCAGCGTGTTAGGTTAGGTTGTAGGGATAAAGAGATGTCACATGCAATTTCCGAATTTGAGGATCCTGGATGGAGTTTTTAAAATATTTTTTGACGTTCAGTATGCATTTGTAACAATATCTCATTTATTCACTTACTCTATGCAGTCCCAACCAGACATGTTACGTGAATAATATTCGGACACCATCTCTTTAATTCCCTTCCTACTTTCGTCATGTAAGATGCAGCACCCTTATCGCGGAATACTCAGGCCATACAAAAAGCCATAGACTTTTCAAACACGTGTCTAACGTCTCCGTTATTGGCAAATATGTTTGGTCCGCAGCATTGGGCAACAGTATCCCAGCAGCATCTGTAGTTTCATCTATGGAAACTTAAATCTTATTCTTACCTTACTCTTTTATAATATTCCAACAAATAATTTTTGCGCAATATTGAATTCTTTGGCGTAATTCCAAGAGTTTTTTTCTTCTTCAATATTTGCTTTGAAGCTTCAAAATGAAGTATTCCAATGTGCGAAGGCAGGTCCACAAGTTTCCGGCCTAACGATTTCTAGGTATAATAAAGACAAAATTTTCCACTTTTCAATATAGTCACCCTTTATTGCAATACACTTCTCACATCTTTGAATTAACATTTCAAACCCCCCCTCCCAAAATAGTCAGAAGTCTTGTCTGCAAAATAGGCATGAGCAACATCCAGCACTTCTTCGTCAAACTTAAATTTCCTTCCTCGAAGGTCCTTCTTGGGTTTTGATAAGAGGAAATTGTCACTGGGAGCTAGATCTGGGCTGCAGGGTGAGATGATCGATCTCCTTGAAGCCACATTTCTTCACAGCTTCCTTTGCAACAAGAGCTATGTGCACAGGCACGTTGTCGTGATGAAGGCGCATACCACCACTCAGCTTTCCTCGCCTTTTCTCTTTGATAGAAGCACGTAGTCTGTGCAGTAGACCAGCATAGCACTCCCCATTTACTGTGTTGTTCCTTTCCTTGAAGTCAATGAAGAGTATTCCTTCACAGTTCCAAAATATTATGGCCATGATCTTCTGGGTTGACCGAGTTACCTTGGCCTTTAGAGCCGATACTTCACAGGTTTACGCCACTCAGTTGATTCTCTTTTGGACTAGGGATCATGGTAGAGGAGCATAGTTTCATCTCCTGTAACAATAGTTTGCAGAACTTCTCTCTCGTTGCCACGGCAGAGCTCCAAAATGCCTGACAACAGATTTCTTGTTGCTGCTTTTGGACTGAGGAAAGAAGTCTAGGCACCCATATTGCACTAACCTTATTCATGTTTAATTGTTCATGAATAATTCTAATGACTGTTGTTTTAGAAAAACCCAATCTTGCAGCTATTTCTGTAACTTTGAGCCGCCAGTATTCCATAATTTCTCCTTCTACAAGAGCGATGTTTTCAGGAGTGAGCACCTCCAAGGGCTGACCTGCACGCTGTTCGTCTTCACTGCTTTACCCATTCGAAAAAGTTTGGCTCATTCTTTTTTTACGGTAGAATATGATGGAGATGCTTCCCCACATACACGTCGAATCGGTGTTTAATTTCATTTGGAGTAAGTCCTACTTTTGTGAAAAACTTAATAACAGCTCGATACTCCATTTTGAAAATGTCACAATATTCTACACATAGCCTTCTTTATGCAACTATGTCTGAACAACTGAACACAGCGGAGCGGAAATTACAACTGCAATACCTTATCTGCATTTAACAGATAAGGTATGGCACCAGATAATGATTTTGCGAAGGTGATAATCCTTATCGGCGAGGCCGAAAACTTGTGGACCTACCCTCGTACCATCACCTCATGTTGATCTCTTAACAATTCGGACTTTCTGCTTATGGTTACTGTGGGTTTGTTATCTTTTAATTTTCAGCGACACTGGTGCTTTTTCGAGTTGCAATTTTATTGCACATATTTTGTCTCATGACCTCTCGCATGCATCGTTCAAGGTTGCGTGTAATTGACTCTGCATTCGTGAGAAATAATTGCTTCCAAATTCCTTGTAATTTAATTTCAGAAATTTAGAGCTTTAAGTTTTAGGCAGAGAGAAATATTAATCTGCGCGGTATTATATGCACATTCATGGTAACTAACGCTGTCAAAGGGACAGGGAAAGTAGTTAGGCTTAACGCCCGATGATGTACATTGTGGGATGTACATTGTCTGTATCGGGACATTGTATCGGTTCGATGTTTATGCACTTAACTTGACACCGCTCTACTTCCACATTTAGGGACTGTGATCAAGGACACTGACTGTGATGTCACGGTACTTAAAAAAAAAAGTTGGTACTGGTGGTGTAGTGGTTACCATACTTGCCTCTTATACCCAAAACGCGGGTTCGAACCCGGCCAGAACCGATGGATTTTTTCGGGCGTAAAAATCCTAAGTACGGCTTCCTTCGGAAGGGAAGTAAAGCCGTGGGTCCCGTGTCGTACATTTGCGGCACGAAAAAGAACCTCAAGCCTGAAAGAGAGGCCTCTGAGCAAAATTTGTCGGCCGTTTCACGCCCTGAGTTGAATGGGACGCTGATGACCTGAGCTGTTAAAGAGTGTCCTTAAAAATAAATCAATCAACGGTACTTAAAACTGACTTTAAACACCACTCATAATAAAATAACATAGAGATTTTTTTTTTCTTTTAGAATAGTGATTAACGCCCGTTGTTACTGCTGAGGCAGCACAGACGTTGGTTACTATTAATGCATGAAATGAAATGATAAATTGAGAATGGAATTCTTTTTAAGGAAGGAAGCTTTCAAGACCAAAGAAAAACCTGTAAATAACCTCATTCAGGAGGACAGGGGGCGGGAATCGAACGCCAGATTTCCAGTTCACTAATGTGCCTTAACCTCGACCATCCGTGGCGGTACAGTGAAGTACAACTGTGTTTTCAGTAATAAATATGAACGTATACTATAGATTTTAAATGTTATGGAGAACCGCCACTGCTCTGCTTGTAGAACGGCAATCAACAACTAACCGCTACTGAGACTCTGATGTCTGATTGGCTTTCTATGCGTTAACTTAGTTTCAATCTTATTTCACTAGATTAAAGCACCCTTGGGGTCCTGATGAAGGAGCAAATAGCAAGCCACAACACAATTACATACAATGACATGCTTGAGATCACAAGCAATCAAATGCTGCAAAACTTTGGAGCGATATCTAAACCAAGATCTGCTCACACCGAACAATTCATGCCACGGTTAGACTCTGCTTGTTTCTCTAGCCAAACTACATCCTTACCTGTTCATCCATGGCTCTTTCCGTTCTTATCTTTACAAAAAGAAGAAAACGCCATCGCCGAACCGCCCACAAAGTCCTCTATAGAGACGGCTCATCACCTCCTGACAGGGTCAGTCCTGGTGGTGTAGTGGTAACCATATTTGCCTTCTAAACCCAAGATCGCAAGTTCAAACCCGGCAAGGATCGATGAATTTTTTCCTACGTATGGCTTCCTTCGGAAGGGCAGTAAAGCCGTGGGTCCCATGTCGTGCATTTACAACACGAAAAAGAACCTGAAACCTGAAAGAAGAGGCCTCTGAGCAAAATTTGTCGGTCGCTTCACACTCTGATTTGAATGAGGCGCTGATGACCTGAGATGTTAAAGAGCGCCAGTAAATAAACAAACAACAAATCAACCTCCTGACAAGATGCACTCCATGCTCAAGAGAGCAGCCTGCTATTGGTACTCAAGCATCATATCAACACTATTTAATATGTTACCAGCCAACTTCAAAACTAAAATCAAAATGTCATAAAATATTGAAAATATCCAGTGATATATCTTGCTTAAAACACAGGTTGTAACACTCCTTGTTGAAATTAAAAACAACATAAATTAATAAAAAATTAAAAATAACAAAAAACTCTTTTCACATCTTCGTAGTGTGTTTTCTGTCTCATAGTATGAAAGGTACAAATACCCTTTCTCAATTAATGGATCTGTTATAGTACAGATATAGGCGAAGCTCGATTACTGATATTGGAATGACTAACGCTAAATAAGCAAGCCGTCTGTGCTAACCACAAGAAGTGTACGATGCAATACTGCGGCAGAAGAAGCGTTTATCAAAGTAACCTATTAGCACATTGCCATAATTAAACTCCTTCTCAAGATTTTTATTCCTAAAACCGCGCAATTGAATAGAGAACCAGAAAACAACCCAAGAATTGTATGGGAAATGAATATTCATGAACCACCGGAAATACGTATTATAACGTATTTTGTAACAATGACGGAAGTTCAACTTCAAAAATACATATATTTTGGGACAAGTATGGGGAGTGATTAAAAGTGACCAAACGAAATAATAGAATATTTTGAAACACAGCTGCGCATAAGATAGGTATACAGGTACGCCCATTTTTGCTAATTGCATTTACTGCTTAATTTTACGACCTTTAGAAAAATGCAGACAAATGAGTTTAAATGCATTGTTGAACGTTCACAATGTAATACTGTCTATACAATTTGCAGTTGTTTTCTTGTTATTTAAAAGAAAGCGCCACCATTTTGAAAACAGCGAACTATTGCTAAAATACAGTTTATGAAATAGTTTTATTAAGACGAAAGCCATAAGATTTAAGAACGAGACCAGAAATAGTAGATATTAGGGTTATAAAATCAGGCGTGAACAAATAAGAGAGTGATATAAGGGGAAAATACTTATAAGTTAAGATCATTAAATGCAGGAATAGATAAGAACAACAAAAATAAATAAATCTTTTTTTAAATGTAAGATGTTTCAGTGTTATTTTGTAGAAACGCGAATATACACGAACAAGCTACTGAGGCTAGTTTATGGAGGTTTATTTTCATGAAAACCGACGAAGATTCTGTTATAAAAACAATGAAGATATCAGGAAATGTTTCGAAATGATACAATAACGAAATAATATCCATTGTGGTATATTTGTGCAATAGTTCTACATCACTGAATTTTTTTTTATCTAGGGAAGGACAGATATGAACAAAGAAAAATGTTGGACTGACTTTTCCAAAATATAAACAAATGCTCAACTCGTAAAATGAAGAGTAAGGAGGAAATGAAGGAGAAATTAGACGAATAAGTGGGAAAAGAAGGCGGTAAGGAGAAGTAAATGGATAATTAAGATTATAAAGCATAAATGGAAAACGCAGAAAAACAAGATGATGATGGTGAGAGAAGAAGGAAAATATTGAGGAAAGTAGAATTAGAAGGATGGAAGGAAAACAGTAGAAGTTTCTATCCCCTAGATTAAATATATTAACTAGGATATTGTGAAAACTGTTTCAGCAACCTTGGAAATACCTGCTTTGTTTATTTTTGTTTCTCTGCTAATCCCCGAATATCGAGTTGGTTAAGTGCCGCTTACCACGAGGGAAAATAGCCTCAGAATGAAGGCAAAGTGCGCAGAGGCAACCGTCTGCTTGCCGGAGTGAGGGGAGAGAATTCTCAAAGCAGCTGTGCAGAGCTCTTTCACGCTCAGTCTGTCAGTGCGCGCTGGCCCAACCGCGCGCAGGACAAGCTACTCTTGTGGGAACACACGCGTCAGGAATGTACCGAGGGAGCGTAATTATATAACATTGTTTCCACTGATTTTAAATTCTCTAGCGAAAACTTTGAGCAACCTCGGTCGACTGGCAAGAGTGTTCATCACTTAGGATGAACTCCCACGGCGATTATGTGTAGTAGTCACTTTTGTACCTCCGAAGGATGGTGGAAGGACTCGAGCGCAGTTAAAATGTTTATTCTCTTTGTATTTTGGGACAAGTGTGATTGTACTGTTTGAAACTGGTGTTGTGGTGTTTACTAATATGACAACAGAAGTGCAGTCCATCCTCGCATCTCTCAGACGGAGCGTATCGAGGCATTATCCGAACACAACGTTGCCCAGTACGGGCGAACTCGACCTAGACCTGGATGCAGACTGTGACCGCCTCAGGCTGAACAGTTCCGCCTTGTGGCTGACCCAGAACGCGACTTTAAGGTGCTTAGAGCATGCCCCACAATTGACCTATGGCACCGCCGTCAAGGCCGCGGTGTTATCCGTAATGGCTGCTCTTTCGTTTGTAGGTAACACAGCCACCATAGCGAGCATTCGAAGAAACCGTTCGGAGAAGAGGTCATGCCACCAGACGTGGAGCGCTGTCTATACACTCATCCTGCACTTGTCTGTGGCCGATCTCTTGGTTACCATGTTTTGCCTCGGGGGTGAGGCCATCTGGAGCTACTCCGTAGCCTGGCTAGCCGGAAACCTCGTCTGCAAACTCTTCAAGTTCATGCAGATGTTCAGTCTCTACTTATCTACTTTCGTACTCGTCCTCATCGGCATCGATCGCTTCGTTGTCGTCAAGTATCCGATGAAATCACTCAATACCAACCGGAGACTGCTCAGGCTCATCATGTTCATCTGGGTCCTCAGTTTCCTGATCAGCATTCCCCAGGTAATTCCATTTTCTTCGTTACAGTACATAGCCTAAATACCCAAGTTGGTTAAATGTTGTAGGCATTATCAATTGTGGGATCTTGAAAAAGCAACCGGAACGGAAAAGTTGCACGAGTGTACAAACGTCTTAGAATTGACGACGGTGGCCGAGGTCGTTAAGGCGCGGACTCGTGAGCGGGAGGTCTGGGGTTGGAATCCTGCCAGGACCGTCCTCCCTGACTGAGGCTTTTCCCAGGTTTTCCTCAGTCTTCATAAATGGCAAATGTCGGGGAGGCACTCTAAACTTAGGCCAAACGTTTCCTTTCTTATAAAAATCCTTTCTCAATTTATCATTTCATCTCATGTATCATCAGTGCCCATCGCCTGTAGTGCCTCAGCAGTAAAAATGGGTGTTAAACACCATTAAAAAAAATACGACAATTAAAATATTGTAATTTTCAGAAACATTTTAAAATACTTCAAGCATAATTTTATTAAAATCACAACATAAAACCCATTTTCATTAAATACGTTTGAGTAACATTGCTATGTACTACGGTTATCTAAAAATACCAGAATTTTATCATTTCGGAATATGGAGAAAGACGTAAAAATTGCAAACAATATAGCCTGACCGAGAGGGTTTGGAGTAGCCTGTGAACCTATTATCTGAGCGATGTAATTTTATTACTGTACATTTATGCAACTTAGTTATACAATAAACAGAAATAAAATACACAAACAAATATGGCGTTGTGTTTTCGTTTTCGGTTTTTTTTTTTTTTTTTTTTTTTTTCATGCTTCGTTATTCTATTAGTGATGGTGGTTATGCTTTTACCCATGCTCGTCAATTAACGCTAGGTAAATGAATATTAAATATTTTTATCACTGAAACAAACTGTTTTGAGTTTCAGCTGTATACTTTAAAACACTGCAATTGAGGTTATGGTCCCAGTTCGTTACATTGTTAGTTTTTTTCACACAAGACAGAAGTTGGCGATTCGTTGCAGGAATCAGGAAATTCTGACCAGTCAGAATGCGGAATGTTGCAATTGTTTCCCTTTATGGTTCTTTGCACGTAAATAGCCAACTCCACTTCTTGCCGTCACATATGAATTTGTAATGTCTAGATATATCCCTCTTGCATTTTCTGCAGATGCAGATTTTTGCGGAAAAATATTTTTGTCTACAGCATGTTCCATTTTGCATCTCATTTTGGATTAAAACATCAGCCGCTTCATTTCCACCAGTTCTACAATGTGGGGGAATGCACTGGAATTTTACATGTTCTCGCTGTGTAGTTCACGGGCTGAAATTTGCAAGACTTTGGAGTCGGAAAATTAAACTGAAGTTAATATATTGTATTTCTGCTTGTGGTCACAGAGAATAATTACATTTTCGAAATCGTTTAGCTGCTCTAAAATCGCTCTTATTATGTTAGAAACTAATTAAGCATCTGTATATCTTAACTTCAACAATACCACACTTCACAATTTGATACTCATTTTTTTTAAATATGAAGGCATTTTTGGGAGGATAAATTTAATATATCGTTTATAATATAAATGATTTCAAAACAACTTTTTATGTGATATTTCCTGCAACTTCTAGTTTCAGTTAATTTTTTAATAGTGTTTAATGCCATTTATATTGCTGAGGCACCACAGGCGGGGACAAAGATAATACAAGAGATGAAATGAAAAAATGGAGAAACTATTTTTTTTTTTAAGAAGGAATCGTTCCAGATCAAGTCCTACATCCCCAGCTTGAGAAATGAGGAAAATCTGTAAAAATTCAGTCCGGGAGGACGGTCCTGAATCCAACTTCAGAACTTCTGTTCACTAGCCCATACCTTTATGCCTCGGCCAGGCGTGTCGTTAGCTTCAGTTGAATATTTTGTTGCCTGAAGAGATAATGGTACCAAAATATTTTCGGCTGTTTTTATGGGAGAGTATAATGACTTTTTATCTATTTAATTATTTCATGTTTTATTAACTGTTCTCGCCACGTCTTTAGGTTGTGGAACGATACTACGCCTGTAGGGACGTATGAAATGATATGAATTAATGATGGCGCAAATGAGCTCGGTAGTCCTTGGTGGGTTAAAGCTCTCTGTCTTCACTTTCCTGAGAAAGTAAGGAAAAACTCCGAAGAAGAAGTAGAAGAAGAAGAAGCTTATCCCGACAACTTTACCTGACCGGACTTCGAAGTCAGGTTCTCCAGTTTGTAGTCGCAAACGCTACCACTAGATCAAGGAGACGGTCGAATTTATTGTACCACCAGGCGTGTTTAGCAAATTCTTTCGTTTTGAACTACCTGTTAGGTAGCTGCTTATGCTTGCGCTAAGAAGAGATGATGATCTGATGCGTTTTTTTTTTATCAGGGTGAGTCTTTTTATTTTCTTTTTAATTGACATGTTATTTCTTGCTGTTTGTAAGCAAGGTTAGTATGGACTTTATTGCACCTGTTATTAGGTTTAGTGCCTGATTCTGTACAACCTGTAAGACATCTCTCCTCCACTGAGCTTTCGCAAGAGCTGATTTATTCATGTCTTGTAGAGGAATTTTCCAACTAATTCGTTCATAGTATTCTTGCTTTATTAGCGGTATTTTTAAAATGTTTGTGCAATTACATTTTCAGTACAATGTCATACCCAGGCACTTTGTGTCTTGACTCATTTTTATTATTTGCGTATCAAAGGTTAGGCTGATCCTGGAAGTATTATGTGAAAGGTTAATACTTATAATGCTTTTCCACGTTAATTGATAGGCAGTTGTATTGTAATCAATTTGAAAGAGTGTTTTAAGTCTTTTTTTTCTTCACTATTTTGAAATAGATAATCACCGCACCAAGCTGTTTGCATACAGAGTGTTTTAGGTCTTAATGATGGTGGTAAGCGATAATGATAGTATTAAATAATGAAGGATTTGTTACTGGGCATTAAGAACAATCAAGCACCCGTTGTTTATGTCTTGAGACGGAGGCATAAACTCTGGTAGAACAGAAGCATTCATTGGATAAGAGATAAATCCACTTTAATATATTTCCTTTGATTCCAATACAGTTTAGCTTCTCTAGTAGTTCCTTTCTGTGCTTCTTTGAAGTGCACAAAGACGGAGTGTGTATTATTCTTGATATATTGACTTAGTATTAGAATTCGTTGGTTTGTAGAGTGGTTTTCTGAGATTCAATTTAATGTTATTGTGCTCTAGGAAGTAGTTTGGAGACGAATGTTTACCATCAGCTGTAGTGTACGATATGAGGCGATAGTTTGACAAAATATTTGTTAACTTCTTTGGTTTTATTATCGGTATAGCTTTTGCTTTCTTCCGTTATACAAGTTCCAGTATTAATGATATAAAAAGGGGCTGATTTGAACGCTTGAGGAATTTGGTCATGAGTTTGTTCCTGAAGTTTTGACACATTTGAGTGAAATATTGCTTGGCCAAACTCTTGCATTGTGAAATCAGCATTAAATAAATGTTCTTGTAGTTTCTATACTTCTCCTTTATATGTGTTTTAACATGCTCCTCCTGTCTTTTTAAGTGTTTCGTAATAAGTTCACTAGATTCATACTAGTTTGACAACTGTTGTACCCGTACCAGTACGGACCACCCTGATTGAGCCACTTGTAACTGCGCCAAAAATATCTATATCGATGTGTTTGCGCCACTATCTTAAACTCATTATGCAACCTCTTCCTTTTATGTTGGTACAACTTTACGATGTTAGAGCACACTTTTTCATCCCATTTTCATGCGGACTGTACGCAAATATACGTACGATTGAGCTATAGGTTGTCAAAAGTTGTGCTGGTTGTCATATGAGGGATTCGCTTAAATATGGAGTTGAGTTAACTTAATTGATTCATGTATAGCAACCACGTAATCTGCAACTATTTTCTTTGGTAGAAGTTTCAATCCTAAACGATCGCACTTTTCCTTTATGAAACGAAACACCAAGGAACAGATGTATTTGTTGTTACTTGGTAGTAAACAAAAAACTGTTAGAATATAATGTCTATTATAAAGTAAATGCAATGTAAATGACTGTGTAAAATATTTTGCGCAGAATCCGAAAGTGTTTTTTTTAACGCAAAAAGCCTCTTCTACACACAAATATTGCAAATTCTTTCACCTCCCAAAATAATCACATTGCTTTTGCGATCATTCAGTAGCACAAAATATTCGTTAGTGGAGGACATTGGTTTAAAGTTATTTACAGCTTCGTGAGCTTCAAGGAAATTTGTTGGTAGTTTTGCCTACGGTGACGTCGTTCTCTGTAGATTGTTTCGCGTAACAGTTTAACGTCAGTAAAATGTAATACATCAACACAAATCTCAGGATTCTCATTAAATGTTTTGTATATTAAAATGCTTGATTTTCACTTAAGTCACAATCCGTTTTCCTCTTATATGACGCACGAACTTTTTGACGTACAAGACATCTTTCATTACTCTGGTGATTATGACTGACTACACCTTTTGTACCCATGTTTAAGGTTATTATTTTGGCAGGACAATTCTTAACTGCACAGCGCCAACATATCGTCAATGTATATACCCCTTGCGAAACTTGAAACCACCTCTTTAAAGGTCTTTACCTCTATTACTGCCTCCTAGAACCACTTGCATGACAACCTTCACTAGTCTGGCTCACAATGTTTGTATTCCCCAGCTGAATGTAGTGCTTCAGTAGTTAAAACGGATGTTAAACAAACAAACAAAAAACTGAATGTACCACTTATCCTTAAAGCGAGAAGATATCTGGAGCTCTAACTCCGAGTCAATCCGAGCGGCAGCGGAGAAAGCCGAAGGTAGTGATTTTCACAGATATAGGTAGATAGGCATTAATTACAACAGCTCAGATGGTTAGAGCGTTCGAATCCTCGCGTTTGTGCTGCAGTTAAAGGAGATTTGCTTCCATTACAATGATTTACCCGCCTACTTGGTAGCACAATCCTATCAACTTATACTTACGAAAAGGGGACAAGCGTAGGTCGTCAGGATATAGCTCACCACAGCGAAACACTGGGTCTACTGGTTTCTAGGATTTACCCGAGGTTAGGTTAGGTTAGTGTGTGTATAGATAAATTGCGAATTCCAAAAAGACAACGTGTCACAAAAAGAGAAAAACTCCGTTTTGTAATAAGGAACAAGGTATGGCAGCCAGAAAGTTACAGAGGCCAACACATAGGTTACGTTACGTATAACAAAAATAAATAATAAATGCATCATTTACTCTGTTATAGCGGATGCTTTTTTCATTTTGGTTGCGTCTCTAGTCCCGTCCTACTCCTTTCGTTCGGGACTGAGGAGTTTGGCTCTCTTCGCTGTCACTCGGGCACTTTAAGGGTAAGTAATGTACAAACTCGAGGGTAACTCAATATAAAAGCGTCACCTGGGAATCTTACACTAGTAGATAGTTGCGCCCGTCACCAGATTTCGTGCGCTACCAACTTCAGAAAAACGAAAAAATCTTAGCCGAAATGTTGTTGGCGCAAAATATTCCATAATATTTAATAACGTAAAAATATACTGCGGAGGTATGGGAACTACAACTACATTCATCTTCAGAAAGTTGTCTTTCATTCATTGTAATAGACTCTCCTTTTGATTTTTTTTTTTTTTATTTTAATGTTAGGGCTGGAGATAAATGTTTGTAATTTTGCTTAACCATTTTTGTCATCAACAAGATTGTTTAAGAATTCGGAAAATGCTTGTGATTTGTAATTATTTGTTTTCTTAGCCCAATGTCCTTTTTTTTTAATCCAAAAAGTTACCACTTGGGTCTTTGAATTTTTAAAGCTTGCTTTCTAGCTTTCTCTCTACCATTTTTAAATTATTTCAATGCGGGTTTGTATCTTGAACAACATATTTTGCTGCATTTAAGATTATTTTGCAGTCTTTTATTATTTGTCAGTGATGTCCTAGTTTCAGTCTCGAAGATAACAGGATTAATGTCACTTTTAATTTCATGCTCGAGGTGTCCCAATTAGCTTCTCCCAAGTTCTAGCTCTATCTGGACGTGACCTTTATGTCTACGCTGTGGGAATTTCATTATTATTCTGTGTCCATGTTCTATGTTCTCTACGATAAATCTTGTAGTATTCTGAAGTATATCTGGAGACGAGAGTGAGGGTTTATGGCATTTCCACTGTAGTGAAGATATGAAGGAAGGTATACAAGGACAATATTGTCAGATTCTACATCATATTTTGCATTTCCTGAACCATTTTCATCATTGTGTCTGTGGTGTGTACCGAAGTATCCAAGTATCAGTGTGTGGGTTGAGAGTTCTAAAATATCCATGTTTGATTTATCATTTTGTGCGTTATAGGAATATATTCATTTACTTTAAATTGTTCTGTTTCCAAACATGTGTCTTCTATTTCCATTTTAACTAATTCATACATGGTTTTAATAACAATGAACTTATTGAATATCTACTTTTGTACTTCCGTAGGAATGCCACTAGCTCTCTGTCTGGGTTTAATGAATTATTTGGTTTATTTACGAACGCTCTTTAACATCTCAGATCGTCAAGCGTCACACTCTATTCAGGGCGTGAAGCAGCTCATTAATTTTGCTTAGAAATCTCTCCTTTCAGGCTTGAGGTTCTTTTTCGTGCCGTAAATGTACAACCCGGAACACACGGCTTTACTTCCCTTCCGAAGGAAGCCATACTTAGGATTTTTACGCCCATCGACTCTGACTGGGATTTGAACAGACAACACGTTTAATAGTTCTCGAAGCAGTTGTGCTTTTTAGTTTTTGGTGTGATGTGCGCCTCAACTATCATGAATGTACCGATAGTCTGTTAATAAAGTATTATAGTCAGCTCTGTCTTTCTCCTGAATTCCAATGCAGTTTTTTGAATTTATTTCTGTTTGTGATTTTCTTGCTCTTCGTAATTATATCGGAAAGCAGCATTTTTAGATCCCCGGAATTTATTCTGTTGAGAATTGTCATTAGCATGTAGATTACTTAGCATTACGCACGGTAGACCGCGGGGAAGCCTTTGCACTCTTTGTTCAGCATAGTACATACAACGTGCACACAAACGAAGAGGAGGTACTGCTGGGAGCTGGGGAGATGGCTATTCAGAGGAATGTGTTGATAACGCTCAACTGTTCACTATTAATATTCTGCTTTTGTTAACGCAAAGAGATGGAACGACTCTTAAATATTTGTTTAGATGATGGTACACATGTAGTGCGTCATGTTTTACTTGGTAGATAAAGCCCTGTCTTCGCATGCGTCGTTAGTCATCTCTCCAGCTCCCAGCAATACTGCTCATATATGGAAAATGTATCTGACAGATAAAGGGTCTATTGTATTTTGTGTACAGAGCATAATATTTTAAAATGATTTAGATAATTATTTTTATCGTCATCGTTAGCGTGATTGTCTTTCTGGGTTCTGCTGAAGAGAGGCAAATTTCTATTGAGAAACAACTAACTGCTCTACAGGAGATGATATCCTGACAAGCACGTGGTTCTTTAGTCGTTTCGTTTTAACGCTACGTGAAATGGAAAGTATAAAACAATCGCTACGAAATCGTCGTAGAGTACAAATACCGATGGTGCCAAAAAATAAATGCACACTTTCACACTAGATATCTATTTAATGTATTTCAAAGTTGGACCGAAAAACAACAGTAATGTGTACTGTGATGTTCTGTAAACAGATGTGACTCACATACATTATGATAGCGTTGCTACGTGACAGGTAAATCAACAATGAACAAATGAAGCCAAGATTGTCGTATGATGTTCTGTAAACAGTTGTGACTCACATTACTTTATGCTAGCGTTGCTACAACAAAATGGAGCCAAGATTATCGTTTGAACAGCGGAAAGCAATTTTGAAGTGGTACTGGAAAACCGAGAATGTTGTTGAAGTTGAAAGACGTGTGTACAGAACAGAACCGCCAACGCGAGTAACTTGCATGCATTCGAGACAAATTTGAGACTCGTGGTACCGTATGCGATGTTCACAAGGGCAGATCTGGGAAACCTCGCACAGGACAAGCCCCGCGTCCTCGGCTATGGTTTTGGAACGTTTTGAGTCATCACCGCAGAAATCTACAAAGCAATGTGCACGTGAGACTGGGATTAGCAGAACCAGCGTACGTCGTATTATTAAAACAGCAAAGTTTTATTCTCTTATTATTTAACAGCAAAACAAAAATTTCCAAGATATGTTTCTTCATGTTCATTTTAAAGCAGTGTGCTTGTGATCTTCTTCTGACAATAATTCAGTTAATTCAAACCGCAATTGTGTAGTTTTATAAACTTTATTATATTTTTAAGAACACCCGCATATGTACCCGCATTTAGTTTTTGTATTTTATATGCTTTTCTTTAATTTTTTCATCATTATTTTGTTGTTATATATGCAAATTTTAAAAGCGTGCTTTATTTTAAGGTTACTATAGAACTGCAAAATAACGCAAATAACATCTGAAATAGCTAAGGAGATGGGGAACGAATTAATTCAGGGAAAGAAAATATTTCCGCTGGAAATGTAAATATTTAAATGAATTTGATTATTCAAGCTAGAAGTTAGGTACTCGTATATGGAATTTCTTGTGAAATATTCACTAAACCATTTCTATCATTTAAAGTAAACATATTTCTTCATGGTTCAATTTCTCCGTATTTATTCAATAATGAGCTTTCAGATAGAACTTCAGGCCGTTCACTTACCGATTTTTTTTTGAGTAGCGTTTAACGCCTGTTCTTACTACAGAGGCACCACGCGCATGAACACTGATGATACATGAGACGCAATGATAAATTTGGAAAGGATATATTTTAAGGAAGGAAGCCTTCCAGGCCTATTGCATTTGCCAGTTATGAGGAATGAGAAACCCTGGAAAAAACCTCAGTCAGGGAGGACGGTCCCGGCGGGATTCCAACCCCAGACCTCCCGCTCACGAGTCCGCGCCTTAACGACCTCGGCCACCCGTGGCGGTGACTTAGCGATAAGTAGGCATTTTATCGTAATATCATTTATTTTGTCGTTTTGGAATTTTTTAAATATTTAAGCTATTCGATTTAGTTCGTCAAGAAGTCAAGACTTAAAGATTAAGATGCTAGTATTGTAAAGGGTTTTAGAACTTATTATTTCTTCCACATATTTCCAACTCTAAATTTTCTGCTGTAGTATGGAACTACATGTATTTTTTCTGAGGTAATTTAATTTTATTTGTACAGTGTCTGAAAGGGAATTTTTTTTTGTATCTAGTTTACTTGCAGCTTCATGATTGGATTTTTTTTTCATAAAAATTTGTATTTTCATAGCGAATTTTGTTTGCTTTTTCTTTGTACGCAGTTTACTTTCTCGATAAATTCTAATAGATCCATTTATTTGTAAGAAAAATAATATGAATTCGCAAGTGAAGTGCACTAACTAGAATACATTTTTAAAAACCACTGTATTCGGTAAAAATATTAGATACAAATGCTATCTGAAATAATGGATTACTTGTTGCATGCATTAATTAGAAATTTCTCTGTATTGAGGATATAGTATCAAAAGCCTTTGTTGTTTTGTCATTGAATTGAGTATCCTAGCGTATGCTTTAACTAATCCTATATGAAAGGGAATCTGCTAATATATGTATACGTATACACTGTTATTTAAAACTGTTTTCCCTTAATAAAGCAAGCTCTATTGTTTAAAAACATTACATATAGATAACACTTTAATCACATTGTGTAGATATGGTGGTAGGATGATGTATATATAATATTTACCACTGGAGTTACTTAGTAAGGATTTATATTTATTCATATAAATGGGAATCAATACTCTGAAATAGATAGCCACTGAATAGATGCTGAGGGGAGTGGTAGAGAGAAAGAACGAGAATTAAATCTCTATTGCTATGGTTGCTGGGTTTCAACTGACATTTGCTCAGTTGTCGCCATTGTTAATGCAGCTCCCCCAATCCAGCGCGTAGAATTGACGATTCAAAACATTTCTTCTTAACTGGTGCTACAGCTCGGGGTTAGCCTTGAGCCTGCCGCGGCAACCTCTGCTTCCTCTACCTCGTCTTACGCCTATCATTGATATTTTGTTGATTTTATTTATTTATGGACGCTCTTTAACAGCTCAGGTCATCAGCGTCCCATTCAATTCAGGCGTGAAACGGCCGACAAATTTTGCTTTGAGGCCTCTTCTTTTAGGCTTGAGATTCTTTTTTGTGCCGTAAATGTACGACACGGGATCCACGGTTTTACTTCCCTTCCGCAGGAAGCCATACTTAGGATTTTTACACCCGAAAAATTCATCGGTCCTGGCCGGGTCTGAACCCGCGATCTTGGGCTTAGAAGGCAAGTATGGTTACCACTACACCACCAGGACCGAAGACTATCATTGATAAAGGACAGTATTGCAAGGGGGAGTGATCAGCATGCCGGTACCCCGCCGGTCGCCTATCGTGCGGCTTTCGTGATCTAAAAACGCCACCTCTTCATTAGGTAGTTTCTCAATTGTCCTCACGCGACTGGGTGACCTCGTTCCAGACTTCTCTAACTTAGAAATATTTGGGAATTGAATCCGGGTCTCCCAGCCAGTAGTCAGCAATGCTAACCATAGACCAAGAAGATAGTCACCCAAACATTTACTATAATGAAATTGAAGGATCGGTAGGCGAGATATTTTTTACTGCTTCCAATGAGATGGACGTTGACAGCTTCTTGCAAGTATCTAGTGAGGTAAGGATATATGTTTCATGTGACGTAATTATATTCTTGAAGTGCCTAAGACTTGAGCTGGGGATCGTTTCTTGGCATGAAGTAGAAATAAATTCCGGTAGAATCTCTACAACAGAAAGGAAAAAAAGCAGATTCAACAATCTAAAATCGAGTTGTGCAGCCTAATGGGTAGCTTTCCTCTATTTTATTCACAGATAACCACTGAGCTATAATACATTTTCTAACTGCCCAGGATCTGATTGTTGTTGTAACATAATAAAAAATGATATCTCATTCTTTAGTATTAAATGAAAAAGGCATATCACAACGAGTAAATTCTGTTTCAAATACATAGGGTGCCGAAATGTATACACACTTCAAGCAAAGAAATAACCGTGTTAAAATAACAAAACTGAATTCACACAAACAGAAAATGATGAACCCTAATCATCTTAGATATTTACAGTTACAACAGTTGCTCAAAATGCTCACCATCGGTGCCGATACACTTCTGAGTACGTTGAATTACTGATTGGGCAGGGTTTGCGAAAGTGTCCTCAGAGATTGCAGCACATGCCGTTTCAATTTCTTCCCGAAGTGCTGTCAGTGTAGCTGGTTTTCTACGGTATACAACATCCTTAAGAGTTCCCCATAGGTAGAAGTTCAACGGAGCTAAATCTGGAGAACGCGATGGAAATTCAATCGGACCTCTTCGTCCTTTTCAGTACCTTGAATAGTGCCTTGGATCCAGTGCGCGGGGCTTGTTGCTCTGCGAGGTCTCCTAGATGTGCCCTTATGAACATTACATTAGATACCACGAGTCTGAAATTTGTCTCGAAAGCGTGCAATTGTTACTCACGTTGGCGGTTCTGTTCTGTAAGGCGTCTCCATTGCCTTTGAACTTCAACAACAATCTTGGTTTTTCAGCATCAATTCAAAATTGTTTTCCGCTGTTCAAATGATAATCTTGGCTCCCTTTTGCTGTAGCAACGCTAACATAACGTAATGTGAGTCACATCTGTTTACAGAACATAATACGATAATCTTGGCTTCATTTGTTCATTGTTGATTTACCTGTCACATAGCAACGCTATCATAATGTATGTGAGTCACATCTGTTTACAGAACATCATACTACACATTACTGTTGTTTTTCAGATTAACTTTGAAATATATTAAATAGATATCTGCTATAAAAGTGTGTGCACATTTTTGGCACCCTCCGCAGTTTGGAGGCCTCTCTGTGGCTATTCAAACAATTCGAAAACTACTTTCCCTTGCTTTGCACATAAAAATAGGTAGATTAATCACTTAAACTAGTCGCACGGTTCCGAGAGAGATGGCAGTGTTTTGCATGGCAGTTATGTTGTGCTCTGCGTGAAAAATGTTGGTCATTCCATTGTTATTTTGATAGTAATGTTATTGCTGCCTTTCATCAGCATCTCTAAGAATTTCCTCCTTTACACAAATACTTACAAGGAACTTGTGAATTTAAAGCACCAGAAATGTCCAAAATTCTTGTTAATCTTTCGTGTATTTATTGCCCCTGAAATCAGAAAACTCATTGATTTCTGGTCCAGAATTCAAATCTAGAGGGGAAGATAAACACTAATTCGTATGTCCTCCGAGACAATTTTGTTAATTATTTATCCTAAATCATGACAGACAACTGCAGCCCCCCAGAGTTGTAAATTGATAAGCTGCATGTGAAGACTATGAGTTGAGTTGTAAGTCTCAAGTTATAACTCCAAACAAAATCCATTTTTACAAAGGCTTCATTTCGACATGTTAGTTTTTTTCTAACTTATTCAACAAAGATATGCTTAAATCATATGCAAAATTATTTGCAAAATAGTTTCATTTTTTTTTTGTGTTAAATCGCCTCCTTAGCCTTGTGGTTAGCGCTGCTAACTGCTAGTCGGGAGAAATCCCGGATTCGATATCCGGTACCTAGTTAGAAATTTGCTAAGTTAGGATTCTGGAATGGGATGCTACGGTAATAAATTTTTCTTAAATGGTGTACACTTTAAAAGAAAGAACAAAAGTAAGTGTATAAGTCAGGAGTTTTGAAATAGCCTATGTTACTTTAAAATTAATATTTTAATTTTATCTAAACAAGTTTTTATCTTAAAATTAACTTATTTGCTTTTTATTCTGTCTAAATTAAAACACCAAAAGTCAATTTTGATTGTCAGACAATGATGTAAATCAAAATAAGTAATAACAATTTAACTCTCTTAAAAATTGAATATCAAAAGGTGGCGGTGCCATTTGAGATTTAAAAGTGGGAAGCTGGGAGTGAGTAGGTACAAACTTAACTTTAATTCACTTTAACTAACATTGGTTTACCTAAAATAGTTTTTCATCTTATAATGAACATTTGTTTTTTATTCTGTCTAAATTAAAACACCAATAGTCAGTTTCGGGTTGTCAGGCAATGATTAAATCTAAATATATAACAATTTAACCCTCTTTAAAATTGAATATTAAAAGTAGGTGGGTGCCATTTGAAATTTAAAAGTGGAAAGCTGGGAGTGAGTAGGTGAAAACTTAACTTTAATTAATATTGGTTTTAAACTTCGTCATATTTGATTGTGGTTTGAATTTGGACAGAATAAAAAGAAGCCCTGATTGAATTTAATATATAAAGAGGCGGTTGTTCGGCTGGGGCATGCATTTGTCAGATCTACACACAGCATACACGCAATTCCCAGAGGCAGTTCTGATTCAGTTCGCACACTCAGTTACATAGTTCACAGAATCAGTTGCGCAGAGGCAGTTCTCACTTGACATACGCAGTCATCAATTAAACAGTTTTCAGTTTCACACGCCACGGCACTCATCTATAAGTTTCACAGGCGGCAGCTAAGTTTAATTCGACGCAGCTATGTTATCGTACGCAAAACACCAGAGGACGCGAAATATTTTCAATACAATAAAGTATCAATATACATATACATATATATGCGTGTGTATGTGTATATATACGTGTGTGTATGTCCATCGGGTGCCAATTTATACTATTGAACTCCTCTCCCAGACCTATTGAGCCCCAATCAACAAAACAGCAGAATTCACCATAAAAACTGTTGCCATTGAAGCGTGGGCAACAACACCGAAGCGATCATTCATCAATTTACCAAATCGCTTCAAAATTAGTGTCTAATCTGGGGCACTTAGCCTGAACCTACTTAACCGCTTCATGTTCGAGCACCTTAAAAGGTCTTCCTCCACACCAGATACCAGGGCAGAACCCTTTTCAGTCCATCTCACCTTGGCACTGTCAATCCTATAACAGAACCAATGGAAATGATACGAAATGACTGAAGCGATTAGTGGCAAGGTTAGGTATTCTCCTAACGTTTGAATTACTCATAACTGTAGAACCCCATATACTACGTGAATATAAATAAATTATAAGTGTAAGAATTAAGTATATCAACCTTTTGAAATACAGGTGTAGTGATGAAGTGCGTTGGATTATACATTTAATCTGGTGCAAATGTACTTTAAATTAAGTAAGTGATGTGATCATTCCGAAACGGTCGTAAATCTAAAATTATTTCTATACATTCAACTGTATTAAGAGTGAGGTATGAGATCTGGATGGCATAAGTTGGGATTATTGCTGTATGCGAATTTACTATTATGGATTTTATGAGGTTCAGTTTTATTCATCACATAAATTTGGTCTACACAGTTCTGTAATTCATGCGGAGAAGTTTGCGAGGTTCCGTGGTTAATGTTCAGCGTTTAAAGATGGCAAATTGAGCAATTTCTAAGCTTTCATGTTTTGGAGTTGCAAGTTCATGAGCGTAAATTAGATAAAAGAATGGACCCGGAACATTTCATGGGTGTTTAGAAATGTATCAATTACATAATGAAGTTGTTGCGAGCTAGAAGGAAAAAAAGTAATAACAGAAAAAGGGTGCAATCGTTGAAAAAGGGGAAGAAGATCAACGTAGTTAAGATTTTTGAAACTAGTCGCAAAATTTTCAGGCTTTGATATTATTAGCATGTTTCTATCTTTAAGGAATATGAGAAATTATACGTTTTCTGGTAACATACTTTCAATAACTGTTGAACCATTATGCCTGGAGTTTACTTCGATTGCAGGGTGTGCTTATGACATTTTATACCTCGGAGGAAGCAAAATTATAAGTCATAGGCAAACGTTTGAGATGCTGTTTTATTTTTTCAGTTCATTTTTCGTTAAATTTTGGAATTTTCATTTAATTTGCGTAAAATAACTCTTCAGAGTTTAGTTGCATAAATTAGCATTCTCCTTTACGACAGTGACCCAGGTATTATTTATAATCAGGGGAGATCCTTCATTGTCTTTGTTAACTCTTTTTTTTTTATTTTTCCTCAGGGAGTCATCTACTGTGTTAAGGCTATTGAGTTGCTTCTCGTTTCCTGCTAATCTCTTTCAGCGCAATTTTCAATTCACGAGTTCTCTGTTGCATGCATTTTTACCATGGTATTTTGTACTACTCCAAAGTATAAAATAATGAGAATTTCTTCTTTTTTAAATGTAATTATTGAATAGTAGTGGGAAATAAATGTCAGTTAGCTGCTATTTACTTATTTGGTTTGCTGCATACTGTGTGTTTGCATATAGCTATAGTGATACTACAGGTATCAGGTTAATGGCATTTGTAAGTTAGTGTTAGCTTCCAGAATTTTGCTGCAAATGTTCCAGTCAAATGTGTACTTAAAGTCTGGCGACTGAAGTTATTTCAGCTATTTGAAATTAAAGCCACTATCAAGGATAATGAATAGAACTAAATATTTGTATTACGTAAAAAATTGATATGTATAAAATTATGTATTCCTTTTCCATAAAACAAATCTGGCAAGTCTTTAATGTCATCAGAGAAGGGATAATAAGACATAGTGCAAGACATCTAAAGATAATTGGAATATTCCACGAGTTCACCCAGGAATTTTAAGCCCCATTTTTGATTATTATAAGTTACCATCTATCAGAAATCTAGTCTCCATCAAATGAAAGGTCCCCTAGAATACAGAGGCTGTTATTCTATTCTCTGGAGCAGAATAGACCCAATTTCTAAAGTTTAGCTGCAGCAGTAAATTAATATCCAATGAAGTTTGTAATCGTCTTCTCTAATAGGTGGTAATAGGTTTTGCCTATGAGATGTTAGCATATCCACCTTTCCTGGTATTTGATATTTGATATTGATATTTATATTTCCTGATTTTGATAAAGCCAAAACTTTACTCTCATTTGATTTAGTTTGAAGTTATTGTAGTTGTCGAGCTATATTATTGACGTTATTGTATTGCTGTTTACTTTTTGGCAGACTATGTTGAATTTTAAAGATTTTTGTGTACTAGCCCTTATGATAATTAACCGTGAATAAATACATGAAACATATAAGTGGAGCTTGAGGGTCTTTCTTACAGTTGACAGTTTAATGAGATGGGTCTCATTTGGCACAGAGAGTTCGTTTATGAGAGTAATTTCTATAGTGGTCACATTTTTTTGCACATAGGGCGTTTTACCACAACCTTTTTAGGTTTGGATGTTTTTACTTTAAGAACTGCCTTATATAAATGTGCTACTTCACAAATCTTGTCATTACTCGACCATATTTAAAGTCGAAAATAGACCATGGGGCATAGTGCATTAGTCACAAGACAGTAACAGGAAGCAATGGTTCCTGTTTACTTTATTCAGTCAGTTCGTCGATCATCATTTTTATGTTTCATGAGGAATTAATGCCCTAATCGCAACTTGGAAAGATTTTTCATTTCTTAATTTTAGAAGCGTTGAATTAGGTGTCATTAGTTTCAAGATATATTATTGTAACTCTTGAAACAGTTCCTACGGCCCACTCGCACTGAAATATAAATGTGATACACCTATATTGTAAGCCTAATCATTGTATTTTGTGCATTTTAATTAGTAATGTAGACGTTATGTACATATATGTATTTCTTGAGGTATAATTTTAATATGCTAATTGTATGTCGTCAAAAGAGTAAATACCGTGCAACTGTCTACGGAAGCCCAGCCAGAAACGGGACAGAGAAAGAAGGCAATAAACCTTCAAAGAAAAGGGACCAGTGTATGCCACTTCTTAATAGACCTTCCGTTGGCGAGGGTTAATAAAGTTGAGGCTTTCGAATATGTTAATAGGAATGAACTCGCCAACCGTTTATACAGTTAACTTTAAACCAACCAATGCAAATAAATGTTTTAAACTTTCAAATAGTAGCGGATGGCATGCATTGGCAGGTGAATTTGAATCAGCCAATAGGTATATTATTTTGAATGTGCTAGTTTAGTTAATTTGAATCGAATATATAAGGAGACGTTTGCTCCGCTGGGACACCAGAAGTTCAGATATTAGATAGTCAAGACGACCAGGTACTCAGTCGTTAGGGCATGGGACTTGATCTGGACTTGACGGGCTCCACGCGACGAGACGCACACCAGAATAAGCTCTACAATTGACGCGAACACCACAGTAAGTTTTACTTCGGACCCAGTTCTCAGTTAGTCTCCTTGGGAATCGCTATATCTAAATTTATATTTGGTTAGTTAATTTCTACCGTACGCAGAACACCAGAGGACGCGAAAAATCTTGCGAACAATAAATTACCATACACATTCAGATATCGCGTGATTATTAACACAGTTGATATACTCTCCCATTCATGTTGAGCACGAGTCACAAAACCCTGAGATATTGTTGTCATGAAGCGTGGGCAACAATACGCCGCTGCAAAATATGACGATCAGCAACTACGAGTAAATCGCTTCATAATTGGGGCCCAACCTTTCGCTACTGACTAAACCGCTTCGCTCTGTAGAAGAGTAGGATTCTCGATAACTCGATGCGTCTGTACTGAAGGAGTATCGATATAGAACAATACATGAGCTAAATTCATTAATACAACACTTTTTTAAAATTAATTTTGTCTCAAGAACACATTTTAGAGAGTAGTCGCAAAGAAACACGTTTTTCCTATATATCTTCTAAATAGCAGGTAACAGGATGAAGTAATTGGATGCGCTTCCGAACACCGCATCCACAATAAAAATGGCCTTCCTTCTTTTATTTCTGCAGGTGTTATGAGACAACATTTCTTTAAAAATCACGTATCAGAGAAATAAAAAGTACTGAAGTAGATATTTTCTACTTCGAAGTAGATATTTTTGAACTAGCTGTTACATAATCTTAGCACATTTTTATTTTTCGTGGGTGTGAAAAAACCATAATCTGTGTTTAAAATAACAGTTTTTAGTTTGGTCAGTAATATACAACTTTTAATAAATATATCATGTGGTTTGTTAAGATGTATATAAGTAGCCTATTGTAACAATATAGCATTTCATAATCTTTAGCACGAAAGCTGATTTTACATATTTATTTGTTTTTATAAGTTCAGGTTTTATTTTTAAGCGACAGAAAAGGGTGCGTTTCGTGATCCACCTTTCTCGTTTAATATGAGTGAAGTTTGGAGCTATTTTCAATAACCTCACCATTTGCCGCATTTATAAAACGAGATGTTTGCTAAGTGAAGCATTTCACAAGGTTAGCAGCTTTAAAAACGTATCACCTCAGTTTATGAAATTGTTTTTACTGAATATTCATGCTCGTAAACAAGGAAATTCAGATTTATTTGTAACATTTAGATACTCTCAAAATAGTAAACTAGATATGTGTACTATATTCGATAAAATATTAAATATGAAATATGAAAGTACCGTCTTGAAACGCAGATGACCTGAGATGTTAAAGAGCGTCCATAAATAAATCAATCAACCTTCTCGATAAACGATAACGGTTCCTTCAGCACTTACGCCGCTTTTGCACTGTAATGGGACGCGCCAGGGAAAAGGTGATAAGACATAAAAGAGAATAATGAAATTTTCTGAATATCTTCCCTTTCTCTCTTTTCTTTCACCCTGCTCTTTCGTCCCTTTTTACTATCTTGTGCCTCTCCCTTTTATTCTATTTGTGTTTATTCTTGCTTCTCTTCCGTATCCTTTTGTGCTCTCTGGTTTTTGAACCAACATTGGTTTTTCATCCAATCAGCACAAAGCTGGTGTCTTAACATTACACTAAAGGAGATCGTTAGGGAAAAGTTTCCATTTATGCTTACTATTCAAAATGAGGTGTTGAAAATAATAAAATTTCTATAATCTACCGCAAATAGTTTCCAAAGTATTTAATAATAATAGTTTTCTGCTTAAAGTTTTTTTTAATGAAATAAGAAATATAAAATATGTCTGTTTAAATAAACCAATTGACGATCTCAATTTGTCAAAACGCTCAATATAGCTGCTTCAAATTAAAGGTAGCTATAAAAACATGAAACTAGGGGAAAAAAAAACAAAACCAACAGCAACGAGTACATTCATTAATAAACGACTAATATAATGTACTGTACGGGTGGCAATATAAAGTTTTGTGCTTCTGGTAGCAATAACTGCCGGAAAAATCTTAGTTACTTTGTAATGGCTGCGAATATACAATTTACAAATACCGAAGGTGCCAAAAATGTCTACACACTTCCAGCAAAGAAAAAACTGTGTTAACATAACAAAACTGAATTCACACAAACAGAAAATGACGAGCACTAATCATCTGAGACTTTTACAGTTACAACAGTTGCTCAAAATGTCCACCATCGGCGTCGATACACTTCTGAGTACGTTGAACTACTGATTGAGCAACGTTTGTGAAAGTGTCCTCAGCGATTGCAGCACATGCCGTTTCAATTTCTTCCCAAAGTGCTTCCAGTGTAGCTGGTTTTCTACGGTATACAACATCCTTAAGAGTTCCCTATAGGTAGAAGTCCAACGGCGTTAGATCCGGAGTGGTAATGTGGTGGTGCACCATCCTGTTGGAAGTAAAATTCCTCATTTCCATAGAGTGTATGAATAGTGGGTAAGTCGGTCATGGTGGTTAGTGGTTACCATACATGCTTCCTAAACCCAAGATCGCGGGTTCGAACCCGGCCAGGACCGATGGATTTTTTCGGGCGTAAAAATCCGAAGTATGGCTTCCTTCGGAAGGGAAGTAAAGCCGTAGGTCCCATGTCGTACATTTACGGCACGAAAAAGAACCTCAAACTTGAAAGAGTGGCTTCTGAGCAAAATTTGTCGATCGTTTCACGCCCTGAGTTGAATGGAACGCCGATGACCTGAGATGTTAGAGAGCGTCCATAAATAAAGCAATCAAAATGGTGGGTAAGGCGGAATTGTTACTAGGATGATCCGTTCTGTACACACGTCTCCATTGCCTTTGAACTTCAACAACATTCTCGGTTTTTCAATTCCACTTAAAAATTGCTTTCCACTGTTCAAACGATAATCATGGCTCCATTTTGTTGTAGCAACCTAGCATAACGTAGTGTGAGTCACATATATTTACAGGACATCAAACGATAATCTTGGCTTCTTGTGTTCATTGTTGATTTACGATAATCTTGACTTCATTTGTTCATTGTTGATTTACCTGTCACGTAGCAAGGCTATCATAATGTATGTGAGTCGCATCTGTTTACAGAACACCATACTATACATTCCTGTTGTTTTTCGTTACAACTTTAAAATATATTTAATAGATATCTCCTGTGAAAGAGTGTATACACTTTTTGGCACCCTCGGTATATGCGTCGGAGTGAGAGTCATATAGCTATGTGCTTTAACTTAATCTTAATTATGTGAACCCTTAACCTAACTTAATCTAACCCAACTTAACGTAACTAAACGTAACGACGGTATTGGTTTAACAAGGGTCTTTGTACATTTTAAACCTAACCTCAGAGTTATATTATTTTAAAATTTTTCTTAAAAGTTAACCACTAGGTTAGGTTTCAGTTAACCAGCTGCATTGATAGGAATCCGCTAAGCTGGCGGGTAAATCAGCGTATTCTTTGTTGTAATAGTCAGGGAGTGTATGATAAGTGAAACAAATACATAAGCACTGGAGTAATCAACCGGAATAATTAATATTGAGGCTAGAACATTTATTGGTATCGCATAGAGCATATCGAATTCCAGAAAAAAAATTTAACAACCCATTTCTGTTCTGTACCCAATGATGTGTTCAAATTTATTTTAACTTTGTAGCTGTTTGTATAATGTGTAAATGAGTTTATGAGTTGGTTAATGTTTATAATATTTGTAATAAACGCAGGAGACACATTCACTTGCTTATTTCTAACATTTGATAATTGACGATATTTGCTTTAGTTTATTAACTTTATTTAATTTTTTTTGCAGGAATTGCAAACTTTTTGCTGGTGAGAAACTGTGAAGAATGCACTTTTTTAACGTGTTGCGCATCTTGCAATGATTCAATTGAGTTAACTTTAAAAAAATCAATAACTTTATGAAACCATCCATTATCTATCATAATTTTCAAGCGCAGTTGATCTTTAAAAATAAAACAATACTCTAACCTTCCACAGAGAATCTGGAATACAGCCAGGTTTTCAACCAAATTGAAAATACGAGCTTGAGAAGAGTGCCATTTGTCACTTGTATTCCTGCCTCGCTCCTGCTTTTTAATTTAATTATATTTTTCTGTCCTGGCGTTCAGGATCCCGTAAACACCACGTTTGTCGTATGCATAATTCATCTTATGTTAACGAGAAATATGTCGGAACTGAGGGTCGCATAAATTAATAATTTCGTTGTAGTAGTTAAATATTTGCTTTGCTTGTAGACAGCAATCAATTAACCAATCCTTTGCAAATAACAATTTTAATGTATATTATATACAGAATAACTAAGAAAATCAGATTCCAGACGCTCGAAATCTGTGTATACCCTGTATTACTATATGGGTGCCAGACGTGGTCACTAACAGAAAATACAAAAGAACAAAATTCAAATATGCCAAAGAAAAATGCAACTCAAGATCCTGGGAATAACTTTGAACCGCAAAATAACTATACTATTAATAAATCAGTTATCTCAGATAATAGACATTCCACAAATAGCTACCAGAAGCAAATGGCAACGGGGCGGTAACGTTGCAAGAATGCAGGACAATAGATGGACCTACAAGATCTCCAAGTGGGACCCTCGGATAAGACAGGGCAGACCCAGAAGAGGATGGACAGACCTCTTCAAGGAACACGCAGGTCCAGATTAGTCAAGAGTAGCAAGAGGAAGAGAAAATGGAAATCTCTCGGGAAGTAACTAGTGCAGCGAGAAATGGAGTAACCAAAGAACAAACCAGTCAGTGTCTTAAACAGCATACGAACTACTAGCGTGGAAGGCTATGTTTATATTTATCTTTTATCTTTATATATAAAATATTTCAGAATAACTAATATTATTTATATTGTGATAATTTAATTTTTTGTAATAGTGTCCGAAAATACTTCCATTTCCAATTAATAAATTCAAAGTAAACTTTTATGTAGAATAATTCTTTTCATTCTAGCCCTGTTTGAAACATTAGTTGGAAATTAAATACTTGAATATTTCGGATCATGACCAGGGTATTCGCCTTACGTACGACGTTCTAACCATCTAAACTATTATAGCCTCCTCTAAGCTGTGCAACAGAACCTCTTGCAGCTACCCCGGAGATTTTCTTTATTACGAGAAATTTATTCCTTAAAGAGGTGATTTAAAATGCTACGGGTATTTTTGACTCGGGTTTATAGTTGAATCACCAGGTATATATTAATTCATTTATATATAGGAGTAGCTCTTTTCACATTTAGCCATGTGGACATAAGTTGGAAAGGAAAATTTAGATCTGAAAAATTGGGGTTGGCGAGGAAGGCCAAAAATCTATAGTTCGAAACTCGATTTTTTTGTCTAATTCTTTCTTTCCAAAAGTCAAAACTGTTTCTTGATTCTTTTGTCGTCCTAGCTGCTCTTATTTATGTTTCAGCTATTCCCTTTACAATACGAAAAAAAATGAAGTTGATTTGTTTTCGTTGTGTCACAAAACAACATATGTCAGATACATTAATTAAATTTCCAATCGTTAAAACGGCGTCTGTTTACACTTTCAGTTAACAGACATGCATGAGACACGTGAAACAACTTAAGCCAGTACTAATATTGCATTGACAAATTTATGTGGAGCAACATTTTCATTGTCACATTCTCTGCCATATAACATTATCAACGCCAGATTAACTTTTTCGAAATAGTGGCTAGTTTTAGGTAAATAAAATATATTTATGAGAAAACTTTTGTTATGAAATTTCATAACACGATACTTTAAAGTGCGGTTATGTAGCAGTGTGAAAATAATCCAAGGACTAACACTGGAGACCATTATCATTCAATGTACTTAATTATGTGGCGAATCTAAAACATCATTTCATATCCAGATAGTGCAAACATTAGTCCAAGATGATAATCCTAATAGACTAAAATCTGCTGAAAGTGTTTAGACAGAATTAACGATGAGTTTGGTTTTGTCCAGCGGCAATCATATTTGCCTCGTAGACCCAAGGTCGCCGGTTCAAATCCGGCCAGGGTTGACCGACATTAGCGGTCATACTTTTGAACAGAGCTTAATTTTTAATGTCATGTTCACACTATTAGCAATATTAAATTGAAATAAAAAGTTTCTTTCCGCGTCGAGATACTTTCAAATCCACATTTTTAAAATATAATTCTCTAACACTGTTTTATTATGAAAAAAAATTCAATGTGATCTATCATACCACAAAGTTATGAAGATCTTATGAAGCTTTCCATCATTCAGAAACAGAAAATATTGGTAAATTTGGGCCCCGATGAACTCTTGATTCATGCTCCATTATATTAGTAGTTCATTCCATGTATTGTTTAACCGCCACAGGTGGCCGAGGTCGTTAAGGCGCGACTCGTGAGCGAGAGGTTTGGGGTTCGAATCCCTGATTGAGGTTTTCCACAGGTTTTCCTCAGTCCTCATAAATGGCAAATGCCGGGGAGGCACCCTAAACTTAGGCCTGGGACGTCTCCTTTCTTAAAAAAAATCCTTTTCCAATATATCATTTCATCTCATGTGTTATCAGTATCCACCCCCTGCGGTGCCTTAGTAGTAAAACCGGGCGTTAAACACTATTCATTTATGCATTGTTCTAAAGATCTATGACTGTCGGCATGTACTTTAAATTCTTACTGACAAACAAAATGAACAAAAGGTAACTAAATACAAAGAACAGAGTATATAATAACACTTTTGAAAGAACGGTGTTAAGTCAGAATGCAGCATTATTGAGTTAAATAGAAATGTAGAAGCAATTTTTTACCCATATACAGATATTGAGCAAAAATCTATACTGTTTATCACACATATTATTATTATTATTATTATTATTATTATTATTATTATTATTATTAGTCAAATTCTATACTTCTTTATGTTCCAAACTATGAGCGTCCTCAAGTAATGCTTTAGAACGTTTTTGGGTTTCAAACAGAAAAATTTCAAGAAGTGTGGGGTCATTCTTTTCGACAATTCTATTTTGCTTCTCAAATAAAGATTGCGTTTACTTTCTATCTTTGTACATAGTATGAGTTGTCATGATGTTTTAGGTGAAGTTGAAAGCGATTATTTTTCATTGTTGCTTTGACAGTTTTCTTTGGCACTGTCATGCGTTAAAACTAATGTTTAGGAGAGAAAAATAAATATATCCTTTTTATTGGCATACCAGTACATAGAAAGAACTGAATTTAGGATTGAGTTTTCGTCTATAAGAATAAGTTCTGTCTCTCACCTTGTAGTGGTCTTGTTTTTATTTTTATGAACAAAACGGTGTGAATTTTCTGCCTACCCATGAAATGAAAAAGTTAATATAAATCAAGCAATATTAAATTTAATATTTATTATTTCTTTCTTTTTTAATTGAGCTTTGACTTTTGATTCAAAATTTGCTACTGAAATGTGGACTAAATATGTTATGCTACACTATGAAATGCGACCAAAATAGAATAGTTGCACTCTTAACGATATTGATTTTGGACCGATTATCATCTGCACGAGATTAACTTGGAATTTATTTGACTCAGCTTTCTTGAAAATTGGTGACCATTAAAGAAAAGTTATTAATTACACTCTTATATAAAACCAAAATCGTTATACTCCTGAGAAAAATCTATGAAAGCTATTCAAAATTGAAGGCTATTTTAATTACTGTTCATACTCTATAATTATTACATAAATAAAGGCTATCTCTTGAGGGAGTATTTATAAATGAAGATTTGTACACATTATCCTCAATTTGAAGAGCGACTCACTGCATTACAGATGCTAGTTCTCCAAAATTATGATAAACTTTTAGAAGTCCTCAAGAGATCTTTTTTTTTTTATTCTATTGTTCTACATTCAGAGTATGATGTAAGGTATCAATTTCTTGCTTATGGGGACTAGATAACATATACAGCAAACATGTAATTAACGACTATGTGTTCCTTTATGTTGTCATGGAAAATGCGGGCATTTAATCTCTTTTTTCAGCGTACAAAGTTGTTAACCTAATTGCATCGTCCTTCCTGATAAGAGTCTTCTGCTGTACCGTTCATGGTATGAAAAGAATGTGAGTAAAGTTCCAATAAAAGAATAAGAGAAATAAAAATATACACTTAAAATTGACTAAGAGCAACTCACATTTTAAATTAAATTTTTGGCATATCTAAACAATTGGCATACAGTGAGTAAATATGGATAATTTTCATTCGCCTACCCACTATATATCATAGCTGTCAGTCATAATTTATTTTATTTATTAAAATAAATAAAACAAAACAATTAAAACATTTTAACAACAAAACAATTATGAACATAATATCAAATAACAGGACAAAATAAGTAAATCGCATTACATTGTGAGTGAATAAATAAATTAATTTTATTATAGTAGTTTAGCAACTTAAAAAAATGGAACTAATACGATAAGAAACTTTTTAATAAATGACATGAATGCTCAACGACGTCATTTAAGTGACGATAAAAGTTGGAATGGTTAAAAACAGTGAAAAACAAGCTGATGCCGTTAAGGCTCTGAATACGCGAGAGACGTTATGTCCAGGATGTGCGGGCAATATCAAGAACATGGCAGTCCAGAAGATCAACACCCAGATAAATCAAGCACTGTAAAGGCTTTTTATGACTAAGGGCTCTGAGAAAATGTAGGTCAACGGCTGCCATTTTAAAAAGATCCCAGCAGAATGTTGGCGATTTAACTGTTTCAATGCAAACTGTCAGAAATAGACTGCACACTTCATTACCGATCGTTCGCTATGGAAGCTGGGACACATCGTGCCGGGAGCATGTCCATTGGCAGTCATGATGAATTGCGCTTCGGCCTGATGAAGACAACCAGGTAACGCAGAAAGGCGGTGACATACACAGGAAGCTGACATATTCAAAGGGTGGCAAATAAAAAATAGATTTCATTTTGTGCCATGGAACAGTGAATACAAACAAGTACATTCGAAATGTTTGGCAGGCGCCTGACTTTGAATTTCATTACATCCATGATAATGCCAAAGCGCATGATGCACGGCGTGTGTCTAGGTGGTTAAAAAGATTCACTGTTACAGTACTAGAGTCGCCTACTCAGTCCCCAGATCTAAATTCGATCGAGCATATATGGAATACCCTTCAACAGGGAGTTTTAGAGAACATTGTAAACATCTGAATCAGCTGTACATACATCTCCATCATATTGAAGCTGTTTGTTGGCGGGATGTTGTCGTCGTTGTTGTTGGCCGCACGTTGGTGAGCCAAAATTATGAAGCGGTTTGGTATGACAGCCTAGGCACCAAATTTTGAGATGGTTTGGTATGGCTCCGGCTATGTGCACCAATCTTGAAGCAATTTGTTGTTGACATCAAGCAGCCTCACTTTGTGATGCCAATTTTGCACTGGTTTCGTAGATTGATTATTGGTCGCTTCGACGTTGTTGCCCACGCTTCAATTCTCAGGATATTCTGCTATTTTTTGAAAGTTTTAAAACATTCGTCAGCATTGGCTGATTTTAAAGGACTAACGTACCACACCTGTCGAGTTCAGAGACCTTATCGAGTTTAAAATCCTTCTGTTTATTAATCCTGCAGTAACTATTCCTTCTAAACGTAGCTTAATACAGGACCCTCGGGTTCATTCCACTGAATAGAGGTTTTGTGACTCTGTTGTTGGCTTTCCAAGCTTCCGCAACAAAACACCAAGGAGCTTTCTGTTTTTTGTTGACACACAGTTTACAGGTTGAAGTTATACCGTATTATAAACATATCTATGCAAGGTATCTGCAATAATACATAAAAGATGATGATTGAGCTTACATAAATACACATTATAATTATATTTCAGTGGGGGCGGATTGGAGGAACTGTTTCACTATACACCAATCACATTTCCTCAATGCCAAGGGTCGTCAAGCAATATTTCATGCAAGTGGTGGTGTACAAATTCTGATGGATTAAACTTTGTTAGAAACTTGAGAAAAAGGACACTTTTGCATTTTTAAAATTAGAAGATTGTGATTAAAGGGGCTTTATGGATGCCATAAATAAATAGGAAAGTAAAGAAAAAGAGGGGAGAAGTAGAGATTGTAAATATATACAATGTACTATAGTCCAAAATAAGTTTAAAACCAAACAATAATAATACGGCTATAAAAAGAGAGGGGGGATGTGCAGCACACTAATAAGAAGATTTAGCTTGCGAAGGAGGAGTGGAGGAAAAAAGATAAGTAGCTTGCCAGAAGTATATGAAAATTAATACGGCAAGGAAACGACAACAGCGAATGTAAATTAAGTATACAAAGTAAAAACAATAAAGCGTTAAGCAATGAGTGGTAACCACTAAAAGGAATTAAAGATAAAAAGAAGTTGTGAGGTATGAAAATACTTGAAGGTATCAACATCTCCCTCATCTTAACAAGAATATGTGTAGATCTCCCTTTCCACCTGTCTTTCCTCCTTACGTTAGCATTCTCCCTCTGCATATTCCGCAAAACATTAAAAGCGAACTTTGCTATGTTTATTTCATAGTGGCTATAGATAGACCGTACAATATGAGACAATCAGAACTTTCGCCAAGGAATGATAAAAACACCAAGATATGAAAAGAGAGCAATGTAACAATACTGACTGACATAATATTTGCATTGTAATGCACTTTCATCAAAGCTTCGAACCTTAAGGAGGAATAATCGGCAGCCAGCCTAAGAGGTTATTGTTTTCAGGTGTTGAAATCTGATTGGCTGAAATCCAACACAGGAGAATGCTCCAATGCTCTAGGTTTCATTTGGCAAAGGCACCAACCTGGGATAACTTTATGTTTCTCGGATAAATTTAACCCAGGGCTTTTAATTTATGCCGACTGGAGTGTTCTCTTGAAACAATAGAACGACAACGTGTCCAAAGAGGCTGTCATGCGTTTTAACTGCTCTTTGTTAAATGTTATCTTTTTAACACCTTTCTATCTTCTTCTTCTTCTTCTTCTTCTTCTTCTTCTTCTTCTTCTTCATATTTTATGTTACTAAAAGCACTAATATAAGAGTTGGTATATTTCAGAATTATGCCAATAAAGTACAATCATTTGAAAAACTGTTGTGCTTGTTCCAAACCCCGAACAGATGTGTCTAATTTAGTTAACTGGTGGCAGTGAGTAAGAGGACAGTCTGTAAACCAGGCTTAATTAGTCGATTAAATATTGAAAATATTTTACGTAGAGTTTTTCTCCTATTTAAAGGACGAATGTGGGTTAAATGTAGGATTTCTTGGTTTATGAAGTGCGAATATAATTCATTTTTCATAACCAACCGAAAATTACAATGTATATTTCTATTTTCGCAGTTTTTCTAAAGAAAAAAAAAATAAAATACACCAACATTATTTGGTTTGTTCTTCATCAATCAATATTGATACTGAAGCAAGAAGCATTTTGTTGTTGATTAGTGTTTATTCTCCGTTTTTACTACTGAGGCAACACTGGCGGTGGACACTGATGGTGCCTGAGTTGAAATTATAAATTAGGAAACGATTACTTTTTAAGGAATAAAACGCTCCAGGCCTAAGTTTAGGCTACCTTCCCGGCATTTGGCATTTATGGGGACTGAGGATAGCCTGAGAAAAACCTCAGTCAGGGAGGACGGTCCTGGTGGGATTCGAACCCCGGACCTCCCGCTCACGAGTCCGCGCCTTAAAGACCTCAGTCACCTGTGGCAGTGCAAGAAGACTTAACAACACCAATAATTACTACGATGATGAAAATAAAAATAGGCAGCTAGAATTAGATCTAAAACCTGTCCCGAAACCTTTGCAGGCTATTTAAGATTTTCTAGATTTGAATGCAATTGCAGAACTTCATGGTTTTACTTGTTCGCACCGAGTATCAGAACGACACGAATGTTAAACTCCTCTCATTTCCAAAGTGGGTTCAAGCGAGTCTTGCGTCACCAAGTAGAGGAAACCCGCTTTGGTTGTCATATTTTATATTTAAATTATTCAGGCATTTAAATTTGAATCCTGTTAGCTCAATTGTAGCTTATTTTCTTTGGGAGAGAGACCAAAGTAAAGGTCAGTTCATACGCCAACTGCTACTCCTGAGCACCGTTAAAAACCTGTCTGCTTTATTTAAGCAGAAAGTTAAAAGGTTCTTTCTTGCGCGCATTCATGTAATCTTGGTTTGGACTTTTCTAACAGTACCGAGTTAATGTATGGTAATTTATGTTAAATGTGAGGTATTGTAACGAATGGAACAATTTTTAGATTTTTGCAGCTCTTAACTACTTTAAACATCACACCAAATGAATTTTGTCTCGTATCTCTTTTTCGCTCTTGAACTCGGCCGTTATTTAGAGATCAGATAGGAAAACATTAAAAACATTATTGGGGTAGGTAGCCCATACGTGCCAACCCGGCGAGTCACCATGAACTATGCCGCTTACAAATGCTCAAAAAATGTTTGTTTTAGATCCATAATGTATTTGCGCCAATAACTGAAAATCATTTCATTTCGTTTTAGGTTCGTTCCAGGTCACGATGCTAAGGCACAATTTTCCATCCCAATTTTCACATACTGCGGATTGCCACGCGAATATGCGCGCGGTGTGGTTAAAATTTATGCTCGTATGCTTTTAACTACAGGTTGTCAAAAATGGTGCTGGTTGTCAAGTGAGGGGTCCGTACTACTCATAAACAACGCGAGAAACCCGGCCATCGCTGTAGTTTTTAATGTAATTTCAACTTTATGCTCTTTGTTTACTCTTTTCTTCATTTATCGGCCTGCAAGTGCATGTTCTTAATTTTTAAATAAGTCCCCGTTTGAATATTTTTAGAACCGAAATTATTTTGAAAATGTCAGGGATTGAGCAGTAAATTAAGGGTTGAATTTACTATGAAATGATTCACATGCGTTCAGAGACTGCTCGGCCCATATTGCAGGATTAGATAAGACCTCGTCAGATATACAGAGGGTTCCAAAAATGTATACACACTTCAAGCAAAGAAAAAATGGTGTTAACATAAGAAAACTGAATTCACACAAACAGAAAATGATGAGCACTAATCATCTTAGACTTTTACAGTTACAACAGTTGCTCAAAATTCCCCCATCAGCGTCTATACACTTTTGAGTACGTTGAACCACTGATTGAACAACGTTTGCGAAAGTGTCCTCAGCGATTACAGCGATTACAGTTCATGCCGTTTCAGTTTCTTCCCTTGTAGCTGCTCTGTCCAGATCTGCTCTTGTGGACATCGCATACGGTACCACCAGTCTCAAATTTGTCTCGAATGCTTGCAATTGTTACTCGGTTGGCGGTTCTGTTCTGTACACACGTCTCCATTGTCTTTGAACTTCAACAACATTCTCGGTTTTCCAATACCACTAGAAATCGCTTTCCGCTGTTCAAACGATAATCTTGACTCCATTTTGTTGTAGCAACGCTAGTATAACGTAATGTGAGTCATATCTGTTTACAGAACATCATACGATCATCTTTGCTTCATTTGTTCATTGTTGATTTACCTGTCACATAGCAACGCTATCATAATATATGTGAGTCACATCTGTTTACAGAACATAATACTACACATTACGGTGTTTTTCGGTTCAACTTTGAAATATATTAAATAGATATCTACTGTGAAAGTGTGTACACATTTTTTGGTACTATCGGTATGGTAATCAACAAGATGGTCGCTGAACTGTTCAATTTTTGGCCATACGACTTATCTCAGTCAAAAACAAAATGACCACCTACTTACTCTGGGGGTAAATACGACAAACCAAAACAATACTTATACCACTTAACTGTGTCAGACGAAAGGTCTTGGAACGCATTTGCTAGACCAATACTTTGTACTTTACACCACCAAGCCTGACCAGGTGTAACCAACAACCTAAGAGTTCAGCTGCCTCACTCCATGTTAACTTAATTGATTCATGTATAGCAACCTCGAAGTCTACAACTATTTTCTTTGGTAGAAGTTTCAACTCTAAACATTCGCACTTTTCTTTTATGAAACAAACACCAAGGAAGAGATAGTTTTGTTCATATTTGGTAGTAAAAAAAATTGCTGGAACGTAATGTCCACTGTGAAGGAAATGCAATGTAAATAATTGTGAAATATTTTACGCAGTCTGAAAGTATTTTTTTACCCAAAAAGCCTCTGCTTCGCTGAAATATTGCAAACTCTTTCCCCTCCAAAAATAATCACATTGTGTTCGCAATCATTCAGTGGCACAAAATATTCACTAGCAGAGGACATTTGTTGCAAGTTACTTACAGCTTCGTGAGCTTCAAGGAAGTTTGTTGGTAGTTTTGACCTACGGTGACGTCGTTCTCTGTAGATTGCTTCGCGCAATAGTTTAACGTCAGTAAAATGCAATACATCAGCACAAATCTCAGGATTCTCATTAAATGCTTTAAATATTACAAAGCTTGGCTTTTACCTAAGCCACTAGCCAATTTTCTTGTACACGACATATGAACTTTTTCACGTATAAGATTTCTTTCATTACTCTGGTGATTATGACCGACTACATTTTTTGTATCCAGGTTTAAGGTTGTTATTTTGGCAGAACAATTTTTAACTGTACAAAGCCAACGTTACGTCCATCTATATACGTGTACACTTTGCGAAACTTGACACCATTCTTACAAGTAAGTTTTTACCTCTGTTATTGCCTCCTTGAATCACTTCCATAACAATCTTCATAAACTGCCTCAAAATGTTTATATCCCCCAACTTGATGTGCCTACTATTCAATGCAAACGCATCACCTGGGAATCATACACTAATGGATAGATGCGACTATCACAAGATTTTGTGCTCTACCAACTTCACAAAAACAAAAAATACTTAGCCGAAATGTCGTTGGCGCAAACGCATTACATTTAAATATAACCGTACTTCTCATTATGAAACAAGAAATCTGGCGCAAAACCAATGTACCCATTCACTGCTCCTCTTTGGCAAAGTTATAACAATAGCATCTTCACAAATGCCTTGAAAAATACGCTTGCCATTTAACTTGAACAGAATGAAGCAACAATAAGTAACAATAACGAAGTAGAGAGAAAATATATGAACTTATAACTTTTGGATGATACAATACAGAAGACGCATGCAGTCACAACAGTACAGCTCAACAGAAACAGCTAACGCAATGACGTAATTAACGATGTACAAAATAATTTCTTGCCAGAGTGCAAAAAGCTACCCCAACCATGAAAATCTGACCTGGGAATTTCTGTTGTTTATTATTGTATCAATATTTGTATAGAAGGCCCAAGCAAACTGCAAATCGACAATTTCTGGAGAGATTCTTAAGCAGGGTCCGTGGAAAAGATGTTTCTTTGTACATTGTCTGAAAGCTTTGCTGTTATTTAGTTAGGCAAGGAAGATGTAATAAAGAATATGACGACTACGGGGGTGAAAAGACAGGCCGGTAACCTCTAGAAGGAAGATCCTAACTATTCCATGTAATACTTATGTGGGTTACTGGTAAGAAGTCAGACCTCTCGCTTACGAGTCCGCGCCTCAACGACCTCGGCCATCCGTGGCGGTCACGACATCACTCTTTCCAGTTTTGCACTTTTGCTGTTTCCATTTAAATCTCCGTTATTAGTAAGACAGCATTACCTTGCATCTATTACGTTCTCTTTTAGTGAGGATGGTGGTGGCTACCTTAACGCTGAGGTAACTCATTTCTTAAATACGAGTAGGTCTATGCTAGACGTGACCTACCCACCAATGAGACACTGGTAACTAAGTTCGCTTAGCGCACTTGGGCGATGAGATCGTCTACTGCCGAAAAGCGGGTCGGTTTAGACTCCAGGTACCGTCCTAAATGTAGAAAAACCCTAAGCTGCATAGATCTCAATGTATCCCTTGGTTTTGGGGAGGGATTCCCACTTTATATGTTACCTTGCCTCTATTATGTTTTCTTATTGGAATGGGCAGAGTGTATCTGTGAATTAATAATAATAATAATAATAATAATAATAATAATAATAATAATAATAATAATAATAATAAATACAAAATAAACGCTAAAGAAACTTACTACGTTTCGTTTCATTTCTGGACTCTGAAACGTCCCTTCTGTCAAAACGAATGGATATCTTAGGTAGTGGTGGCGGAGGTAAGAAATCTGTTTTAGTCAGGCACCGCTAAAGCTTCCAATGCCAGATCATTGATTTTTGAATTGTGAACTTAACGTAGCGAACTTCTGAGACGAGTAGCCCTAGGGCGCCGCCACGTTGTTCCAGTGGAGATGATAGCGAGGGTGATGTGTTAAAGTGCACCAACAGAAACTATATCTAAACTTAGCCTGTACGAATAAATGAAATGTGTCAATGATGGCCCAAACGAGCTGGAAGTACTTGGCGTCGTGGAGCTATTTCGCATTCATCTTCTGAGGGTAAGAAAACACCCCCCACCAAAAAAAAAATTACCCAGACAGGTTGTCCTGACCGAGAATCGAACTCAGGACCCATGGGTTAGTAAACTCAAACGTTACTACTAGAGGACGGAGACAGTCTGCATGCGTGCCTTGTTAATGGAGAAAATTTCGCACTACTGTGCACTAACAATGGCGCAAAGGAGGTTGATGGTCCTTATCGTCAAAAGCCTTTCCTTTTCAGGGTGAGGGAAAACTGCGAAGAATAAAGTTCCAAGGCGACTGATTGCGATCAGGTATTGAACCAGTTTACAAGCAGACAATGTATAAACCTGGGCTATGGATGAAAGAGGTTGTAAGAATCCAGAGAAGGGAGACAGGAAATTATTATTGATCGAAAATACGTATCTTCCATTTGTAACATTTATATCGTTAAAAGAATTACTTCTAATCCTAATATTATAAACCAGGGTTTCTTTTTCTCTCTTTGTAATTTGCAGTGCAAATACTTTGTATTACAAGTATTTGCACCGAAATTTGTCTTTATGTTGCCCATTGAAACTGAGATAATACAGAACCCTTTTTAATTGTGTATTCACTGCAGCAGCAGCAGTAATCTTAATAATATTAGTAATAGTGTGATTATTGTTATTAATAGTAGTAATAGTAGTAAAATAGATTATTAGTTGTGTTGGTAGTAGTGATAGCATTAGCTGTAGTGGTGGTAGTAGTAGATGTAATAATAATTTAGTAGTAAAAGTTTTAGTAGCAGTGGTAGTAGTAGTAGTAGTAGTAGTAGTAGTAGTAATAGTATAGTAGTAGTAATATTAGTAGTAGTAGTAGTAGTAGCAGCAATAGTAATAGTAGTAGTAGTAATAGTAGTAGCAGCAATATAAATAGTAATAGTAGTAGTAATATTAGTATAGTAGCAGTAGTAATAGTAATAGTAGTAATAGTAGTAGTAGCAGCAACAGTAGTAATGGTAATAGTAGTAGTAATAGTAGTAGTAGCAGCAGTAGTAATAGTAATAGTAGTAGTAATAGTAATAGTGGTAGAAATAGTAGTAGTAGCAGCAGTAGTAATAGTAATAGTAGTAGTAATAGTAGTAGTAATAGTAGTAGTAATAGTAATAGTGGTAGTAATAGTAGTAGTAGCAGTAGTAATAGTAATAGTAGTAGTAATAGTAGTAGTAGCAGTAGTAATAGTAATAGTGGTAGTAATAGTAGCAGCACTAGTAATAGTAGAGTAATAGTAGTAGTAATAGTAGTAGTAATAGTAGTAGTAATATTAGTAGTAATAGCAGCACTAGTAATAGTAGTAGTAATATTAGTAGTAGTAGCAGCACTAGTAATAGTAGTAGTAATAGTAGTAGTAATATTAGTAGTAGTAGCAGCACTAGTAATAGTAGTAGTAATAGTAGTAGTAATAGCAGTAGTAGTAATAGTAGTAGTAGTAATAGTAGTAGTAATATTAGTAGTAGTAGCAGCACTAGTAATAGTAGTAATAGTAGTAGTAGTAATAGTAGTAATATTAGTAGTAGAGCAGCACTAGTAATAGTAATAGTAGTAGTAATAGTAATAGTAGTAGTAATATTAGTAATAGTAGCAGCACTAGTAATAGTAGTAGTAATAGTAGTAGTAATAGTAATAGTAGTAATATAGTAGTAGTAGTAGTAGTAGTACTAGTAATAATAGTAGTAGTAGTAGTAGTAGCAGTAGTAGTAATAGTAGTAGTAATAGTAGTAATAGTAGTAGTAGTAGTAGTATTAGTATTAGTAGTAGTACTAGTACTAGTAGTAGTAGTATAGTAGTAGTATAGTAGTAGTATAGTTGTAGTACAGTAGTAGTAATATAGTATAATATAGTAATGTAGTATAGTAGTGGTGGTGGTAGTGGTAGTTGTAGTCCTGTATTTCTGTATAGTATACAATAATTATTTACATTCTACACTTTAAGATGTCCCTCATTCACTATTTTCTCCGCTCCTCTCTAGTCCAGGATATATTGTTGGTTTCTTCCTTCATCCTTAATTGTCACCGCCGCAACGGTATTTTGTTATGTCTTCTTTTTATCGGCAATTGCTGTACCTCTTTTTTCTTTTTTGTGCCAGTATCTAACATTTCATTTTCACACCAAAATCTTGCTATGGCAATTAATGTGTTTGTGCCCTTATTTATTCAGATACACAGAGACCTCATTTGGACGCGTGACCGGCTTAACGAGGATTTGCTTGGCATAGGGAAGCAAGTCGTTTGCCGGCGGAGTCAGACATTCATAGCCCCTTAGATTCAAGCGCATAGATTTCTACGTCACATTTCTGGTACAAGATTGGGTTTTTCTGCACTCCGGTGTCTGTTGTTTTGTGTTGTTACATGACCGTGTAAATAAAAATAAAAAATCATGCTTCGTAATAAAGGGGGGGGGGGTCAATAGAGCGAACATTGACGTTATCCACACCCAGTGGCATTCCTGTGCAAGCGATATTACTTTAGACTTCCCTCTAACTTTTCTCCTATATCATCTAAAATTTACTCTATAAGAACACAGCATTTTACTTTCGGTTTGGTATCAAGAACAGATTCCGTTTTCCTAAATCTATTCACAAGCTTACCAAGCCTTTTTGTTAGGATTTTAGATGCAATCTCACAGAAGTATTACTTTGGTGGTTCGTCCAACACTCAGGCATGGTTTTCATTGATGCTTTAATTCTGTTCTCATAAGCGACTATAGTTGTCATCGATGGACATTTAGGACGTGGATTATAACTACGGACTCCCGATCACTTTTAATTCTCATATACAACTCATAACAATGAGTACGACTTAAACAATGAAACTTCTTCTCTGGTCATGTCAATAGTCTCGATAAAGGATTTAGAAACGTTATGCAAACTTAAAGTTAATGCATTGCTCCAGCATAACCGCAAAACACTCGGAACACTGCTACAAAGAAAGTTGCTGGGAACTCGACTGAATAAAATAACACTGTAGGGCATATAGGAGGCATCTCGCCAAGGTAGGAGCTATTCGGTTCTACCAACTGCTTTTTTTTCAACACTTATTTGGCGCGGGCTTTTGTAAGTTTGCACATTATTTGAACAGACTTCTTATATACATATTCACCACAGAGCATATATCTACTTTTCTTTGTAGTAGTTTTTTGAAAACTCAGTCTATCGATCCGCTTAGAAAGAATTTTAAGTTTCTTTTGCGCTTTAGCCTTCATCACTAACAGCAATGATATATAGCAAACAATATACGATATATTCATATATATGTTTGGGAAGCTCTCGTGGAGCCCTAGCAAATACACTCTTGTGCAAATTAATGTGAACAAAGATCTTATTCTATTTTTTAAAAAATATTTCACAACATTTCAATATACATTTTTACTATACAACATGTTTAGTATTTAATGTGTTTGTTTTTTGGCCTTAATCACTATTTTCACTCGTTTGGGCATAGAGTCAATGCTTTTATTACATATTACACTTATTTCTGGGTTGTGAAATCACACTTTTATCACAGCACAAATGGTCTTTTCCTTGGTGGTGCAATCTATTTTTCTCATCCGGTTCTTGACAATCGCCCAATAGGGTTGAGTTCCGGTGAATTTCCAGGCCAGTTCAAACACTGAAAACCGTTTTTCGCCATGGGGTCTTTAACCTTCTTCGTCACATGACATGGGGCAAGGTCTTGCTGGAAAATCGCCTATTCGTTTTCAGTTCCTGAGCCAATGTCTTCTGTTCTGAGCGGCTCTTTTCTCTAACATCGGGGTGTACTTATCGCTTTTCATCATTCTACAGGAATCAAACATTTAGAACCTGTCATGCAACACAGCCGAAACACATCTTCTTTTGTGTAAACTTTACCGTCCGATATGAGAGATTTCCTCTCCATCGCTTCTCCTTACATGCACTTTAAAATGATTTTTATGAATAAATAGGGCCCTTCTCCATTCTGATACTTTCTAGCCCATGCCAACTCTTTTTCTTTATGTGATACGTCAATAACTGTTTTGTGACCGATCTTCGAGTTTTCCTTCCAGCTACTAGGAGACACCTACGCATTGTTGAAGCATCGATTTTCACCCTGTAGCCTCCAAATGTTCTTTTCAGGATTAATTTTGTTGGTTCTGAATAGATAGCATCATCCTTCCTGGCCACATCGTCCTTTCCTTTGTTGTTTTCGGCCACATCGTCCTTTCCTTTGAGGCGAAATTGACTCTGTCTCGTTTTTCTTTCTAATTATAATATTAATAGCATCCAAACATACTTACATTCAGCTGCTATCTGTCTCTCAGTCATATTACTGACTTATGAAAGGTTAGGATTTTACTTCTTTTCGTAGGTGTTATATTTGCTGTGAATAAAAATATGCTTGCTAAATGAAATGTTAAAACAGCTAGAAACACAAGGAAATTGCGTAACTTTTAGTACAATCATAAAAGCAACAACTACAATTAGCTATATCAACAATGGGTATAGAATTGGAGGGAAACCGTTATTAGGCTGAATATAAAACTAAATTTGCATGCTTGTTCACACTAATTTGCACAATACTGTATAATATTTCAGCCGATCAAATGCGTTCTGCATTTGGATGACATTTTTGCTCTCTCACATATTTAAGTTCACTGTTCCGTCAACAGTGCCCTGGTATTTTTGGTGCATTCGGTTTGAATCCTATTTAAAAGTATGTCCTAGCGAAAACACCTGATTACCCGTTATACCCGCTATATCGCAGTATATCTGAGTAAACCTTTATGCTTAATGATTTATTCATTTTAAGGAATTTCAGGATATTCTTTACCACTTGTTAATGGTTCATACTGCAAAGAATTTCACATGTTTTAAAACCTGGAACTACAAAATTATGCATAATTCAACTTTCTTCCATAAGAAATGCTGTTTTTGTTGTTATTAACGCTCTCTAAAAATTTCAACTCCAAATGCTTTTAAAGTTTCAGGATCAATACATTTTTAGTGGTTCGGTTTTTGTTTAAAAGGAAGAAAGCTATTTCTTAATAAGCGGAAGAAGAAAAGATGTATGAACTATAAAAGAACTTGAGTTAAAATAAAATATAGTGAAAAGAGGTGCTAATGCTATTAGGTAAGCATTTAGATGATTGTCGGTATTTGTAATTAGCGGTAATTTGAGTTGTCGCTGAGAGATTTTTTTAATGATGTTTAACGCCTGTTTTTATTACTGAGGCACCACAGGCGGTGGACGCTGATGATATATGAAATGAAATGATAAGGGAAATTATTTTTTAAGGAGGTAAACGTTCCAGGCCTAAGTTTAGGGTACATCCCCGGCATTTGTCATTTACAAAGGCTGAGGAAAACCTGGTAGAACGGTACTGGCGGTATCCGAACCCCAGACCTCCCGCTCACGAGTCCGCTCCTTAATGACCTCGGCCACCCGTGGTGGTACAATTCCAGTTAACAGGATATAGATGCTCTTTTGAAAGTCGGGCGAGGGATACAGTATTATTTACTTTCTCATATTTAGAGCTGACTAGAAATCAAATGAAATTTCGACTGCATACTGCGGACGGAAGCACTGTAGACGCTTTAGTAAACAAGTAGCGGATACTTGGCTAATCGTAAACATAGCAGTCGCATACCTGACCTCGGTAGATTTGCAGTGGAGCGTGGAGTGGCCAGCTACGGTGTTTGGTGAAAAAGGAAAGCAACTTCGTGCACAAGTTTCGGTTACATCAAACTCTTATGCATACCAGCAAGATGGCGAATGAAAATGTTAACCGGAGCAACTTTAAACTGTTGCATTGGTTTTTGTTGATTGGTTTATTTACGGACTCTCTTTAACATCTCAGGTAATCAGCGTCCCCTTTAACTCACGGCGCGACAATTTTTGCTCAGGGGCCTCTTTTATTTCAGACTTGAGGTTCTTTATCGTGACGTACGAGGTCTCTTCAAAAAGTATCGCGAATCTTGAATTTTTACGTATATTCGATTTTCGATTGTTTTGTGGCGTTATGTTGGTACTCATGTCCCTCACTTATGTTGACAAGCTCGGCCATTTTGAATGTTCAGTCAATTGTTGACAGCTATTTTGCTTGCACGTGTTTTGACTCGTCTTCGATTTTTGCCTATTCCATAAAATGGAACAAAGAATCTGTATCAAATTTTGTGTGAAAAACAAAATTAAGTGTGTGGATGCATTCCGAATGTTGACTGTGGCATATGATGAAGCTACCTTGGACCAAAGCAACGTTTATCGGTGGTACAAAATGTTCTCAGAGGGTCGAGAAGATGTGAACGACAAAGAGCGTCCCGGATGCCCGAGCTCGTCAACAACAGACGAAAACATTGAAGAAGTGAAGAAAATAGTATTGGCCAATCGTCGAATCACCATTAGAGAAGTTGCTGAGGACCTAAACATATGGATTGGCTCGTGCCATTCGATTTTTACCAATGATTTGGGCATGAGACGGGTCGCCGCAAAATTCGTACCAAAGTTGTCAATTTCAACCAAAAACACCATCGCATTAACGTTGCTAAGGAACTGTTGAACTCTGTCCGTGACGACCCAAATTTTCTCCAGAGGGTCATAACTGGTGACGAATCATGGGCTTATGGTTGTGGCGTGGAAACTAAAGCTCAATCATCCCAATCGATGCTACCACACGAGCCAAGACCGAAAAAAGCGCGCCAATTTGGTCGAATGTGAAGGTTTTGCTTACAGTTTTCTTCGATTGCAGGGGCGTGGTGCATCGTGAGTTCTTGCCACAGGGTAGAACGGTCAATAAGGAATATTACCTGCAAGTTATGCGCAATTTACGCGAAGCAATCCGCCAGAAACGACCGGATTTGTGAAAGAACAAAAATTGGCTTTTGCACCATAATAACGCCCCTGCTCACACATCGTTGCTTGTGCGCGAATTTTCGGGCAAAAACAACACACTTATGATGCCGCAGTCACCGTACTCCCCAGACCTGGCCCCCTGTGACCTTTTTTTTTTGTATCCCAAACTGAAGAGGCCCATGAAAGGACGACGCTACGCTACGATTGAGGAGATAAAGACGGCATCGAAGGAGGAGCTGAACAAGATCACAAAAAACGATTGTTTAAAGTGCTTCGATGATTGGAATAAACGTTGGCACAGGTGTATAATATCTGGTGGGAATTACTTTGAAGGGGAATAAATATTTTTTGAAAAAACACAAAATTCGCGATACTTTTTGAACAGACCTCGTAAATGTACGTACGGGACCCAGGGCTTTACTTCCTTTTCGAAGGAAGCCATACTTAGAATTTTTACGCCCGAAAAAAATCCATCGGTCCTGGTCGGGATCAAACCTGCAATCTTGCGCTTAGGAAGTAAGCATGGTTACCACTACACCACCAGGACCGACATCTGTTGCATATGATACACAAGGCAGATACGCGACCTCAGTCACGTCGGTAGAGAAGAAAGCCAACGGGTTACGATTTCAGTAGTAGGATTACATTAGGCGGATAATTTCCTTGACGAGGATGTAGACCTGTTAGCTCATTTGGTTAGAAAGTCATGCTAATAATGCGTAAGTCTTGGGTTCGCACCCCTCAAGTGTAACTTTTTTTTCTCAATTCTTATCTTTTTAATAGAATAAATTTTACTTTCTCTTAGGTTAGGTTTAACAAAATAAAGTTTAGGTGTCAATAATAATAATAATAATAATAATAATAATAATAATAAAAAATAGAACTCCCTCTAACTCTCACTGCCGTTTGGGAGGAATTCGGCTTTCTCTGCTACCGTTCGGGATTTCGACCGCAGGACAGCGTTTTGTAACCACAGCACAGGATCGATTTGTAACGTAAGTCTCAGCTTCGATATGCTAAGTACTTCGCGCATGCGCAGTAAACTTCGTAGCACTACTTAGCTGTTACCATTGGCGTGCATACCCCGCAGAACGAACAATTTTACCGAAGTAGCAAAGTCAACAATTTTCAACTTCCCGTGTACTGTGTATTAACACTACCCTTTTCCGGAGCAAGACTTGAGCATTCCGAATGAAAATCTGATTCATACACTTACGTTATATTGACGTATCAGCTAGGATATCCGATTTCGAAAAAAACGTCATAACTTTGAAAGTTTACAAAAGGGATCATAAGTTCCCTATCTCAAAACGCTTATCTAGGGTCCCTGCACAATCCTTGCAATTTGTGTGGTTGAAGTTTGACACACTTTGTGTATAGCATAAAACATAATATATGCTCGCCGGGACTACATTGTTGTTCATGATAACTGAACGTTTCTTATAACCTTAACGTGGTGCAGTAAATCACGCGTTGTTCTTTACTGTTGCGGTTCACACATTTCCCCACCACTGAGTAACTTCGAGTTGTTCTGAAGTGATAATATGAGCTGATATTTCAGATCTTCGTTTCTTAAGCAATTTTTTTTTGTTTGTAATTTATGTTTATCTTCAATCTACTTTAGTGTCTCACTTTGATAATGTGGACCAATCGAGTACTTTCTGCTTAAAAAGTACATAATAATAATTCTAACCCAAAATCAAGAAATATGAATGTTTAAACCCGAAGTTTGAGGAAATTTTAAACAGGTGCATAGAAGAATCACGTTATAGTAATTTTTAATGGACATGGCACATCTTGGGGACAAACTCCACCAGAAGGTTACATAAAACATTTAATTTTTTTTTTGGATAGTGTTTAACGCCCGTGTTTACTACTGAGGCACCACAGGCGGTGGACACTGATGATACATGAGATGAAATGATAAATTGGGAAAGGATTTTTTTTTAAGGAAGGAAGCATTCCAGGCCTAAGTTTAGGTATCTCCCCGGCATTTGCCAGTTATGAAGACTGAGGAAAACCTGGAAAAAACCCCAGTCAGGGAGGACGGTCCTGGCGGGATTCGAACCGCAGACCTCCCGCTCACGAGTCCGTGCCTTAACGACCTCGGCCACCCGTGGCGGGTTTTTTTAAGCATTTAATAGGCTCAAATTCTGAACAATGTAAATGATCTGTTAAGAAGCAATTATATATTTTATGGCAAAACACAGATATAAATTAACCAAAGTACCAGTAACACAAGCTATTAAAACTACTATTTCCACCAACAAAGCAACAAACGCAACAAACATCCAAAGAACTTTTTTTTATGAAGTTGTCAGTCACATCATGCAAGGGATAAATGGAGTATATGATAAACTTATTCTGACAAAAATAACGCCGAACTTCAGAACCAGAAGAACGATAAATTTGCACCATTTTTAGAATATTCTTTCATTTTCAAATATCACTAAAATGTAAACTATACCTTTAAAACTGGCTATTAATGTCGGAAAATATTTAAGTGTTTCATGTTTACAAATTGTTTCCTTATATTGATGTATCTTATGTTTGAATCTCTTTGCAACAGGACAAAGCAATTCAAGGATGATATAATGGCTGAATTGTGTTCGTGTTTCGGAAAACTGTGGATTAAATATTACAATAAAGGCTTGTATGTTGCAAAAACTGACTGAAAGATTAATTTAACTTGACTCTTTAACACCTCAGGTCAGTAGCATCCCATACAATTCACAACGTGAAATGACCGATAAATTTTGCTCAGAGACCTCTTCTTTCAGACTTGAGCTTCCTTTCCGAAGGAAGCCATACTTAGGATTTTTACGCCCCAAAAAATCCATCGACCTTTTCCGGGACTGAACCCGCGATCTTGATTCTACTAGGCAAGCATAGTTACCGCTAGACCACCAAGATCGACAAATTGTTACGTAAAGACTGAATCCTGGCCGACATGTTTGTTTTACGAATTGCAGAAGAGTGCATAAGATCAAGCCCTTATCATAAAGTTGAATGTTTTAAATATCTAGCCCGTTGTCTTGTGTACAAATATGTTCAAAGACGAGCTTTAAGTTCAAAATTGCTGCAGATGTTTACACCTTACATCACGTGGTGTTATATAATACTCCCCCAGAAGATTTCTGGCAATTTCTTAGAAGAAATTTCTCTTAACTTTACTTTCCCCTTTATCATTTCAAATTCTGCGTTTATATGCAGTTTAAATTGCTTTATAACTTTCTCAAAATTGCCTTTTCTAAAGTTGCTCTTTTAGCATTTTCCGTTAAATGGTACTCGTTTATTTCTCTTCTTCTTCTTTTCTTGCTTATTTCTTACAGATTAATTTTACGTTTTAGTATTAATGTGCATGATTTGATCCATGGAACCAATCAGCTGATCAGTTTACCGTTCAGTATTTAATTGTTCAATATTTTCCTCTGTTTTTTATTATTTTTATTGTCTTTCTTTTATTTTATTGTTTCGTTACGCTTAATACTTGCCTTTCTCGCCCGGATTTAATTTATATTTTTTATTGGTGCTTATCTTTTTTCATGGCATACTTGAATATGTGCTTTAGGTATTAGTTATAGGATGTTATTATTTTTGTTATAAAACAGAAATTGTATAGTAAAATATATAAATCATTCTCAATTTTTTTGACTCAATGCAATCACCGAAAAGGTTATTTCAAATATTAATATGCGAATAAAACTACAGATGACATAGAGAAGTCATTAAAATGGCACCCCATTTCCTTTTTCCATACATTGTAATTTCTGAAGAGCCTTTTGTTCTTCTTTGCAGTCCAGCACAATAAAAGTTTGCTGCAAAATCCTTTTTCCTGTAAATGATGAGTTCTCGTTTCGCTTGAGATGGAAACTCGTAACGAAATTATACGGTAGAGCGGTTTAACTTTATAAGCGATCTGCTCTGCGGGGCTGATGGGGAAAAAAAGAAGAAAAAACTGAAGTCATAGATTTGCGTCTTATCGCAGTGAATTCATTCTTAATTGAGTTACTATAGCTTTTCAGCTGCTAAAATTACTCAAATACTGTAAATTATTACACTCAAATATCACCATTTCTATCACTTATTCCTTCCTAACATTGAAACAGGATTTTTAAGGCGTGTTGATGAATAAATGATGAAAATGACTTGTGAAGGTAATTACTGAATTATTATTGGTCGGGTAGGAGTTTCGGTATCGGAGGACAGGAAGCAGATTTGTCTTATAGGGTTCTCTCAGGGGGTGTATGGGGGATGCAGACAATGGATTGTTGAGTACGGGGAGTTGACCATCTCGTAGTCTCCTCTGCAGATCCCGTCTTTCTCTTCTATGCTCCAATCTTCACACTTCTTCCTCGCTTCTGTTAATTACGAAGGGAAAATTCCTTCGTTACCCTGGCTAAGGTGAGAAGTCTAGTGCATTTTGGGAGACCCTTCGGCCCTACTCGGGTAAAAGAATTGGAGGAACGTGTCGAAATGAAAAGCACTGAATTAATATCTGGCTCTTTATTTAACCACTTTACTTTTGAGAAAAACTAGGGCAACCACTGCGACGTCAGGCTGCTTCAAATGATATCTCACTTAACAAAAAAACAAAGTCGAAAAACTGAGCGTAACACGATCAGTGTAAACACTGGCGGAGAATTGTGAACTGCTCTAAACTTTCGGTAAGAATTGTGAACAGAAATGAACTGACTCTTAACTCCCGGCGTTTCGATAATTTTATTTGACTTCAGTGAGACGGTCTCTGACGCCGCGAGCATCTGATTTCGCTAGAATTTAAAACATTCTGATCGCTATTCTTCTCTTCCCTTTGGTGACTTGATTTCGCGCTTTTCTCGGCTTGAGTCCTCTAACCAAGCTTTACGCCATGGATTCAATAGGAGTTGTTTACACGTCCTTGAGGAAGAAACGGGGGTCGAGTGCGACAAAGGTTAACGGTTCAGAAGAGAAATTTGCGTAGTCTTTAGAAAATTCCTCCAAAGTTTTGCGGTCCTGGTTCAGGTATAGGTCATAAACCATTACATCACTATACAGTTTCGCACCCTCCTCGACAATTTTGTGCAAAGAAACTTTTCGCTTTATTCAACAAGGAAACTGTTAATATACTACAATCTTATGAGAATTCTAAATTGGTTCGTTTATATATGTATACTGAATTTTATACCATTGCTCATAATTGCTTTGTTTTAAGGGGTAGGGAAAATCCCTGTTTCAACATTAACGCAACATTAGTGGATGGAAACCAATATACGGTATCTGTGATTAGCAACTGTAAGCAGATATCGATTTGTTTTACTCGCAATGTAGTAAAGAAACTACACGACTCGTTTTAGCTGATACGCTGTTTTTCAAGTAGCTTGCATTGCAAACAAATTTTGACATAGTGTAATTATTTTTAAAATGCTTTATTTTTATGTAAAATTTCTTTACTTTATTATATCGCTCTTTAAGGTACTAACCTTTTAATTTATTTTCACTAAAGGAGCCTGAGTACCAAATTAAATAACTCGTGGGATTAAATGTAACTCCATAAACGAAGTTTTTCTTATTGTAAATTACTTTCATTCGGGTTGGAGGGATAATACGCAATATGATATCTCATTGTTTACCATGTTTTAAAACTATTGCTACTTGTACCGTAAAATTTTACAATTTATTGATAAAAATACCAAAGCCCTCAAAAAAGAACGAAAATTGGAACAGCAGTTGTATTAATGTCATCCATTGCAAAGTATATTTATTAGAGCTCTCACTTTTTCGTCCTTTCTATCGCCCTAAAATTATGAGATTGAGAAGGAAAATCTCACCCAAAACTATTGCAGCAGTATAACATGTGCATAGCAACTTAACATGGAATTACATCCATTAGTGATTAAAGGATATTACGGCGAAGTTTCTAGTTTGAGATTAAACAGTTATCACATATACGCATCAGTGTAATCATGGTATTGTAAAGTTTTCAGTTATTTGTTGATTGCATTTTATAGCAAAATATTTACGAGGATAGGCCCATAAGTTTCCGGCCTCGCCAATAAGGTTTATCACCTTCACAAAACCCTTATTCTGACGTCATACCTTATAAGTAAATCATTGCAGCTGTAACTTCCACTCCTCTGTGTTCAGTTGTTCAGATATAGTTGCATAAAGAATACTGTGTGTAGAAGATTATGACATGATCAAAATGGAGTTTCGAGCTGTTATTAAGTTCTTTATACAAAAGAAGCACTTATTCCAAATGAAATTAAACAGCGATTGGACGGTGTATGTGTGGAAGCATTCCCCTCATATTCTACCGTAAAAGAATGGACCAAACTTTTTCGGATGGGTTGCGAAAGCATTGAAGACGAAGAGCGTGCAGGTAGGCCCTTGGAGGTGCTCATTCCTGAAAATATCGATAGCTATTGTGGAAGACCGGCGGCTCAAAGTTATAGAAATAACAGCAAGGTTGTGCCTTTCTAAAACAACAGTCCTTCAAATTATTCATGAACATTTAAACATGAATAAGGTTAGTGCAAGATGAGTGTCTAGACTTCTTTCCTCAGTCCAAAAGCAGCAACGTGTCATATGTTGTCAGCATTTTTGGAGCTTGCAATGGCAACGAGAGAGAAGTTCTGCTACAGGAGATGAAACTATGGTCCTCTACTATGATCCGTTGTTCTAAAGAGAATCAATGGAGTGGCGTAAACCTGGCGAAGCACCGTCTCTAAAGGACAAGGTCACTCAGTCAACCAAGATCATGGCCACAATCTTTTGGGAATGTGAAGGAATACTCTTCATTGACTTCAAGGAGAGGAACACCACAGTAAACGGGGAGTACTATACTGGCCTACTGCACAGACTACGTGCTTCCATCAAAGAGAAAAGGCGAGGAAAGCTGAGTGGTGGTGTGCGCCTTCTTCACGACAACGCGCCTGTGCGCACATCTCTTGTTGCAAAGGAAGTTGTGAAGAAATATGGCTTCAAAGAGATCGACCATCCAAGCTACAGCCCAGATCTAGCTTCTAGTGATATTTTCTGTTCTCAAAACTCAAGAAGAATCTTCGAGGAAGGAAATTTAAGTGTGACGAAGAAGTGATGGATGCTGTTTGTGCCCATTTTGCATACAAGACTTCTGACACTTTTTGTTGGGGGATTTAAATGTTAATTCAAAGACGTGAGAGGTGCAGTGCAATAAAGGATAACTATATTGAAAAGTAAAATATAGTTTTTGTCTTTATCATACCTAGAAAGTGGTTAGGCCGGAAACTTATGGATCTACCATCGTACAATAAACATTCGTTATTTGTGAACATTCAGATGGTTGCATGTATATACTAATCCTGTGGCTTAACAGGTATTGATACTTACCTCTAATAATCCAGTGTACACAGTATACATTCTAGTTTACCAACTTTTTATAACCTCTGTTACGCCTATACTTGACCAATTATAAACAAATATCTTAACACCAACCTGTTTAATGCAAATGCAATAGTTATGTCTAGTTGTAACTTTAGTTTAGAGCATAAAATTAATACTTAACTTGGAAATTTTGTTGTATTAACATTAATCTAGAATTATTTCGTTCTAACCTGAAATTAAATCTAATTCGCAAAATTTCACAATTTAAGGCACTAACCAGAGTTTATTAATTGTTAAAATAAAACACTTATCAGAGTACAGAAAACATAACTTTATTTATAAATAACATGGTGAGTCACATTTATTTTTATTTCATGAAGACAAAGTTTCTTCAACGTTTCACTTCTCATTCCGCTTAATTAAAACAAGAGTCGCGTTCAATTGTAGGTTATGTTTGCCTAACCTTACAAGTGGTATATTGTACAGATTTCTGAGTATTCTAAAGTCTCATCTGTTCATGAATTTCACCTTTCTCCTCTTGAATTTATGAGAAAACTGAAAACTAATCCGTTTCTAGAGCTGAAATACAAATAATTTCAAAAAACGATTTCGTTTAGCAAAAGATGTCGAAGAACTGAAACAGATGTTATGTTCTCCAATTTCAATCACAAACTAAGCGAAAGCACGCTTTGTATTCGATGCTAATGCTTAAGGTTCTATGCGACAAGTAGCTTTCAAATATTCATTGGAGATATATTTGAAGTGGAGAAATAAACGTCCATTAGATCCATCCGTAAACTTACTAGTGCTTGCTGCTCTGAGTCCTCAGTTCGTTAAAATGCCAACCTAAGAGGGTTATGTAAGTAAATTCACGCTAAACTTCTATAACACTTGCATCTTTCCTGGAGACTTAGGTGTAATAATGAGGAAATCTTCAAAATAGAAGTATACGCTTTGGCAAACCCCCTCCCCCATGTACGTTCTTTATCCTTATTTGGGTGCATTTTTTCGATTATTGCATTTTGGCCCAAGATCAACATTAATATTCTTCTCATGTTTGTTCAAATTTGTCGTTCACATTCGCTTTGACTTTTCCTTATCCATGTTTGAAGACATATTAAAAAAGATCATATGTCTTGGAGACAGAAAAACTGAATAATTGTTGATTTTTCCAAGCTGAACAGTTGAACATCAATTTGCTCTAAACACGGATTTCCCAACTATTTCATGATGTTGCCACAGGTTTGATGGTTATTGCAAACTCAAGATTACATGTCTGAGGTTATTTTTATGTAACAGAAATGACTACTAACCTCCAGTTACCTTTTACTTTACATTTAAAAGTAATGTCCAGTTAGCAACTTTTACATAACTGGACCATACTTTTTTTTATAGTGTTTAACGCCCGTTTTTACTTCTGAGGCACCATAGGCGGTGAACTCTGATAATACATAAGATGAAATTATATATTGGTAAAGTATCTTTTTAAGGAAGGAAAAGTTCCAGGTCTATGTTTAGGATATCTCCCCGGCATTTGCCATTTATGAGGACTGAGGAAAACCTGGAAAAAACCTCAGTCAGGGAGGACGGTCCTGGCGGGATTCGAACCCCAGACCTCTCGCTCACGTGTCGCGCCTTAACGACCTCTACCACCCTTGGCGGTCTGGACCATAATGAATTTTATATATATATATATATATATATATATATATATATATAAAATTAAGCTTCTTCAGGAAGATAAAACACAGAGAACGTGCAATTCTGTAGCTCTAGAATAACAGAAGAGTGCGACATATTTTAATATACTGATGGGGTTAACCTTTTACATGATTAAGTATGGAATATAAACGATAAACAGTCTAAAAGATGCGTTGTACACATTTAGTACAAACAGTCATCTTATGCCCATCACAGCAGTTTCTGGCACTTATTTTTCCTATCCTTGCTTCTTTGACAGAAAGTGCATTGCTTGGTGTTGCTGTTGGAACTTCCGGCGTTGTTTCAAAACCATGGCGCTCCAGGCTACAGTTGATTCTTTCTTGCAATTTTCTAGGCAGAAACTTTGAGACACGTCACTTATGACCTTGCTAGCTCTAATCCTTGATGTACCAGGAAATGACATTGCCTTGTTTTACTTCCTTCTCTCGTCTGAAAACTATACTGCTCCATGTTTGTTCGCGAACTCTATTTAAAAAATTATAAAAACCTCAGAGGGCACCGTGTATTACTTCTGGCTACTGTATCTCCTGTATCAATGCCTCCTTTTGTATTCTTTGCAAAGTAATAATTTCAAGTCATTACGCTTTGTCATAATGCATAGTTTAATTACACTTTTTCTCTTCTTCGAACAGTGCGAAACAATGCTTTTCTCTGCATCAAACAAGACGCCAGAACTTCCTACTAGCTGCTTTCTGCTAGGAAGAAAAGAGGCCGGAATCTCCTTCTTTTTCCATCACATTGCTACTATAAGTAAGATGGTAGTGAACATTAGGAAATTGGGAAATAAAGTAGTATTATTTCCTAGATACACAGTACACAGCTTACTTCCAAAATCCGACAAAGGCACTCTGTAATATGTACTTTCATTAGATGTGTATTAATGTTGGCGTTATCAGTGCTTAAGGGTGAGGCTAAAGGTGGTTATTATTATCTTTATATGCAAGTGCTAAAGATTTGGAGGTTAATCTAAGATTCCAAAATATAAAAGAAACCTCAGAGATTTTGGGACAGCAGATATAAAGGAATATTTTGCTACATTCTCAAAGCTCGTGCAGAAGAAGCAAACAGCAGAAGGCATCTGTAAAAGGATTTATAGGTGGAGGATGGTTATAGTTGACACCAAGTCGTTAGCGCTAATTTGAAGTAGAATTGTTGGTGGGGAATGAGAATTGGGCTGTATTAATTAACTCCTTCGATCGCAGTTGTAAACTAGTCAGGACTAGTTGAATGGGAATTTGATATGGGATGTGACGATAAATAACGCCTCATGATTTAGTTTCTGAGGTTATTTGTTCTCCCAAATATGAATAATCAGATGAACTCACCTCTCACACTGGATCACTGGCAAGGTAAACTTAACAAACGCTTACATTTGGTAGCGCTCACCCAAATGATACCTAATATGAAGAAAGTGCTACTTCAATGGTATTTAACGCAGCTCAATGGTGCTATACGTAGCTTGCGCGTTGATTGCACCGGTAGTGTATCAGCACTATCTTGGCCCGGAGACATTTTAGATTGAGCACTTTTGAGGTAAAGTCTATTTCTTATATACGCCAGAAAAACTGACGCTCTCTCCTAAAAACGACGCGAGATATTCTCGCCAGTCTTATATTCACCTGCGCATAGGTCAGTGCCAGTCATAGAACTGTATTCGTATTTGCTCAACAGTTTTTGGTAGAAAACACGCTCCGCAATTCGCCAGCAAGTGGACTTCCGTTATTGTCATTAATCATTTTGTTAGCATACCTGCCACTTCTCAAGTGAAATAGCTGGTTGGCTTCCATGCCCAATGCATAGCCAATCCTTTTCTCGCCCCATTCCTGTAAGAATTTGTTTCCATTGTGTGAATTTTGCCAAGCCTTATTGTGGTCCGAAAAAGACGTGAGCTTCTTCCTACTTTGCTATGATGTTATATGTTATCTATTAAATGTTACAGAAATAACACATTAGATCGTTATGAACGTATTTTACCCTACACAATCTTATTTCTACTTACACAAGTTGGGTCATCAAAGTTCCTCCAATAAAAGAAAAGGCGCAACGTACTTGCTCGTAATTACTGAGTTGTTGATAGAAAATTACACATGTTAATTATCTCAATTACTCTGTAATTGTAGGGGAGCCAGGGACAGCTTCACACTTCAGTCTTCCACAATGTGCAACATAATTATTCTTACCGTTCAACGAACTGCACTCCTAAATTGAACAGTGTCATTTATTCCGATTCTGAGATTGCTAGAAAAGTTATCTGTGCAAGAACAAAAACTGAAACTGTAATAAATAAGGTTCTCGCACCACACTTTGTGGATATTACAGTTGAAATTTTGAACAATTTTTGGAGTTGTATTGGAGTGTACAATATGCAGTAATCGTGGAAACTATAAAGCATTTCTCATAATCATACAGTATTTTGTTTATCATGCAGGTGGTATCCAGACGAAAACAGTCGAAGTGCAAACTGTACCAATGAAACTTCAGAAACAATAGCAAATTATGTTAATGATAGTGTAAACTTTCTGGGAATAGCAGAAAAATGCACAGTGGGGATGATGATTATGATTATAATAATAATAATAATAATAATAATAATAATAAACACATTTGGGGGGATTGAAATGATGCAGGCGAACATCTTTACTAAAATGGAAGAATCTCTTAAGCAGAGTTTGGTAGGTGTAGGGTGTTCAGCTCACATATTGCACAATACGGTCCTGTAAGGACCTGGTGTTTTGAACAAGACATAGAGTCTGTTGTTATGAAATTGCACGGTTATTTTCCCATTTACAATGTTTAAACAGATACTCTTATGTCATATTGTGATTCTGTTAATGTGGAACATCCCACACTAAAACTCGTTCATTGTCGTTATTCTCTGCTATTCAGAGAATGATGCATAGAAATCTCACTTCTTGTCCGTACCTAATCCTCCTAATAAATTTTTTTGAAAACAAGCTTAGTATGGCTTATCTGTGGCATCTGCATCAACCTATATAAAATTTTAATGACATTATCAACGGTATTGAAGAAGAATGTAACTCCATGATATTTTAAGCATTTTGAAAATTGTACCTCTTTGTTCCAAAATAGGTTGGAATGAAATACATTTGCAAAAAAGCAAGAACTATTTTGGAATGTGCCAGAGATGAGGGATATATAAGAGAAGATTGTTTATAAATGATGCTGTGTTATTGTAAGACACATATTTGCGGTACTTTAAGGAATGGACTTTATGCTTTAATGAGTTTGGGTGTTTTAAATGACATTAAATGTTAAAGTTGCTATGCGTGACGTTGAAGAATGTATTGCTTTTTTGAAAGAGAAGGGTAGTGGATAAATGTTGTGATCAATGGTATGTTTGAATAGGTATCTTGAACAAAACAAAACTGAAATTGCAAGCTTGACCTGTGAAGGGAAATTGGTAGATTTTTTGAAAGTGTGAGACGTATTCGAAATTCTTGAATTTAACAGAGTATTTATTTAGTACCAGGGCTTATTGCTAATGTAGAAATGTGTTTTTAGTTAAGGTCTGCCAATGAACTGATACAATCATTGAATTTGTGAAAGGTTTGTTATTTGTGAAATTCGATTTGAAAAATGTTGAATGCACATACTCGCTTAGCTATGTAATAAACAGGAATGATTTATTGGCAAAAATCACATCAGTGGATAATATATCAAACAATATCACGTCATGGTAAGAAAAGAGCTTTTTAATAGTATGAATTTCTTTTGCAAAATCCATGCTGAAAGTTGTTTCCAGTGAATTATTCCATGATTTGCAATAGACAATGATGCCTGGTGGTGTTTGAGATAAACTTTTGTTGCTGGGTAAAGAGTCCTACATTTTGGTCAAAATTGCTAACTTTCAGGCCTTAGTGTCCTACATTTCAGTGGCAGTCATTTGGTCACCCTATCTTAACATAGTATGCATTGTTAAAGATTTTTTTAGTAGTGTTTAACGCCCGTTTTTACTACTGAGGCTCCACAGGCGGTGAACACTGATGATACATGAAACGAAATGATAAATTGAGAAAGGATTTTTAAGTAAGGTAACGTTACAAGCCTAAGTTTAGGGTACCTCCCCGACATTTGCCATTTGTAAGGACTGGGGAAAACCTGAAAAAAAAAACTCAGTTAGGAAGGACGGTCCTAGTGGGATTCGATCCTCAGACTTCCTGCTCACGACCTCGGCCAGCTGTGGGGGGTTTTTGTTACAGAATGATGTATTGGGAAATATTTAACTGCTCATTCAGAGTATTTAATTGCGTTCAATAAATGAAATACATTGGTACAAAAACCACTCAACATTTCTATCCAAGTCGATTGCATACTTACATCTTTTTACACCAAAATAGCAGCGATAGAAACTGTTAGTCCCAAAGACGGTGCATAAATACTCAAAACAAGAATTCAACTGTCAGTTCATTTGATGTGTAAACTACAGTTCTAAAGTTTATCATTCGGAACATGGAAATGAAATATAATACATAAACTTAAGCAAACAAAAGAAACCCAACCAATTTCCCATATTGCTATCGTTCATTTATCACAAACGTTAAATCCCTGGTACTGATGAAAATTTCCCAATTTCATTCGCGTATCTGTTGTACTTTCGCAGAAGTCATTATATCGTGTATCCGTTTCTTCCTTAATATTGTCATGCTGTCATCAATACAGTTTCCACCGCCTATGCTTTCTCCTTCATTTACCAAACCTCTTATCCAGTACTCTTTAGGTATTTTAATAACCTGACCAGCAACTTTCGTTATGAAGACAAAATATATAAGTAGCATTGTTTTGAGAGCACCTAAAGAATCATCTTCAATATTTTTCTCAGCTATTTTACTTAGCCTGATTTCATATGGACTCTATCCGGATGGTAAAGATTTGATCTCACAGATATCAGTGCCTCCAGATAGTCCTGTATCAATGTATTTGTTTCATACTCTGGTCTTGGTCGGTTTTTACTACAGGATCAAGAACTTCGATCTTCTAATGTTTTCGGGTAAACAAGTCACTGCTGTGGCTGTCTTTTGTAGCACTGTGTTTCTACATTCTTTAAATGTAAATTCTAAGTTTAATTATTTTTCTTCATGTTTTTCTGAAACCTTTACAGTTGATCTTATTCTTGCAAAAAAGTGTGTTTTGAGATTTCTTTGCTTTGTAGCAATTATAGCACTTTCTAATAACAGACTGCTCATATCTTCCAATACTATTTTATTTGGAGCTGGTGATATTGAGTTTGGTGTTATAATTTTATGTCCAATTTCTTCTGCAAGCTTACCTTCCTTGCGAATTCTGGCGGTTATTATTGCAACATGCTCTTTGTTAAATGCATAGCTATGCCATTTACTTTCCTATCTTCTCAAAACTTAACTCGTTAATTACATGCCTAGTTTGCGTATACAGTACCCGTCTTTTACTTCTCGACATGATGACTGACGCAAGGAAGGCACTAGACGGAACGTTGTTTGTGTTTTGAGAACTGACAGTGACGTAGGGGCGCAGACATATACCCTTATAATGCCGGTCCTATTCCGAGCTTTGCTTATAGTGTGCATAACTACCCACAGCTTAGCGAATGTAGAAAGACGTGAAAAGAAGCATCACAAACGGAGGCAAGAAGAATTATGTTCGGAAAAAGCAATGCACACGCTATGCCCGATATTTACAAATAGACCAGGACATGCATTCACACAGTCACTGTGACCAGGGCTTGAGTGGGGAAGGTTCACGAAAAAAAAAAAAAAAAAAAATCGAGTGGAGCAGATCAGTCCGTAAAGCCTGGGATTCCATTTGGGAAGTCCCAGCTACAAGTAGGCGAATGCCTTGAAGGATCCGCTCACACATTTCCTTTCATTGGTTGAGTTACAGGAGAGGTGGGTTCTATGCGGCGTATGGTTGCTTGCGCTTTGAACAAGTTTCTGTCTCGACACACAGTTGTCCTATTCTTCAATTTTACGGACATTAGCGTTTTCGAAGCTCAAATAATTTGATATTTTTTGTTAATTTATACAGAAATTACATTATTAACAAGCTATTTTCACAATATGTGCATTTTCAAAATTATAGAGTCTAGATATTACCTTAAGAGAGTGTATATCGAAAAAATAGGCACGTATTTTACTGCTGTTATATTGATCCTATTTTATTAATGTAAAACTTAAAAAAACATTTAACATTTACATCTGTATATAATGTAATTTACTTTTTTATAGTACTTAACAATATATAGTGTAAAACTCCTTCTAATATTATGGAGCTAAGTAGCAAATATTATTAATAAACAGAGATCATTCGTGTTTTTCGTTGAACCTGCAAAGCGCATTAATAGATAGCTAAAATGTGCTCTTCTGAAAGGAACTATGTTTTTTTTTTAAATAATAATAATAAAAAAACAAGGCACCACAAGTGGTGGACACCGATGATACATGGAATGAAATTATACATTGGGAGAGGAGTTTTTAAGGATGGAAATTCTGTCGGTCCTGGTGGTGTAGTGGTAATCATATTGCCTTCCAAACCCAAGGTCGCGGGTTCAAACCGGCCAGGATCGATGGATTTTTTCGGACGTAAAACCCCTAAGTATGGCTTCTTTTGGAAGGGAAGTAAATCCGTGGGTCCCGTGTCGTACATTTGTGGCACGATAAAGAACCTCAAGCCTGAAAGAAGAGGCTTCAAAAATGAATCGTTATACAAGGAAAAAAAATACATCCATTTTTTAGTGACTTAGTTAATATTTCTATAGAAATGGGAATGGCAAAACTTGTTATCTCAAGAATAACATTCTCTTATTAAAACTATTAAACGTATTTACCCACATAAAGGGCGCAGGTTCTAAATTAAAAAAAAAAAACTAATACATTTATTATAATTTGCGTCCAGCAGAACTGTTCAGTTTTTTATACAATTACAGCACGAGTTGTGTGGAATTTTCTCATCACTTACATTGTAATTATGTAGTTGTCTCTCATAGATCATGAAGTTCTTTTTCAAATAACCTAACGATTCTAAATATTCACGTAAAGTATGTTTGAAACTGTTACGTGGAATGATTTACAATTAAATTACATTTCAAGTTGTTTCCTAAGCCATCTCTTCAGAATGTTCTGTTCCTCCTTCACTCTGTGAAGACTCCGCTGGATCAGCAGGATTCTCCGATGACTGCTGGAACATGAAGATTTCTGACTTCCTCAGGTGTATCTTCCTTTATGGTAAGTGTGCTAAACATGAAATCAGCGGATACCAGGAGTTCATGCAGATCTTCAACATTGTTTTCTCTACTAATCTTGCTGTGCTGTGCTGTGCTGTGCCACATTCTTTATGAATTGTTTCTAAGGCCTCCCCGCTCAATTGTCCAAATGACAGCAAGAGCGTTTCCATGATGCTTTTATGCAACTAGTTGGCATTTTGTACCATGCTTACAGTTTGACAAATAGCTCCTCGCTTTCAATAGCGTAGTTCAGAAAGTCTTAAGGCTATGGCTTGCAAAATCACCGAGAATCGTTGGGTTTCGTCAACTCCACTCAATTCGGCTGCTTTTTTTGGAGTTGAAGAAATCAGCGGGCTATGTTGCCGTTGTTCGAACTTCCACTACATTTTTCACATCATCCAAAAGTAAACCTGTTTCTTACTGAAATTTCGATAGCCTCTTGTTTTTATTTGTTTGTTTTCTTTTCCAAATGCACTTCTGCTCTTAGTTCCTTGAATTTGCCTAGTTTCCATGCTCAGTCGATACGAAATGTGCAAAGTATATAAAAACTCTGATATCAGCAAGCAAAGGAGATAAGCCACTCGGAAAGGTGTTTAAATTACATGGTATTTTAAAGATTGTTTTCATATCTTACACATCCTTCGGCTTAGCTTGACAAATGTAGCAATCCTGTATTAATGCATTTTCCTCTAGATCGTTGGGTCGGTCCTGGTGGTGTGGTGGTTACCATACTTGCATCCTAAACCCAAGATCGCGGGTTCAAACCCGGCCAGGACCGATGGATTTCGGGCGTAAAAATCCTAATTATGGCTTCCTGCGGAAGGGAAGTACAGCCGTGGGCCCCGTGTCGTACATTTACGGCACGATAAAGAACCTCAAGCCTGAAAGAGAGGCCTCTGAGCAAAATGTGTCGGCCCTGAGTTCAATGGAACGCTGATGACCTGAGATGTTAAAGAGCGTCCGTAAATAAATCAATCAAAAAAATATGGAGCGTTGGCGATGTTGCTATCCAAAATGTCTACAGTATATTACGTATAAATTTTTCAGTTTTGTCATTAATCTTTATACTGCTTAGTCTCAATGTTGAAACTTGATTTTCTGTGTATTCACTCTCTTCCAAGATTACTCTTGCCTCTATTTCACAAATCAGAATCTGATGGGTAGGCAAAGGTTGTGGACGTAGAGCATTTCTACCCAATGATTTCTTCTGAGCAGCTGATTTTTGCAATCATTCGTATGATAACAATAAATTGTAATTCAAGGAATCTGAGCTCTCCATAAATTTTTGTTTGCGCATGGAATGACTAGAGCTTCCATCGAAACCCAAATTATAATTTCAAATTTGTTTTCTCTTGCAATGTGTTCGAGAACTTCTTAACCTTTCACAAACGACGAATAGTGTTGAGAATACTTACAATTTAACTTTCCCAACAGTTTATTTATTTCCTTTGGACAACATTCCTTTTTTTTTCAATATTTTATTGTAAGATTGGTGTATATGTTGCCAGTTTCTATCCTTTGTCCCCATTTTCGATCTTATATATTGGGGCTTTGTTAATTTACTGTCGACAATAATTTTTTTGAATGGTGTTTAACGCCCGTTTTTGCCACAGGGGCACATGATACATGAGATGAAATGATAAATTGGGAAAGGATTTTTTATTTAAGGAAGGAAACGTTCCAGGCTTAAGTTTAGGCTTCCTCTCCGGCATTTGCCATTTATGAGAACGGAGGAAAATCTGGAAAAACCTCAGTCGGTGAGGACGGACATGGCGGGATTCAAATCCCAAACCGCTCGCTCGCGGTATGCGCCTTAACGACCTCGGCCACTCGTGGCTGTCTAGAGCTTCTTGCGTAATATGTGAATACATTCTCATTTTCGGAGCATTTCTTCTCTTTTGCTCTTAATGAACGAGAACTTGTAACGGTAGCCTTTTTAATTACTTGTACAAGATTTCGCCTCCCTTTTATTGCTTAACTTGCTTGAGTGGCGAATGCAAGTTCCTCACAGCTGTGGCTATCTACCAATTTTTTCGTTCGGCTTCTCTTCGCCCTTTCGCTAGATGCATGGAAATCCTTAATAGCCCTCTTTATTCCCGCGAGTGTTGCTGTGGGAGGTTGATGATGATTCTTTTGTAAGGCACTCTCCTTATTTCTGCCGCCTGCCTACCCGGGATTTAACATTTTATTTGAAAGAAGATAAACTTTAAAGGAAATATCCTCTTCATTAATCTCGGGCACTTCTGATGTTATCAACTGCATCCTTTGTTTCTTTACATGAACAGTATAAAGAAGACTTTCACGAAATGAAATTAAAGCATATCCATTTGCGTCATGGTGTGAATGGTACGTTGCAATATATATATATAACTTCCGCAGACCCACACACATTGAGACAGTTTTTATTGTTCACATGTGAGTGTAATCGTTATAACCAAACCATTTTAGATCGAAAGAAGGGGAATTGGGATTATTATTATTATTATTATTATTATTATTATTATTATTATCATTATTATTATTATTATTCCATCGTGTTGCATTCAGTTTAAAACTTGCAAAGATGGAATTTCTCTCTTCATAAATATAACAATTAAACAATAAAGAAAAAGTGTTTAAAAAAAGATACACAGTCTCCTGAAGGATCAGCAGCGATTGGCACAGATAAATTCACAATTGAAGCGGTGTAGTAGGTGAAAGGTTGGTCGCCTATTAAGAAGCGATTTAGTTCGTGATCGTCATATTTAGTAACGACATATGGTTAATTGATTATTCATCGCTTTGATGTTGTTGCCCACGCATCATATCAACAATATCTCAGGTTTGGTACCGTTATTTTGAGACTCGTGCCCAACAGGACTTGCAGAGAATATTAATTATGTTGTAATTATGCAATGTGACATTATATATATATATATATATATATATACTATTAATGGAGTAATAAAAACTTCTAAAAAGCATAAACATTCTTAAAAAAACACTCAGAGTGCAATATAAAAAAGTTCACATAAAATTTCACACTAAAAACCGTAAAATTGAACACTAAAACCACACGGATATTTCGAGCTCTGTGTGTGTGTGTGTGTGTGTGTGTGTGTGGAAATTTATTTATTTTGATATGTACGATAGGACTTAGCTACGAATACAAATTTAGCTGTCGCGATTTCCAAGGAGATGAACTGAATCTGATTATCTGACTATCTGAACCGTATTGACTGAACTGATTCTTTCTGAACTGAACTTCTGCACTGATTCTCTGCTATATGATGCCCCAACGGGGCAAACGCCTCCTTATAAGTATATATTCGATTCAAATTTAATAAACGGGGGCTTCACCAAGCCAACGGAGGTCACACAAGCACGCAAATCTCGCGCCTTGCTTTAAAAGTTCGAACTGGTTTTAATTCACCTGCCAAAACCTGTCACTCGCTACTATTTGAAAGTTTAAAACATTTATTTACATTGGTTGGTTTAAAGTTAACTCTACAAACGACTGGCGAGGTCATTGTTCTATTGTTCTAACGTATTCGAAAGCCTGGTCGTTATCAATCCTCGTCAAGGGAAGGCCTTTTAAGAAGTAGCAAATTACTTGTCCCTTTCCTTTGTTTAGCAATTTATTGTCTCCATGGCTCTGCTCTGTTTCTGCTTGGACTAACGTAGACAGCTACACCAGGGAACTTTCTCTTTGGACGACATACAATTTAACACATTAAAGTTATACTTCATGATTAAAGTTATACTTCAATAATGCAGAGGGTGCCAAAATGTATACACACTTCAAGGAAAAAAAAAACTGTGTTAGCATAACAAAACTGAATTTACAGAAACACAAAATTATGAGCACTAATCATCTTAGACTTTTACAGTTACAACACTTGCTCAAAATGCTCACCATCGGCGTCGATACACTTCTGAGTATATTGAACTCTGGTTGAGCAACGTTTGCGAAAGTGTCCTCATCGATTGCAGCACATGCCATTTCAATTTCTTCCCGAAGTGCTGCAGTGTAGCTGGTTTTCTACGGTATACAACATCCTTAAGAGTTCCCCATAGGTAGAAGTCCCACGGAGTTAGATTCGGAGAACGCGGTTGAAACTCAATCGGACCTCTTCGCCCTATCCAGTGCTTTGGAAGATTGTTATCAAAGTACGCACGTACATCTCGGTGGTAATGTGGTGGTGTAACATCCTGTTGAATACGGTACCAAGAGTCTCAAATGCGTGCAATTGTTACTCGCGTTGGCGGTTCTGTACACATGTCTCCATTACCTTTGAACTCCAACAACATTCTCGATTTTCCAATACGTCTTCAAAATTGCTTTCCGCTGTTCAAAAGATAATCTTGGCGACATTTTGTTGTAGCAACGCTAGCATAATGTAATGTGGTCAGCTCTGTTTACACATCACATACGATAATCTTGGCTTCATTTGTTCACTGTTGATTTACCTATCATAATGTATATAAATCACATTTGTTTACAGAACATCATACTACACATTACTTTTGTTTTTCGGTTCAACTTTGAAATATATTAAATAGATATCTACTGTGAATGCGTGTACACATTTTGGCACACTCGGTATATATACATAATATCTACATTACTGATTAAAATGCACAAAATATGATGATTAGGCATACAATACATACATTATATTTCAGAGGGGGTGGGCCTAGGAACTGTTTCACAATATATTACGGTAAACACGTAATATTGAAAGAAAAACAACTAACTGAAATAATTGTTCATTACTGACTGACGGCTATGTTTATTTACCTCCCACCATCCCAGTATATTGTTGATCTCAACTTCCACTGATTCTATTAAAATGGCACCTAAAACCGGCAGAGTAAACTGTCCTGTTCTGTTTCTAAGCCAGTACTTTGGAGTGGATTGACTTTTAGGATAAATGTTGCCGTAAAAGCAAGAAATAGACCACCATGCACTGTGTGCTATGGAAACGGCCCTCTGATAGGCTCGAACTGCTTGTAGGGGAGCAGTGCTTGCTTCGGGGTTTCTGTATAGAAACATTAGGGATCTCCTCTATGTCCGTTCCTCACCATCTTGGCCATCTTGGCCTTCCGATGTCCCCGTCAATCCAACCCTTCCTCCCGGAGGTGCCTCCAATGGGGGCGTGGCACAAACGGTCATGACATTTTCATTCCATTACATTTTGTACTTCAACATTTAGTTGCTCGAAATGCCGGATATGTTGTGTATTATTTTATAGTGTTTATTATGTATATAACCTGAACATCTTATTCTTATATATTGCTTTTATTACTCAGTAGGAATGATTTTATACTTACCTTATTCAGCATAAATGTATATATGTATCTTTTTTGTGGGGTACATATTGTGCTTGATCTACCATTATTGCTTTAATCAAGACAACGGGTTTGGCTTCAATCTTTTTGAAAGCTCTTTTGTGAAGCGGTTTGATTGATTGATTTGTTTACGGACGCTCTTTAACATCTCAGGTCATCAGCGTCCCATTCAACTCAGGGCGTGAAACGGCCGACAAATTTTGCTCAGAGGCCTCTCTTTTAGGCTTGAGGTCCTTTATCGTCCGTAAATGTACGACACGGGACCCACGGCTTTGCTTCCCTGGCCGGGTTCGCGGGTTCGAACCCGCGATCTTGGGTTTAGGAGGCAAGTATGGTAACCACTACACCACCAGGACCGACGAATTTGTGAAGCGGCACAAATCTATAGTGCACGAGTGTAATGAATGAATGAATAGTGTTTAACGCCTGTTTTTGCTACAGAGGCACCACAGGCGATACACTGATGATACATGAGATGAAATGATATATTTGGAAAGGATTTATTTATAAGGAAGGAAACGTTCCAGACTAAGTTTAGGGTACCTCTCCGGCATTTGCCATTTATGAGGACTGAGGAAAACCTGGAAAAAACCTCAGTCAGGGAGGATGGTCCTGGCGGGATTCGAACCCCAGACCTCAGCTCACAAGTCCGCACCTTAACGACCTCGGACGCACGTGGCGGTCTTCACGAGCGTGTTAGGATTAGCAAAATAATGGAGAAGAAGCAATTTAAACGCCACAACCATTCTTAGAGGTTTCACAATGAATACGCACCGTAAACACAAAGCGTCTACATAAACGTTAACTGAACACTAACGCTAAAGCTTCTGCGTCTACCTTTATGTAGAATGATTAATTCACTAATCAGAACGCACTTTAACAGTTGAACATTGATTCCTTATTGCAATATATGAGAGCCATCTTTGTTTGTATGATAAAAGGGACGAACCTTATAAAGATTCAGCACCGAGGGATAATATATGCATATGAATTTCAGAGGGTGGAATGGGTGAAAACGGTAAGCACTATATATTTACCATGTTAATGCATATGACGCAGGAAGAGAGGCTGGCTGTGGTAGTGGAAGAAAGTTATTTGTCAATTTGTAACCAAACTCAGAATTTATAAGAATTTCATCTCACTTAATGACCCATACGCACCTATATCAACATATTGAAACAGTTCATGTTTGTGGCCCACCTCCATTGAAATATAAATATATGTATGTAACAAACCTAATCATTATATTTTTATCATTGTAATTAGTAATTTGATATATATCATGAAGTATAACTTCACTGTGTGAATTGTATTTCATCAAAATACAAGTTCCCTGGTGTAACTGTTTATGGAAGGCCAACTAGGAAGGGGGAGCGACATGGAGACAATAAACCACTGTACAAAGAAAGAGTAAATCCAAGGGGCAAGTCACTCCTTAAAAGACCTACTGTTGTCGGGGGTTAATGAATCCAAGGCTTGTATATACATAAAGGGAACGAACTCCCTAGCGTTTTATACTTAACTTTAAACCAACCAATGTAAATAAATGTTTTAAATTTTCAAACAGTAATTGATAGCCTTGGCAGGTGAATTTAAACCAGCCATTAGTAGATGCATATTTTGAATTTTTGAAGCAAAGCGCGAGACTTGTGCTAACCTCTTTGGCTTGATCAGGTCAACTCTTAGCTAATTTGAAATGAATGTATAAGGAGGCGTTTGCTCGACTTGGGCAAGTATTTACTCTCAGCCAGCCGTACACTCTCAGGCATTAATTCACTGTCAATCTCACCTTGAATCTCGCACTCTTCTTACACTTGAAGTTCTACATTAGGCCAAGGCACGCATTCTAAATTCTACGCGCTGCGAGACTCAAAATAAGTTCTACTTCGGAAGCAGTTCTCAGGTTCAGTTCGTCTCCTTGGAAATCGCGGCAGCTAAATTAATACTCGACGTCGTTAAGTTCTACCGTACGCAGAACACCAGAGGACGCGAAAGATCTTCCGAATAAAAAAATACTATCGTGTGATTATTAACAAGTTGATCTCCTCTCCTAGTCCTAGCATAATATTACCCTGAGATATTGTTTTCATGGACAACAATACCAGAGTGGTCATTAGTCAATTGACGATTAGCCGCTATAAAATGTGGTGACCATCGAGACCAAACCGCTCCATATATTTGGTCACCAACGTGAGACCAGTAAACAAACGGCTCCATAATTCAGGACTCGACAACTACATACGAAACCGCTTCATAACTTGGCGCCCAGGGTCACTTATAACAAAACCACTTATAAGTTGGTAACCAGCATGGAGCTACTTATAATGAAACTGCTTCATACTTTGGCGCCCAACATGGGGTCGCTTCAATGTGTAAAACAATAATGTGCATCACACACTGCCATTAATATAATTCTATGTTCTTTTTATGATTAAAAACTGTGATCCACAGCTGCTTGGATTACGACGTTTTTTAAATGGTTTTTAACGCCCGTTTTTACTACTGAGGCACAACAAGCGGTGAACACTGGTGATACATGAGACGAAATGCTTAAAGTAATTTGAAATAGTCCTGGCAAATGAGAAAAGATGCGCAGTGGTTCTTGGTCGAGACCATTTTCTGATTATGCGTTTATAGGGGAAACAGGTTTGTACCTCTCTTACTTCCGTAGTGAACACATTGTAGGGACAGTTTATTGCTCAGCTGTACCGCTCTCATCTTTCTCGCTTGAAATTCTTTGTTACATTTATGCAGCTGAGAAGTTACTACTGCCATAAATTTCCTAGAATTGTCTCGCGCAGATCGATCTAAGGTCATTCACCAGGACTATTCAAAACTACAGCACTTGTCTCTATGACTCACTGCAGCATTACGCTGAGGCGTCTACCTTCAGGAAGAGGGTTTCGGTTGATAAACTAGGTCTAATACACTATCAAATTATGCAGGCGTCATTCTCATGTATTTTCGGAATTGCAAATGATCGTCATCTCTCATCTCACGAAGTAACTTATAATGGTCTCCTTGGTAAAGTTTTCTTTCATTCAGGGTGTAAACCACCATCTATGCCGAGACGGCCTTTCCTCCCTCCCGTCTTTAAATACACTTTACCAGTGAATTTTCTACTGTTACTGTTGTTTGCTCATGCATGAATGATGCCATTCTCAATCACATTTAGGTCATTTTATAAGCAGCTATTCACGTATTAGTTTGTTCTTATGTGTGACCGGCTATTATCAACAGTACTTACGTTTCCGTTTATTCATTTTCCATGCTTATGATCACGTCGTACGTTTGCGTCCTGCAGTTCATGTTCATGTTTTCATTGTGTATGTAGCCTAAAAGTCTTTATGTTCCCCTTGAAAAAAATTGTTCCCCTTCTACAGTATAATTTACCATTCAAGATGGTGACTGTGGATTCTAATCCTATCCTAGTGTTAGCTGTCAGTAGTCTTCATGTCGGACCTGGTAGTGTAGTGGTTACTATACTTGCCTTCTGAACCCAAGATCGCGGGTTCAAACCCGGCGAGGGTCCATAGATTTTTTCGGGGCGTAAAAATCCTAAGTATGGCTTCCTTCGGAAGGGAAGTAAAGCCGAGGGTCCCGTGTCGTACATTTACGGCACGAAAAAGAACCTCAAGCCTAAAACAAGAGGGCTCTGAGCAAAATTTGTCGGCCGTTTAACGCCCCGGATAGAATGGGACGCTGATGATCTGAGATGTTAAAGAGCGTCCGTAAAAAAACCAAATCAATGGTCTTCGTAAAGAAAATGCTGGGTGATTTTATTAGAAAAATTCTTAAAGTGAATTTTTGTGTTTAAGAGAAATGCTTCCTCGTCACCGTTGAAGCATAGTTTGCTTTTATTTGTTTTTACAGGTTCTCTTTACCATTAATTTACAGAAATAGAAACTGAACTAAGCTTGACTATATAGCTCAGCATTCTACTGTAAATTACACTAGTATGCATGGTTTTGTTATAAAAAATGAATATTTCTAAATAAAAATGCCATGCTGATTACAAAAATGAAATCGATTTTTATGTACCATATCAGATTTTTTCACAAATCTAAAATCTATGCTTTGTATAATTTTCATAATATAGTAATTCACTAATGTTTCTCTGTGATTGAAACTTGTTAAAAAGTTACTTACAAGGCGCTACAGTTAATGATTTCAACTTTACTGCTTAAAATGTGAAAGAACATGCTTCCTTCAGTAGGAGTAAAGCCATATCCGTCCTTTTAGCAGCTTAAAATGCGTAGGTAAGACGCCATTTGATTCTTGAGTAACCTTATCTGTCTTCAGTCACTCCACTCTACTTCATCTATTCAATTGAAAGCGCACGTTTTTTCAGGAAATGTTTACTCTTTTAAGAGCTTGCTATTGAAATAAACCAAAAGGGAGCTAAATAACAGAGGATCGCGTTTACAGATTTGTGGGAATCGATCTAGCATGTGAGACAACACATTTAATACCATACCTCCCTTTAAAAGGGTTTCCCCCCTTTTTCTGCCCTACCTTGGAGACTAAGTCTTCTGTTTTCATTGTCGTATTAAAGTAAAATGTATCAGCAATTATTCGGAAGATTACAGAATATTGTGTTATTTCTTAGAAATGTCGAAAAGGAGTTGTGCAAATGATTCAAAGTTGTTTTGTTACTTCATGTTTGTCATATACGTTAGTAAAACAAAGCAGAATTTAGCAGTTTTCATTAAGAACTTTTATTTTGAGCACTTTAGCATTAAGTTAGGAGATTAGGACAACATGTTATCCTCATTAAGTGTGTGTAGTGGTGCAAAGAATTGAAGGGTTGGGAAAATAGAAAAAGTAAGTCATTACCTTTGATACCCCTATGATATGGAGGAAACCTACTAATCATGAATGATTGTTATTTTTGTACTGTTAAGATAGGGACATACTGTTAAAAGTAAGAAAGGCGTCGTATATCCTAACATTCCTCCTAGCATTCGGATCCTGATGTACTTGTTCCTGTACTCTGTCAGTCAAATGTGTCGCTACCTGCATCCGGTAGCACTGCAACTGAATCTCCAGAAGGTGATACTTATGAACTAGAAAGTTGTAGTGATAAATGTTTTAATCAAAGTGTGCTTAATGATTCATTGGGGATTTATACACTACAGTATAAAAAATATCCCCACGGACATTTATTCACATTCAGAAAGTTTGGTAATATTTTATGACATATGTAAACTGTTTAAATAATTTATTAGTTGTAAATGTTTCAAAAATCTTTTAAAACATTACTAGAACAAATTCTGTATTTCTCAGTATTTTGTATGACATCCCTTTTAGCCTTTTACAAAGCCTGGATCCTGTGTGGCATTGATTGCACAAGATTTTTGCGGACACGAGGTTCAATCTCATGATGCCACACTTGAACAATTTTCTCCATCAATTCTCTCCTATTAACGCAATCATATTTTTTAAGTTTTGAGGATTTAATAAACCACAAATTTTCATTTGGGTTCATATCACGTGAATTTGCTGGCCACCATAAATGTCTCAATGCGAAAATCTGAGAAACAGCTCTTGACAACCCTTGCTCGATGACATGTTGCATTATCTTGTTGGTAAATGAAAGACCCAAGATTAGAAGCACTAAAATGATCTCTGGCAGTATTAATCACCCCATTTTTAATAATTTCACAATAACTCAAATCATTCATATAGGCTATGCAAACTTTAATTCTACCCAAGTCTTTGGAACACATTGCTTCCCACAACATGCCACTTTCACTGAACTTTTTTGTTTCAACTATACAATCCTTGTTTCACTCCTCTCCTGGTTCATCCACCGTTTCAGTCCACTATCACTACCATACAAAGTGAACTTCTTTTCATCTGAGAAAATAATCCTCTTCCAGTGTTCGGCAGTTCAATTCTCATGCATTTCTGCAAACTGTTTCATGTTGCTTATGTGTTTCACTGTAGATATGACTTCTTTTTGGGTGTTTTCTTCCTAACATGCATATCTTTAAGGCGTCGTGAAACAGTCTGGTGACCCAGATGCACCTCAATCCTACATCCATCTGCCTGGAACTTGCTTTTCTGTCATGTTTTGCCGTAACCTTAATTGCCTGCACATTCTTGGGCTGGTAACTTTTTTTTTGGCCACATCTGTCCCTTAAACTGGACATATCAAAATTCTTGTGACTGTTTTGTGGAATTTCCCTGTTAGATAATCATGGAATGCCTAGTATCCTTCCTTGTTTTCTGGGACATATGTTTTTCTGTTTTCCCATGATCGAAGGAAAGAAAACTCAATTTACTTTCCTTTGTAGTACAACTATCCCTTGAAACGAGTCTGCAAAAGAACTTTATGATTGGTACATAGATTAATTTACATATCTCAGAACGTATCAATTTTTTGTTTCTTTCGTTAGTTATATATTCTATTCTAAAGCAGAAACATGTGAATGATGTGGAAGAAACAAAATTAGAGACATTAGAGAAATCTGGTGGAAAATTTCCTAAGCAAAATGACAAGCTCTGCCATCTAGTCTGCATTTGCCGCATTTACTTTATGGCGCCTTCTTTAAATCAGCTCTAAAAGGATATATTGTTGCAATTAATTGTAGGCGAATATGATTTTTATTGACATATCGCTTACAGCATCATAAATACCACTAAAAGCAGCTAATGCTACATGTTTGTTATAAAATTTATTTATACATGTTACAGAATTGGTTTTAATAACAAAAGACAAGAAATCTGAAAAATATTGTAATGATTTTAATATGCACTGCTTAATAAAAATAACAATGGGAATATTTTTTTAGACCGAAGTGTAATAGCCAAAATTTTCAGCAAAGTTTTTAGGCGCTAGATTAAAAGAAAAGAAACTATTGACTCAGAGTACGTAATTTTCATGGTACAGGCATCGTGAAAAGGAACTTGTCTCTTTTTCTCTAAAGAAGAAACTGTAGTGTATTGGGAGACATCCTGCCGTCTTAAAATTGTATGACATAAACTATAATCCCAAAGAGTGGAGGTTGTTTGTACATTCATCTCAGAAAAGTCTCAAAGGCGTTTTGCTTCATAACGGAAACATCCATCCTTGCATTCCTGTGGTCCTCACTGTTATTCCAAAGGAGACATTGAAAAACTTTTGATTCGAAAACTGCAGTATGAAGTCCATAAAGTGGTCTTTCTGTGGAGATTTCAAAATTATTGGATTATAGCTTGGCCAGCAGGTTGATTTCACTAAATATCGTTGTTTTTTATGAGAATGGATAGCAAAACTAGATAAGAGCACTGGATAAGGGAGCAGTGACCACCTAGGAATAATTTTACCCGGTAAAAAGGTTTGAGCAGTGCGTCTTTAATCGATTCCTTAAAAGTGTTGTTGCCACCTCTGCATATGAAATTCCGTTTAATGAAACAATTTGTGAAAGTCATAGACAAAGACTGTGATATCTTTATGTTCTATTTCCTTCATTAATCTTTCAAAAACATTAAAGCTGGTATATTTATTGGCTCACAAATTCGAATGTTAATGATGGACAAACAGTTCGAGAATACTATGAGTGGAAATGTAGAGTATGCCTGGATTGCTTTCAGACTTTTTTAATTTTCTTGGAAATAAAAATGACTCAAATTATGTTATTATATTGAGATGTTACTAAGTTTTAAAAAGATTGGTTACAACATGAGTGTCTAATTTAAAACTAATTTTGTGTCGGAACTAATGCAATAAAGCAACTAATATATTCTTAATTAGTTGGCGAGTCGACACAGCTGTTAATGCGGGCATTGGCCTGTGAAATATGTTCTGTATAATTCAATGGTAAGTGGAGCATGAAAGTATTACATCGACTCACCAGTTAATTAGGAATACATAAGTACATTTTCTTCTCTGCTGTGAAGAACACTCCAAGAGTTCAAAAAGAAGAAATTTTGAAGCGTAAGCTTAGGTAACGTTATGATGAGATTGTTAATAGTAAATTGTAGCACGGTTTTTTTCTCTCTCACAAAATGCTCGTGGAAAACAATTTTCAGGGCATTTCATTAAGTTATAACTTCGTTTCTAGATAGCAATTGATTTATTGCCATTTAATTCACAATTTTATGATTTGTGTAAAAACCTGACGTGAAGGAAAAATGGAACATTATTTTAGGATTAAGCTAAAAGAAAGCATTAACAATTGCATATCAGATGCAAAACAACACAAAATTAGTTTTAAAATGCAATTCGTGTTCTCTATCATTCCACGTCCTAGCAAATGCCATAGTTTTTGCTTAGATGTTGTCTGCTTATCAACTAGCAAGCCTGGGTTCGATTCTAGACAAGGACAAGCTATATTTTTCCTAGAGTTGTCTTCGCCTCTAAAGGAAGGTGTGGTGATTTGTTATATTTATGGACGCTCTTTAAAATTTTTTTTGAATGCTGTTTAATGCCCGTTCTTACTACAAAGGCGCCACAGGCGGTGGACACTGATGATACATGAAATGTAATGATATATTGGGAAAGGATTTTTTTAGGAAGGAAACGTTCCAGGCCTAAGTTTAGGGTACCTCCCCGGCATTTGCCAGTTATGAGGACTGAGGAAAACCTGGAAAAACCCTCAGTCAGGGAGGACAGTCCTGGCGGGATTCGAACCCCAATCCTCCCGCTAACAAGTCCGCGCCTTAACGACCTCGGTCGCTCGTGGCGGTCTCTTTAACATTTCAGATCATCAGCGTCCCATTCAATTCAGGGGGTGAAACGGCCGATAGAGGCCTCTACTTTCAGGCTTGAGGTTCTTTTTCGTGCCGTAAATGCATGACACGGGACCCACGGTTTTACTTCCGTTCCGAAGGAAGCCGTACTTAGGATTTTTACGCCCCCAAAAAATCTATCGATCCTGGCAGGGATTGAACCCGCGATCTTGGGTTTGGGAAGAAAGTATGGCTACCACTACACCACCAGGACCGACACACCCAAAGAAAAATACTAAGTACCTTTAGTCACCCTAATATTCTGTTTCGTATTTAGTATATGCTAAAAACCACCTGTAGACACTCAAGACATTGATTACTTCTGGAAACTTTTTCTAAACCCCTTTTTAAAATGCCTAAATTATTTAAATACTATGTGTTAAGCTTGGTAAGCTTATATATTATTGGGGTAGTAAAAAGAGAGACAGCAGCATTTGTCCATCACGACGTTTTAATAAATATTAAAGAAACAAGGTTAAACCTAACAACTTTATTTTTTCTATATGCGACATTAAATTGCGTGTTTAACAATGTTAATTATACTGCCACTGTAACATTCGTTTTTTTTTTTTTGTTTTATTTATGGAGGCATCTCACATCATCAGCGTCTCATTCAATTCAGGGCGTGAAACGGCTGATAAATTTTGCTCAGATGCCTCTTCTTTCAAGTTTGAGGTTCTTAATGCTCGGGTATTAACATAATAGCATTAGATTTTGTTTTTAATTAACCTTGTACTGCTGGCATAATTGAATTAACATTCCTGATCTCTCTCGTGAAAATATGACAAATCGATCTTGAAATTATATAGCAGCGAGACATGTCTCAGTCATGCTTAACATAGTGGCGCTGTCAATATTAAAAACTCAGCGAAACAATATAAAAAATCTGTAGGTATGTTGCGTTGTCAAAACGCTTCGCAGGTTAAATAGAAAAATACTTTGAAAATGAAACCAAATTAAATTCTAATCAACAACGTTACTACAAAGCAAAAAGTCAATTGCTAACAAAAATTTCAAGTACAAGAGCAACCAGTTAAATGCCCATTATATTTGTTTCAACATATCACAAAAATGCAGCACAAATATGGCTCTTATTTAAGAGCTACACAAATAATTCTTCATTGAAGACATACTAAAACCTTTTTATAAAGTATTATTTCACGCAGTTATAATTATTTGTGACTTCAAAGCAAGGCTTATGTTTTACTGAAAGGGAATACTTAGAGAAGAGTAATTAAGTAAGAATTAACTTTTTTCCAATTGTAAGCGCATTATCCTATGTGTCGGTCCTGGCGGTGTACTGATTACCATACTTCCCTCCTAAACCCAAGATCGCGGGTTCGAACCCGGCCAGGACCGATGGATTTTTTTCGGGCGTAAAAATCCCAAGTATGACTTCCTTCGGAAGGGAAGTAAAGCCGTGGGTCCCGTGTCGTACATTTACGGCACGAAAAAGAACCTCAAGCCTGAAAGAGAGGCCTCTGAGCAAAATTTGTCGGCCGTTTCACGCATTGAGTTGAATGGGACACTGATGACCTCAGCTGTTAAAGATCGTCCATAAACAAATCAATCAATCAATTATCCTATGTGGCAAAGGTGTATACTTGCAGCTTACACGTGGGCTAGCTTCCTGTTGTAAAATGCAGAATTTAAGACTAGTAAATGTACTCCTTAAAATGGATACTAAAGAATGAATTGTTTGTTTTGGTGTATTCTTCTGATATAATTATGGAACTCTTAAATTTTAAAATTACGAAACCGAGCTAAAGAATTCTGAATTTCCTGACAGAGCCCATTGTAATGGATGAGAACGTTTTACTGTTTAGTTTGAGCCGATTTGTGCATGGTACCGCTCTTTTGAATAATGTATTATAGTTTTCACTATCAATGACTCATTTGGGGTATTGAAAAGAGAGGGAGAGGCAGGTGCAACGTTTTTCTTTTGTTATAATAAGAACACTAATTATTAACATGTCAACTCAGTCGTTTTCAGTCATGTTGTTTTACAGAACTGAATTACATACTTTAGTGCAAACACTGCTTTTTAAAATAATTAGTTTAAATTTTATTTTAAATTTATTTCAGGCAGTATGCGGTTCGAATTATGATATTTGTTTAGTTCGTAATAGTTCTAAAGTCAAACTGTCTTCCTATGTCGATAGCATTTTTATAGTTAATCTATTTTATAATATTACTAAAATAAGTAGGGAATGTGGTTTAATTAACAATTTAATTAATTTAATTTTTCTTTCTGGTGTAAATTGTGTAATATTTTTTTCTAGATTTTCGCTCCCACTGAATTAGCGAATACAAAATAGCTTTTGGGTCAACTGATTCCGTTATTAAAGACTAAAGTACATAAAAACATACACTTAGAAGAAAAGCGACCAATAAGAGTATTCTTTGGGTATGAACCAATATAGATATTTTAAATCCAATGGTGTCATGGAATTAGAAAATAATATAATATAATGATATTATAATTATATCTGAAGAATTTTGGTGATGTTCAAAGAAGGAAGATTGATTAACGGTCTTTATGATGGAGGTATAGGATATTCTATCATATTATATCCCTTTTACACCATTTATGCATTGCGTTTCAATTTAGCCTTCATGCTTTTATTTCTTAGAATTATAGAAAACCACGGTTCAAAGTTACAGAAATAGCATCAATGTTGGGTCTTTCTAAAACACCAGTCTTTCGAATTAATCATTAACATTTTAACATGAATAAGGTTAGTGCAAGATGGGTGCCTAGAGTTCTTTCCTCAGTCCAAAAGCAGCAACGAGTCATCTGTTGTTCATGTTGTTGTTGTTGTTCAAGCATTTTGGAGCTCTGCCGTGGCAACGAGACGTCCTGCAAACTATTGTTACAAGAAATGAAACTATAGTCCTTTACTATGATCCCTTGTCCAAAAGAGAATCAATGGAGTGGCATAACCTGGCGAATCACTGCCCTTAAAGGCCAAGGTCACTCAGTCAACCAAGAAGATCATGGTCACAATGTTTTGGGACTGTGAAGGAATACTCTTCATTGACTTCAAGGAGAGGAACACCACAGTAAATGGGGAGTACTACACTCACTCACTGCACAGATTACGTGCTTCCATCATAGAGAAAAGGCGAGGAAAGGTGAGTGGTGGTGTGCACCTTCTTTCCGACAACGCACCTGTGCACACAGCTCTTGTTGCAAAGAAAATTGTGAAGAAATGTGGCTTTAAGGAGATCGACCATCCAAGCTACAGCCCAGATCTAGTTCCAGTGACTATTTCCTCTTCTCAAAATTCAAGAAGGACTTCAGAGGAAGGAAATTTAATGTGAAGAAGTGATAGGTACTGTTTATGCTCATTTTGCAAACAAGACTTTAACCATTCGGGGTGGGGGAGAATTGAAATGTTAATTCAAAGATGTGAGAAGTTATTACAATAAAGTGTAACTATATTCAAAAGTGAAATATAGGTTTATCTTTAACATACCTAGAAAATGGTTAGGCCGGAAACTTGTGAACCTGTCTGCTGATTATACGTTAGAAGAGGACGGTATTGGAATTTCGAGGACATTCGATTTCTCAGCAAAGCTGTGGCTAGATTCAAGGACATTTTCAGCAGATAATAAGTAATATGACACTAGGGAAAAGTAAATATTCTTGATTAATTACATTTAGATAACATCAATATTATAGAAAATGCTCCATTCTTTTAAATACCCAGCAGCTGTTCTTCCGATATCCACATGGGAATGAAAATCGCAGTTCTTCTCAGACGTCCATATGGATAAAAAAATAAATAGCTTGTGACCAATTTCTCACAAGCGTATTCTTAAATTACTATTCACTTTTTTGTGCAGGGTTTTTCCTATTGTTATTAAACAACAAAACAAATACAAAGTGGCAATGCTTTTTCTATCATATCTTTGCTACGTTGCGCTGTTGGTTAAAGCATTAAGTCTGTTTTTATGACGGTCGTTTTTGTTTCATTTTTAAGTAACTGTTATGAAACAAGCAAATTAAAGTTTACTAGCTAATTTCACTTTATCCATCACGGGAAAGGGTGGTTTTTGCTCTCTATTTGTTAACTTTACGGAGGGACGAGCCAGAAGGCATAATGCCAACTTAACAAAGGAAAAACTCGTTTCATTATAACGAACAAATTATTTACCTGGGACTGAGTAGTTAATCTCCAATGCACGAATTACAGGCGGATACATTGGGGGACTCTATGATAACGTGCTCAGCATTACACATGGTCCTAGCCTATTAGACAACAAGCACAGAAAACAAACAAGCAATACTCTATACTATATCCGAAACATTAACCTTGCTGTTACGAATTACTTCCTGTAACAAGCATGGCACGAAGGTCGGCATTGTCAATGCTATATCTGTTAAACGAGAAAGGAATACGTGTGTTTTTTTTAAGGGATTATTAGAAGTTGTTTGAATTCATACGCTTACATACCTTCTGCGCAATAGAGTATTTGAGATCAATAAAATTCAGAATAGAAAGTATGGAATTTCAAACAATGGGAAATGCATATCTAATTGAATTTTTAGAACATGCACTTGTAATAATTTATACATATAGAAAACTTTTTTTTTCTCAAGTTTTATAGGAAACGAAAAATAAATACATAAAAAAGTTATCTCAAATGCTAACTGATTCACTTTGTGTCGAATACACTACCGCAATAATGAAGAAGAAACGATAAAAAAGTAGCAATACTCAACTAAAATTAAAACTGGAAAATAAATACAAATAAAATGCTTAATGCAGAAATAAAATACAGAACGTGAACAACATGTGTGTATTTTAAAACAGATGCTCAAGGGATTCATTTTCTGCGTCAGTGTAAGTCAAGGTAGATAACTTTGCGTGACTCTTCCTAAGGCTGGTGAGCTCCTTTACATATTCTAGTTTTTTTTTTTTTTTTTTTTTTTTTACATACCAATTTTCTTGATATGGATTCGCAAACAGAAATCAAGAAGTTTGGTCAACGTAAAACGAACCAAAATGCAGCCCCTCAGACCTCTCTATCTTAAGAAAAGTGCCGATGTAGTTTCGGATCTGGCAATTTTCATTTTCTCGTGAAACATGAATATGTAAATGTACCAACATAAGGAACTTAACTGTTTAAACTTTCACTCTCTATAATGAAAGAAAGATGATTCTCAAATTGGTATTTCATAGACAAGAAAACAGTGCAACATATTTAAGAAAATACCAACATTTTACTGATCTTATTGAGAACTTTACTATTTAATTAACCAATGAAAAGAAGTTAAGGTTTAGAAATAAATACTCTGTGCATATTAAATGGAGATAAAAATAAATTTGAAGGTATACGATATGCCAGATATTCTGGTTAATTTTGCATATATTCAGAACATTGAGAACTATATTTCTTTGCGTACATTAATTTGGTTTGATTTATTAAAATAGGTCAATTTAATATGGGGGTTTATTGCTACTTTTCATAAGGACGCACATTATACTTATTTCTGCATTTCGTCTAAGTATATTGCTTATTATTATTATTATTATTATTATTATTATTATTATTATTATTTACGCACAGTTTTAAAATCAGTAACCAATTCAGGATACTATATGCGCTTTCGTTTCCACTTTTGTTTTAGAGCAGAGAAATAAACTGCACTTGAATATTCAGTTAAATAAATCATCATTGAAATGTAGTTTGAAATTAAATACATAAAATTAGTACGTTTAATTGTGCAGTAGTTAATACGAAAAAGCTAATTAGACATATTTGGTCGCTCCGTAGCCGTTTAGTCGGTCCTGGTGGTGTAGTGATAACATACTTGCCTTCTAAACCCAAGATCACGGGTTCGATCCCGGCCAGGATCGATGGGTTTTTTCGGGCATAAAATTCCTAAATATGGCTTCTTTCGGAAGGGAAGTAAAGCCGTGGGTCCCATGTCATGCATTTGGGGCAAGATAAAGAGCCTCAAGCCTGAAAGAAGAGGCCTCTGAGCAAAATTTGTCAGCCGTTTTACGCCCTGAATAGAATGGAACGCTGATGACCTGAAATGTTAAAGAGCCTTAAATAAACCAGATCAACAATCAATCTAGCCGTTTAATCTCATGGTTGCTCTGGAAGGGAATAAAATATGCGCGTTTTTTATATCTCAGTATTTAAGTGTTTATTTTTTCTATGCTGATGGAATATTTATACTTTTGTGTGTTAGTTCAGAAACATTTTTGATTTGCTTTTCTTGCATTTGAATTATCCAACACACGGTTGTGCGGAATGTTCTTTTATTACTGAAACGCAGCTAAGTCTATCGTACGCAAAACTACAGAGGATGCGAGAATATATATATATATATATATATATATATATATATATATAATGTCTCATTGCATGTTTTTTTACATTATTGAACTTCTCTCCTAGTTCTGTTTAATACGAATCAACGAAACAGCAGAAACCACCCTGAGAAATTATCATTGAAGCATGGACAACACACCGAAGCGATCAATAATCACTCTACAAAATCACTTCAAAATTGGCATCACAACGTGAGGCCACTCGACGTCATCAACAAATCGCTTCAAAATTGGTGCCGGAGCCTACTAAACCATTTCAAATGTGAACCAGCTAGTTATTTGCTGACAGAACAATTGGTAACACATATACACCCCCGAATGTTTGCGACATTGGCCGTATACGTGATTGGCATGGTTTAAGTAAAATAAATAAATTAAATAAATTTAAAAATAATAATAAAAGTTCACGAGCAAAGGCAAGCTCAACCCATTTAAGAACTTTTCAACTTATAGCAAATGAAAAAATTTACACGTGTTGCGAGTGAAAAGCGCGCTAAAATGAAATCATTATTACATGCATTTTTTGGTTACTAGAATATTATTATTATTATTATTATTATTATTATTATTATTATTATGCCAAATTCTTTTTGGGAGCATCGAGAAAGAGCAGAATATAATGGCAATTTCTTGAACATATGTTATGCAGGCATGACTCTGGATTTAAACCGATCTTATGGCCTAGCGGTAATCAAACTTGCCTCGTAGGCCCAAGGTCGCGAGTTCAAACCCTTCAGGAACGATGATGTTTTGGGGCATAAAAATCCCAAGTATGACTTGCTTCTGAGGAGTTGTAAAGCCATAGGTACTGTATCATAAATTTACAGTACGTAAAATAGTCTGAAATAAGAGGTCTCTGAGTCCTTAAATACCTAGGGAGCCTAAAAATGTATACACACTTTCACAGTAGATATCTACTTAATATATTTAAAGTTTAACCGAAAAACAACAGTAATGTGTAGTATGATGTTCTGTAAACAGATGTGACTCACATTACATTATGCTAGCGTTGCTACAACAAAATGGAGTCAAGATTATCGTTTGAACAAGAAAAGCAATTTTGAAGTATCCAAGGCACTGAATAGGACGAAGAGGTTCGATTGAGTTTCCACCGCGTTCTCCGGATCTAACTCCGTTGGACTTCTACCTATGGGGAACTCTCAAGGGTGTTGTATACCGTAGAAAACCAGCTACACTGACAGCACTTCGGGAAGAAATTGAAACGGCATGTGCTGCAATCGCTGAGGACACTTTCGCAAACGTTGCTTAATCAGTAGTTCAACGTACTCAAAAGCGTATCGACGCCGATGGTGGGTATTTTGAGCAACTGTTGTTAATGTGAAAGCGCAAGATGATTAGTGCTCTTCATTTTCTGTTTGTGTGAATTCAGTTTTGTTATGTTAACACAGTTTTTTGTTTACTTGAAGTGTGTATATATTTTTGGCACCCTCTGTATATAAACCTAAACCTAATTCTGTATTTAGAGCATATTTGTCCACCAGCAAAAACAAAATTAAATATGGATATAAGTTCAAAGATTCAAAACAAAATAATATATCTTTGTTATGCTGTGCCACAAAAATATTATTTGTAACATCACCGAGCAACCTTTTACTTAGCTTAGACACAATTCCTGACATTTTGAAAAGAAAATTTGGTGATCCGAAGTGAACAAATAATCTTAAAGGAAAAGTTTAAAATAAAGAAGGCTTTCTTAGGATTTTTTGACCTGACGGTAATTCAGATTTTGGAAAGTAAGGAAATTATACTAGAGCAGTGTGAGGTCAGAGTCATGATGGCGCGGAAAACATGAACGGAAACTGCACGAATTTGCAGCTCGTAAAAAGATATGTCCTAAATGTTGATTATGTCCACGCGTAGCTCGTAATTGATATTAAATTTGCTACTCAATGGCAAGAGCTTTAGTGAAGTTGCAAAAATTTCATGGGAAGCTGGGAAAAGTGCATGTCTATTCTAGCATAGCTCGACAGCAAGAAACAAACGAGTTTAACAAATGACAAATGCATCATAGAGATATTAAAATATGATCAATTTGATGGTCCTCTAGATTTACTCTTGCTAAGAATAAGTTCAACTATGCAATGTTTGCCTTATGTGATACTTAAAAGTAAAACATCTACAAAAGAAACTAAACTGCCAGTACTAAATACCATCTAGAAAATTTTGAGTTTTGTGGTGCGAAGCAAAGCTTAAATATTGTGTCAAAATTATTACAAAGCCCAAAAGTGGATCCTCGCGAAGTTACTCGTTTGTTGGAAAATAAATAAGACTACAGAACTAGCAAAGGATTGGAATATTGAAGCAACATTCATTTATGAACACCAAAAACAAGTAAACACTTTTCTGACGAACTGTCTTCTGATGAACGAATTGAAAACTCGCCTGAATCGTTCAGAGTTTTGGTCTTCAAACAGTAACTTGATATCCTATTTAACAGTTGACTAGAAAAACTACAAGAGTAATCTCTGCAAAACTTGTGCAAAAGTGTAATTCACATTTATGTTAGGCTTGATAGAAATAATGCAACATTTCAACACGCAAAAGATTTGCGAAGCACAGAAAAAAGTTGTGAAAGAAAAATGTTATTTGTAGATAATCGTTACTTAGCAACTCAATTGTACCTTATGTTGTCAAAGATGTCGGCATAAACTGAAATGCCATTTTCAAAACTCGAGTTAAACAAATTTTTTTTCAGGAATAAGCCAGATTAATTTTGGTTTGGTTTTTATTTATGGACGCACTTTAACATCTCACGTCATCAGCGTCCCATTCTATTCAGGGCGTGAAACGGCCGACAAATTTTGCTCAGAGATCTCTTCTTTCAGGCTTGAGGTTCTTTATCGTGCCGTAAATGTACGACACGGGAGCCACGAAGGAAGCCAAACTTTGTATTTTTAAGCCCGAAAAAAAAAAAAAAAACCATCGATCCTGGCCGGGATTGAACCCGCGATTTTGGGTTTAGGAGACAAGTATAGTTACCACTACAGCACCAGGACCGACAAAAGAAGCCAGTTTAGGATATTATATGTTTTAAATATAGAGAATGTACATATCTAAACTTAATCTGGAGGAAATGGTGGACAAACTCATGAAAATGAAACGAAGACGGTTTGGAAAGGTGTACATTTTGCTTGCGCAAGTGAAGGAGCCAAAGTTAGAAATCTAAACCCTGGCCTGACACCATCACGAAACAAGAAGAAATAAAATAAAATATAATTTTGGTAACCTATAGCATTTAGTTGGTTTCATTTTATTTTATATTCACTGTTTAATAACTTGTTCATTAAAGATTGAACATTTAACAGTGCGAGTTTGTAAATGCACGAAATTCATTTTAAACCTTATAAAGGTACGCGCACACATACACATATGGCCATATTTCAATACAAAATATCTGATATTAGAGTACAGAAATACTCGATTTTATACTCGAAACTCACTTAAAGAGAACATCTGTTTATGGAACCAAGCTATATCAGTAAAGAATATTAAGCGTGGGTTAACAGCTATATAATTAACGTTTCGTAACATCTAATTGCAGACATTTACCCGAATATCAGCAATTTGTGAACACAGTGACCTTGTGTTTTCTCAAGCTTAAACTGACTTAATTTCGGAAGATGAACTTATGCATGTGAATGATAATTTTCTAAAAAGATGTCGGAAATGTGTGGGTGTAACAGAACAAAATATCCAAGATCTCCTGTCGTAAGATATGCGCTTATTTTCATTGTAATTGTAGTCTCAATTACCATAACTTCAATCAGATGTTACGCTTGCTTCGCAGGGAGTTACCGCTCTCACTGGCGAACTGCCAATTGTCGTGAAAGGGGCGACAAAACCACGAAAGACCAGGCGGTTTCCACCAAACATAGAATCCATGATATTTGCTGCTATCAGTGAGGCAGCTAATGCCCTGATACTAATGAACGCACAGTGTAAAGTGGTCTTTTTATCCGACTCCACCTCAGGCATTCAGGCTCTCTGCTCACAAGGAAACCAACACGAGGACGACTTGGTTACAGAATGCCAAGATAGACTATATAAATTGCAAAAATTGACTGAAGTTTGTCTACAATGGGTCCCGGGTCACTGCGACCTTGACGGGAACGAGAAAGCCGATGCTTTAGCTAAGGAAGGGTGCTCAATGGAGCAGCCAGTTGTACCAACTACGTACTCTAACATCAGCAGTGCCATAACATCCCGAATTAAAGGAGCAATTTTAGACTCTCGGAAGACAGCGGCAATTGGTAAAAGATGGGAAATACTTGCTTCAAACCCCATCCCCAATAACCTGCCCCGGGAGCTGGCAGTAGCCACCTTTAGGATGGCTATAGGACACGACTACTTGCAAAAACATCTGCATAGAATCGGTGTGGTCGATAGCCTAATCTGTCCCCTCTGCCTGCTAGAGGAAGGCACTGCCGACCATCTGCCCCTCTGCACTGCCCTGCAGACAACTATTGTTGAAGACTCAGTGGAAGGAAGGTCACGGCTGTACTGGGAGGCAAGGCTTCGAATGGCAGACCAGCCAAGTACGGGCGTTGGCTGAAGAAGAAGAAGAAAGAGAAGAAGAAGAAGAAGAAGAAGAAGAAGAAGAAGAAGAGGAATCCATGATATGATTATTGGCCTGTAAAATTTAATTAGGTAGTCGAAGCTCGTAATTTCAGGCCCAAGTTTGGTGCATTAGAAAAACTTGTGTGCAATAAATATTGTGATGAAAGATTTTATTAGAACCTGCGGACTAAGTCACAGGAAATTCTTAATGAAAGATGCTTAATAAGGAGGTGTTCCATATGTCACCAAGTTCGATTACTGAGCAAAGGAAAAAATGTTGCAATAAGGAAATTGCAAGGATGTTAATGAAGAATCAACAGTTCGCGTGATAGATTTTCAATTTTACTTTATTATAGACCTCACACAAGACTTAATTTAACTAAGTTTAAGATTTCGGGAAATACAAATGCTTGTTACAAATTTGTAGGAGCAGAATTCATTTTCTTCCCTAAGAGCAAGATATTGCTGAAAATGTGTGCAGTATTCTGTCTGATATTATGCAAATGAGGAGTGTTTAAAGCCCGTTTTTACTACTGAGGCACCACAGGCGGGGGACACTGGTGCTACATGAGATAAATTAAGTATAAGGTAAGGCTTTTTTTTAAGGAAGGAAGCGTTCCAGGCTTACGTTTAGGGTACCTGTCCGGCATTTGCCAGTTATGAGGACTGAGGAAAACCGGAAAAAACCTCAGTCAGGGAGGACGGTCCTGGCGGGATTCGAACCCCAGACCTCCCGCTCACAAGTCCGCGCCTTAACGACCTCGGTCACCGTAGCGGTTCGATATTATGCAAGAGTTTAATGCCACATTCCAATATAGATGGTTTTTAAATTGCTTTGCGAGTTTTCTATCTGATCCTTAATGCATCACTGATGACATCCCTTCTAACACGGCAACCAGAGATGAAAGTGAAGTAGCTATGATTCATCGTGGAGTCCAATACAGTTTTACGACGGATTCCCGCGATGGAGTTTTTCAAATGTGCATAAATTGCCTGAAAAGATGCAATGCTTGTTTGGTTTTATGTATTTGTGAACTGTTGCGGCTGTTTTTAAACGTAGGAAGGTGAATTTGATTGATTGGTTGATTAAATAGGGGGAAGGAGGTAAATGATTGATGGATTAATTAAAAGATAAAGATAGCCTATTGTGTCCCATAAAGGCAAAGACCTCCTAACAAGTAGGGAAAGCTCGCTTTTTCCTAACGTGGTGAGCTGCTCCACGCTAGTTGATCGTATGCTGTTTAAGACACTGACTCATTTGTTCTTTGGTTACTCCATTTCTCTCTGCACTAGTTGCTTCTCGAGAAGTTTCCATTTTTCTCTTCCTCTTGCTACTCTTGACCAATCTGGACTTGCATGTTCCCTGAAGAGGTCTGTCCATCTTCTTCTAGGTCTGCCTTGTGTCCTTTTTCCTATCTGGGGTACCACATGGAGATCTTGTAGATCTCCTATTGTCCTGCATTCTTGCGACGTGACCGCTCCATTGCCATTTGTTCCTGGTAGCTATTTGTCTGTTGTCTGAGATAACTGATTTATTAATACTACAGGTATTTTGTGCATAAAAATTATTCCTAGGATCTTGCGTTGCGTTTTCCTTAATTATGTGGTGTAATTGTATTTGAAGTAAGCCTCTTTTTCTCTCTGATTTGTTGTCTTTTTTTAAAACTGAGGCACTTGCTATTTTGCTCAGTTTTATCTTAGGGGATTTCTGGAGTTTCGTAAACATATTCGTGTCAACACATTACACACAGAAACTTGCAGAATTGACTTAATTTATTAATCAGCTATTTAATGTTTTTCCATAAGTTTGGGCATCCGTAGCATCGTAAAGACCGCTGTAAGAGTTCTTTAGTCCACTCTTGCACGCTCTAAACTAAGCTAACCACAATAGAACCGCATTCGAGACACATTTGTCATAATATTCAATATTCCTAGTCACTATTTATCTCTGACGATGTCTTCCTGATAGTTCGACAGCAACCTAATAATCTCTTGTCGCTTAATATTCGATTCTCTTTGTAGCTTCCTCTTAATGTCTTTAAGTTTACCACAGTTCCAGGAATATTAACTGCCAGTGAAGTTCGATTTTCTTCACAATACTAAATACTGTTCACTAGGTATTTGTTATTCACTACCACTATGTGGCCGACAGCTGAATTGAACTGTTCTTATAACTCGAACGAACTAACTGGTCCCCTAACTGTTAGACAACTAAGTACTTGACCAACTACCTGAGTAACTAGGTATCAAAATCTGTTTAAGTTCTCTCAACGGTACAGTTGCTCAGTCGTGATAATATAAAATATCCTACATTGCAATTTCTCGAATAGATATCGAGATTCCTGTCCAATGCAGGGTTTTCTATTGGTTAATACTCTCATCTTGTTATTGAACACGGGCTACTATTCCATTATTTTCTTTCCAGAGCGTTTACCATTGCCAGTGGTCTAAGAGATGTTTTCCAACCCCGACAAAATTGCGTTAAAGGCCAATGGATCCGTTACGTCTTTACTTTTAACAAAAGAAATCTATCGGCTTTTTCGCACTAAGCGATCACTAGAGTTTCCTGTTTTTATGACGGTCTGTTTTCTGAGCGGGCCAGTCCTCAAGGCGAGCGGAAACCTTGTTATAATACAGGCATATACAATAAATATAGGTCTGATCCCTTGCCCTAATGTCGGTGCCAATGGTGTAGTGGTAACTATACTTGCCTTCTAAACCCAAGATCGCGGGTTCGATCCGGGCCAGGATCGATGGATTTTTTCGGGCGCAAAACTCCTAAGTATGGCTTCCTTCGGAAGGGAAGTAAAGCCGTGGGTCCTGTGTCGTAGATTTACGGCACGTAAAAGAACCTCAAGCCTTAAAGGAGAGGCCTCTGAGCAAAATTTATCAACCGTTTCACGCCCTGAATTGAATGGGACACTGATAACCTGATATGTTAAAGAGCGTCCGTAAATAAACCAAATGAAGAAAAAAAACCTTGCGCTAGTAAAAATGTTTATAACTGCAATACCCTAAAAGGTCCTCGCACAAGTGTTCCCGGTCAAAACATGAGAATAAATACGTTGACCTAAATAGATGTTAGGTTCAATACAAGTCATCCAGTACATGAGAATATATTTATAAAGTATTAATGTTAATTACAAGCATATTATCAATTTGTGGAAATGAAGATTTGAGTTTCGATTGGACTGTTGTCTTCTTTTATGAAAACGAACAAATCCTGGATAACGAATTGACTGAAAGATAAACATTTAAAAGAAATGCTTTAAACAACATGTACTAACACAATCTCTACAAATGCTAAAAAAAACCTAGTTAACGAGAAATAACTGTGAATATAACTGTTTGTTTAGTTTTGAAGGAAGCATCTGTTTACTATGTGTATTTATTTTACTATTTTTGACTATATTTTCTTTTGTTCTGTGCAAAAGGCCTTTATCAAAATCACTTACAATGGAATATATTTTAAGTATATTGTAATTATCTGCTGTCTGCCATCTCTGGGGCTCATAGTATGCACAGCGTACGGGGCCGAAATCTGGGGGTGGGAGAACATTTAGGAACTTAAGCAGGTACAAACACAGTTTCTAAAACGGTTGCTACAAGTAGGGAGGGGCACAGAAAATTGTGATGTTCTTAAAAAGTTTGGTATTTCTAACGAAAGTGTGAATTTAAAAATAAGAAAATTAAATACTGGTTAAGAATAATGCGGGGGAATCAAACTCTTCTTCGAGCAGCTTGTCTAAGGGAAGGGTGGGATACGGGATGGACATCAAAAATAAGGAAAGGCTCAGACAAAATTGGATTGGGGTATATTTGGTTAAGAGCAGAGGGCATTACACGAAATGGTTGGAAAATAGTTAACAGACGTTTGCGAGATATAGATAGACAAAACACTGAGTCTCAATGCGCAGAAAAAGTATCGCTGAACCTGCAGGCTCAAATACATCCGGTGTGGGGGAGGGGACATTATTTAGATATCTGTGGCAGAGAAGAAAGAAGTGGTCTCGATGGTTCAGATTAGGAGGGTGGAAAGGAAACAAAACAGCTAATGCTTCGGGGAACGAATTTGCCCACTGTGCGGAGAAAGCGATACCTGGAGGCATATTTTGGCAGAATGCAGGGAAACGGAGATTTTAAGCAGTGAGCATTATCACCGCAATTTCTGAATGCCAATAGAAGTTTGCACATTTGCTGGCAAGTATTGGTGCATGCGAGGTACTCACACACTTGGAAATATTTCTAGAGAAGACCTGACAAAGAAGATTAATGGCTATAGTGAAGAGGGGGGAGTTCGAGAGGGGGTGTGAGTAAATGGACGGGAAACTCAAGAGTAAGGGTTCTATTCATGTTCTATGTATTTATATAAAATTATTAATAGAAATCGTAAATATGTCGAAGTATTTGTATATTGGTATGTACGCATGTAGATTTGTATGTATGTATGTATGTATGTATGTATGTATGTATGTATGTATGTATGTATGTATGTATGTATGTATGTATGTATGTATGTATATATAGATATATACGTGTGTATGAGTATGGCCCTTTTTATTGCTATAAGGACGGCATTAGCATGTACGGCCGTAAGGTCCATGCGACAGTTATATTTATTTGCATATATCCTAAAATCGTGCAATAAAACATCCATTATTACTTGTTTCGTTTACACACCCTGCAGGTTGAAGAATGCAAACTTAGGCCTAATTTGGCACAGATGGCAAAATCCAACGTTTTTTTTTTCTTTTTTTAATGTTGCAGGTATTAGTTTCTTTCTAGAGAGCGATTTTAATACACCCGCTCTAGGTTTTCCGTGCTCCCTCGAAAGCTCTGTCATGTAGAGTATACATATAGAAGAATCTGCTTGGTTACTAAGTGCTTCACATCCCCTGTTAACAGTCCTTTGTTTTTGAGACTCAGAATGGAACGAACTGATGATGCGAACGAATTCAGGGTCCTTTAGCTCATAAGGTTAGAATTTAACGTAATAATTACATGAACAGAATAATTTAATATTTATATGTTTTATCAAGCTAATAAAAAGCATCTATTTAATCATTCAAATTGCCTTTTTAAGGGACCTTTTGATAGTCGTCGTAGATAACTTATAGAGAGAAAACACTGAACAGTAAGTGGCAAGGTAAACAATAAAAATTCTTCTTCTAGCAGAAATTACTTCAGTTAAGGGATGGAGGAAAACTTTACATTACCATAATAATAACGTGCAGTCTGATGTCGAGAAAGAAAGAGGACAAAAGAAAAGAGTCTATAAAAAGAGGGACTTATTAAATTTCATAACAAAACCATGGAAAATGTAATTCATGTTTAAGGTATGTTCAGTTGTTCTAAACTATTACACGTCCTGCTCTCTCTAAAAATTAATGCAGAACACAAGATCATTATAGCCTTCATAGTGTCAGAGGAATAGTTCTGTAAACCAGTTATTTTCCTTCATGTATGACTGAATAAATGGATGAATGAATGAGCAAATTAAATATTATGCAGATTAATTTTTATACACAATATAAAATTTTTGGAAATAAATGTACAGATCGATGTACGATGAGGTCCATAAGTTTCTGGCATAATCATTTTCTAGATATGCTAAACTATATTTCACTTTTCAATATATTTATGCAATACCCTTCTCACATCTTTGAATTAACATTTTAATCCCCCCATCCAAAAAGTCAGAAGTCTTGTCAGCAAAATAGGAATAAACAGCATCCATCACTTATTTGTCACACTTAAATTTCCATCCTCGAAGGTACTTCTTGAGTTTTGATAAGAGGAAACAGTCTCTGGGAGCGAGATCTGGGCTGTAGTGTGGAGGTCTAACTCTTTGAAGCCACATTTCTTCACAGATTCCATTGCAACAAGAGCTGTATGCACAGGCGCGTTGTCGTGAAGAAGGAGCACACCACCACTCAGCTTTCCTCGTCTTTTCTCTTTGATGGAAGCACGTAGTCTGTGCAGTAGGCCAGCATAGTACTCCCCATTTACTTTGGTGTTCCTCTCCTTGAAGTCAATGAAGAGTATTCCTTCACAGTCCCAAAAATTGTGTGGCCATGATCCTCTTGCTTCACCGAGTGACCTTGGCCTTTAGAGGCGGTGCTTTGGCAGGTTTACGCCACTCCATTGGGCAAGGGATCATAGTAGAGGACCATAGTTTCATCTCCAGTAACAATGGTTTGCAGAACTTCTCGCTCGTTACCACGGCAAAGCTCCAAAAATGTCCGACAACGGATGACTCGTTGCTGCTTTTGGACTTAGGAAAGAAGTTTAGGCACCCATCTTGCACTAACCTTATTCATGTTTAAATGTTCATGAATAATTCGAAGAACAGTTGCCTTAGAAAGGCGCACCCTTGCTGCCATTTCTGCAACTTTGAGCCGCCGGTCGTCCATAATTTCTCCTTCCATAAGAGCGATGTTTTCAGGAGTGAGCACCTCCAAGGCCGACTTGCACGCTCTTCGTCTTCAATGTTTTCTCGACCCATTCGAAAAAATTGGCCCATTTTTTATATGAAGGGGATGCTTCCCCATATACACCGTCCAATCGCTGTTTAATTGTATTGGAGTAAGTTCTTATTTTGTGAAAAACTTAATAAAAGCTGGATTATCCATTTTGAACATGTCACAATCTTCTATACATTGCCTTCTTTATGCAACTATATCTTAGCCACTGAACACAGCGGAGCGGAAATTACAGCTGATTGATTGATTAATTTATTTATGGACGCTCTTTAACAGCTCAGGTCATCAGCGTCCCATTTAACTCAGGGCGTGAAACGGCCGACAAATTTTGCTCAGAGGTCTCTCTTTCAGGCTTGAGGTTCTTTTTTGTGCCGTAAATGTACGACATGGGACCCACGGCTTTACTTCCTTTCCGAAGGAAGCCATACTTAGGATTTTTACGCCCGAAAAAATCCATCGATCCTGGCCGGGTTCGAACCCGCGATCTTGGGTTTAGGAGGCAAGTATGGTGACCACTACACCACCAGGACCGACAGTTACAGCTGCAATTACTTACTTGACAGATAAGGTATGACACCAGATAATGTTTTGTGCAGGCGATAACCCTTATCGGCGAGGCCGGAAACTTATGGACCTACCCCCGTATGAGAATATGACCGTGATATTATACAATAATGAGCAACCGACAACCCAATATACAGAACTAAACAGAAAATAGCATGTTTCATAATGCTCCTTTATCCTTCTTTCCATTAATTTGTAAATAAGAAACCAATATCACATTCATATAAAATGAAAGCTGAGTGATTATTTAACTTCAATCGAAAATAAAAACAAATATTATATATATGTGTGTGTGTTTATTAACTGTGAAATGTAATGTATTGTGTAAATTGATGTTTCAATATAATACTGCATTTACAATTGTAAAACTCTTATCTTGTTACAATTTCACTGAATTACACGGATTAATTTTGCAAACCGTTCTCAACTAATTTGCCTAATTCTAGAAACGCTTTACGCATATCATGTCCTGTACTTCCCGGTCGATCTGGTGATCCAGTGGTAATCGTGCTTGCCTCGTAAATGCACAGGATCGGTGATTTTTTCGGCAGTAAATATCCTAAGTATGGCTTTCTTTGGAAGGAAAGTAAAGTCGTATTCCCGTGTCGTAGATTTACGACACGTAACAGAACATCAAGCCTGAAAGATGAAACCTCTGTACAAAGTTTATCGGCCTTTTCACGTCCGGAATTGAATGGAAAGGGTCACCCTTGCTCCGTAAAAAAACCAAATCAACAAACCTTTACATTCGCAATGAAATTTTAGAATTATTTAAATAGACCATTACAGTAGTGTTTAAATTTAATTGAAATGGTGTTTTAGTAAATTAATTTAAAAGAAGTAACAAGCATGGGGAATGCAGAATTGTTAATTTTTATTAAGGCAGTGCATATTGTACGTTCCTAAAAGCATATAATGTCGGTCGGTGGTGTAGTGGTTACCATACTTGCCTCCTAAACCCAAGATCGCGGGTTCGAACCCGGCCAGGACCGATAGGGTGTAAAAATCCTAAGTATGAAGTAAAGCCGTGGGCCCCGTGTCGTACATTTACGGCACGAAAAAGAACCTCAAGCCTGAAAGAGAGGCCTCTGAACAAAACTTGTCGGCCCTTTCACGCTCTGAGTTGAATGGGACGCTGAAGATCTGGGCTGTTAAAGAGCGTGCATAAATAAATCATTAAAAAAAAAAGCATATAATATAAACATATTACTTCTCCAAGCAGATTTGCATGCTTTGTTAAAGTTCTGCTGGAAGCGAAGTGCTTTTCTATGCAGTAATGCTAATGTTCAATCCCAATGTTGCCTATTGTTGAACTCAAAGATTGTATTCGATGAAGTTATATGTAAGCACTTTTTTCCATCTCTCTTTCTGTACAACTGCCAAGTGAAAACAAAAGGGACAAGATATCTATTGCAAAGTTATATCATTATTCAAAATCAAGAACTCTTACGTTGTACGTTTTTAAAGCGCGTCTGTGAATCTTAAAAAGTTGCCCGACTATAATGTGTGGATTAACGTTACTACACCGAAACGGTAAGGAGGAATTTAAATGGATCTTCGAAACACTCACTCAGTTATTTAAAATGCCACTGTGGTAAATGTGTAATGCTAATTTACGTCAGAATTTTTATGTTCCATTATTGCGGTCTTTGATCAATTTGCAGAGCTCCTGACAATTTGCGTGCCCTGCTTCACTTGCATGGAGAGAGAGAGACAGCCCAGTTTAAGGCGAATTATGTAAGTCAGATCACTTGCTTGGAAATCCCCCACCATTTATGTTTAAATGGCAACGGAAATCCCCCGGAAAATGCTCATTGGGTGTAACAAGCGACGTTCAAGCTGTCTTTGGCGGTTACGTACTTCTTAAGAGAGTCTATGCAACCTTGCAATCATAGAAAATAGATCCAGGCTAGAATGGAGTGAGTCATTGCAGATATGGATGGGTGCTTAAGAATATATGCGAACATTAAATACATACAGGGGTATTATTAAATGTATAAACAAACATTATATGTGCACAAAATAATGCCTTGCATTAATTAAAAGTTAAATGTAGCAAAGTCCTGTAAATTAAATAGATCATGTTATATTAGCAATAATTCGAATGCCTTAGTTTATATATTGACTGTAGTATTACACACGCATAAGTATAAAACTAAACGTAACTCTTGAACCCAATGTTAATAATACTAACGGTCCTAATCGGCTTGGCAAATATAATTGCCTTGTAGACCCAAGATCGCAGATTTATTTCCGGTCAGGATCGATGGATTGTTTTCGGGCATAAAGCCGTGGGTCCGTGTCGTAATTTTACGGCACGTAAAAACCTTAAGCCTGAAAGAAGAGCCTCTGACCAAAATTTATCGGTCTTTTCGTGTCCCGAATGGAATGGGACGCTGATGACCTGAGATGTCAAACAGCGCCCCTAAACAAACCAAATAAATAAACAAATTCTTAATACTATTAATAGACAGGCGCTGCACAATTTTGGGAAGAACATTAAAATTTATATTGAAACAGTCTTAGGGTCTACCCCCCCCCTAAAACATGAATATAATGTGTATGTTGCAAACTAATCATTATATTATGTGCCTTGTGATTAGTAATATAAACATTGTGTATATACCGAGGGAGCCAAAAATGTATACACACATTCACAGTAGATATCTATTTAATATATTTCAAAATTGGACCGAAAAACAACACCAATGTTAGTATGATGTTCTGTAAACGGATGTGATTCACATTACGTTGTGCCACGTTGCTACAACAAAATGGAGCCAAGATTATCGTTTAAACAGCGGAAAGTAATTTTGAAGCGGTATTGGGAAACCGAGAATGTTGTTGAAGTTCAAAGGCAATGGAGATGTGTGTACAGAACCGAACCGCCAACGCGAGCAACAATTGCACGCATTCGAGACAAATTTGAGACTCAAGGTACCGTATGCGATGTTCACAAAGGCAGATCTGGGAGACCTCGCACAGCAACAAGCCCCGTGCACTGGATCCAAGGCACTGGATAGGACGAAGAGGTCCGATTGAGTTTCCACCGCGTTCTCCGGATATAACTCCGTTGGACTTCTACCTATGGGGAACTCTTAAGGGTGTTGTATACCGTAGAAAACCAGCTATACTGATAGCACATCGGGAAGAAGTTGAAACGGCATGTGCTGCAAGCGCTGAGGACACTTTCGCAAACGTTCAATCAGTAGTTCAATGTACTCAGAAGTGTATCGACGCCGATGGTGGACATTTTGAGTATGTTTTAACTGTTGTAAAAGTGTAAGATGATTAGTGCTCATCATTTTCTGTTTGTGTGAATTCAGTTTTGTTATGTTAACACGGTTTTTTCTCTACTTGAAATGTGAATATATTTTTGGCAGCCTCTGTATATGTGTCGTAAGGTTTAACTTCAATATGTGAATTGTATGTCGACAAAGAAGTGAGTTCACTGGTAAGCTCTTTACGGGAGCCGGAAACACCAAGGAGGTCTTAAACTGCTATTTAAAGGAAGAACAAACCAAAGGGACCAGTGTTATGCCACTTCTTAAAAGACTTGCTATTTGTGAGTGTTAATAAAACCAGGGTCTTTTAAATATGTTAAGGGAATTGAGCTTAGCAGCTGTTGTACTTTACTTTACTGTAAACTTTAAACCAACCAAAGTGAATAAATGTTTAAAACTTTCAAATAGTAGTGGGTGGCATGCGTTGGCAAGTGAATTTGAACCAGTCAATAGTAGATGTATATTTTGAATTTTTAAAGCAAGGCGCGGAACATGCGCATGCTTGTGTGATTCCCGTGGCTTAGTGAAGTCAACGATTAGTTAATTTGAATCGAATATAACTAATGCTCTGCTGGGCATTAGTTTGCACGCTCAATCCAGTTCACATGCGCAATTCGGCAACTCAATTGTAAGATCTACACGTTGGATACTTATCTTGACACCTTACATTCTAAAAAGCAGGCAGTTCGCATGCTCACTTCAGAAACTAAGCTCGGCAACTCAGCTGATATATAAGATAGTCAGACGATCAGATAAGTGCAGTTTGATAGTCAGATAATCAGACTCAGTGGGGACAGCTAAATTTATATTCGACAGAGCTATAAAAAAACCAGAGGAAGGTAAAGATCTTGTAAATAATAAATTACTATAATTAACTTGTTCCAGCTGGCCCTGCAGATTGGGGAACGTAATTGCATGAGTGGCTGGCAGCCAGAAACAAACTATCTTCAACAAGGCAACCCTGCATCTTTTCACCGCAACCGCGGCAACAACCAACCACTTGCATAACCAAAGTGCATTATTAGTCCCCAAAATTATAACTATACAGTCTAGCCATAAGTTCTGTTACACACATTTTATAGGTACTGTATCAGGTATTCGGGCGATCAATTAAAGCTCTTGCTACTAAACTTTGTCTCATACGGGGGTAGTCCATAAGTTTCCGGCCTCGCCGATAAGGATTATGGCCTTCACAAAATCCTTACTAGCGTCATATCTTATCTGTTAAGTAAATAATTGCAGCCGTAAATTCCACTACGCTGTGTTCAGTTGTTCAAATAAAGTTGCATAAAGAAGGCTATGAGTAGAAGATTGTGACATGTTCAAAATGGAGATTCGAGCTGTTATTAAGTTCCTCACAAAAGAAGGACTTACTCCAAATGAAATTAAACAGCAATTGAACGGAGTATATGGGGAAGCATCCCCCTCATATTCTACCGTAAAAGAATGGGTCAAACATTTTCGAATGGGTCGAGAAAGCATTGAAGACGAAGAGCGTGCAGGTCGGTCCTTGAAGGGGCTCACTCCTGAAAACATCGTTCTTGTGAAGGAGAAATTATGGAAGACCGGCGGCTCAAAGTTACAGAAATAGCAGCAAGGGTGAACCTTTCTAAAACAACAGTGCTTCATGAACATTTAAACATGAATAAGGTTAGTGCAAGGAGGATGCCTAGACTTCTTTCCTTAGTCCAAAAGCAGCAACGAGTCATCTGTTGTCAGGCATTTTTGGAGCTCTGCCGTGGCGATGAGAGAGAGAAGTTCTACAAACCATTGTTACAGGAGACCTCTACTATGATCCCTCCAAAAGAGAATCAATGGAATGGCGTAAACCTGGCGAAGCATCGCCTCTAAAGGCCAAGATCACTCAGTCAACCAAGAAGACCATGGTCATAATATCTTTTGAGACTGTGAAGGAATACTCTTCATTGACTTCAAGGAAAGGAACACCGCAGTAAATTGGGAGTACTATGTTGGCCTACTGCACAGACTACGTGCTACCATGAAAGAGAAAAGGCGAGGAAAGCTGAGTAGTGGTGTGCGCCTTCTTCACGACAACGTACCTGTGCACACTGCTCTTGTTGCAAAGGAATCTGTGAAGAAATGTGGCTTCAAGGAGATCGACTATGCAACCTACAGTCCAGATTTAGCTCCCAGTGACTATTTCCTCTTCTCAAATCTCAAGAAAGACCCTCGAGGAAGGAAATTTAAGTGTGACGACGAAGTGGAGGATGCTGTTTATGCCCATTTTGCAGACAACACTTCTGACTAATTTGGGAGGGATTGAAATGTTAATTCAAAGATGTGAGAAGTGTATTGCAATAAAGGGTAACTATATTGAAAAGTGAAATATAGTTTTTGTCTTTATCATACCTAGAAAATGGTTAGGCCAGAAACTTATGGACTTACCCTAGTACAGTTGATTCAACTGCAACTAAGTGAATACGCTAGTTAAACGTTTATCACGGATTAGGGAGACTATGAAAACAGTGTTGCTGTGATAGCCCTACTTGCGTTGGAAAATCGCCCCCTGAGATTTTTCACACTGTTAAGAAGCTGAAAATCAGCAGCACTATTGTGCACCGCACCATTGAGCGCTTTAATGAAACTCGTAAAATTGCTTACGATCAAGATCGGGGCGTCTGTGAGGTGTAGGAAAGTAGTGAAAGAGCTACTGCTCGTATTAGGAAAAATCCAGTGCGGAAACAAACAGTGTTGGCTGGTGAGATGAACATTTCCAGGAGACTAATGCTCAGGTTGCTCAGACAAGACATTGACTGAATACTTACAGCCGGGGTACTGCACATTTCTTAACTCTAAAGCTTAAGGAGCAGAGAGAGATGAACTGCAAGCGCTACTTCAACGTTACGCTAACAACGGGCACAAAAATTTCATCTTTTAGGTGAAAAACTTTAACAATTGAAACGAACAATTGAACAATCGCCAGAAAGTGTATGCCAGGTTTGCTGAAGAAGCTCGTGAGATGGTCCCAAAGACCCAGAGGGTGGGGTGGTGGTTTGGAGCATCCATATTCTTAATTTGCACTTATTTACACATCGGACGAGGTTTGTATTATGGGTCATATTTCACTTGAATAATTGGATCAGTTATTTTATTCTTATTAAGGGAAAGAGCCACGATGGTATCACAAAGCTGCATTTCTGCCAAAAGTGGTTAAACACAACTGCCAGAATATGTGGAACAACCCTCCTTGAGCCTGTGGTGAAAGACCTGAACACCTCTTTGTTCATGAATAGCTGCTGGACCTTCCAGCAAGATTCTGCACCAGCCCATAAGGCAAGACGCACTCAATCTTGGCTTGAGACAAATGTTTCGGATTTTATTGCTACGCAAGCCTCTCCCTCTAGCAGCCCTCACCTCAATCCCTTGGACTACAAATTGTGGTCGGGGCTTGAGGATATTGCTTGGAAGAAAAGGCACCCCCATTATCAAGTCTCTCAAGCGATTTCTGGAGTTAGCAGTGGCGGATTTCTCCATGGAGACAGTGCGTGCTGCTATTGATGAATGATCCAATAGACTTAGGTCCGGTTATAAGACATAAGGGGATCATTTTGAAAAATGATAGGTGCACTTAGCACAGAATACTTGTGGATACCGTTTGCCATAGTCTAATAAAAACAAAAACAGTAAGTACATTGTTGCTATTATAAAACCTTTGTAACAGAGCTTATGGCTAGACTAGGCATAATAGAAGGCATCCATCCTTCTAATTTTACAATGCTGTTGTGCTTCCAATCCTTTCAATGAACTCGAAGTAAATCATTGAATGCTTCTTCACTGGGAAGCTTCAAATAATATTAAGAGCAAATAAACTACTCTTTAAAATTGACAATAAATGTACAAAGTGGAAGCTGATAGTGGGAAATGGAGTATTACGTGAATTCTGCGATCATTGGTAGTATTTTAAAGGTAGAAAAGTATTAAACATCTATGTAAAGTAGTGAAATTCAAGAGCGGCGTTGTGAACCATTCATATAAAAGTTGGAAAATGATTACGTCAGAAATATAAATATCTTAAAACCGACCAGAATCAACTAAAGAATGAAAATCACTTCGGAAAGAAAGAATCAGGTACTTGGAACAGGCGATGGCGGTTAATGTGCAGCAGAAACATATCCACCAGCGGCCTCTTTGCTGGCTAAGAATTAATTTGAGGTTGTCTTTAGAGAATTATTAAGATTTTCCCTTTTTTTCTCTTTTTTTTCCAATCCGCCCTTTTAATTTATTTGTTTTTTTCCCTTTATTTATTATTTTTTACCGTCAAACTGGATGCCATAATCTTCCGCATTTGTGACAGTGTTTGATTAAGACTTTCAAAAGTGCTGACAACCGTTTGCACCTGCACCATATGGGAGCAGTAGCACGCAGGAGCTACTGAACTAAACTACGCGAATTCCTCAGCAAGTTGAATTTGTGAAGGTTATTACTGAGCGCTAAAGCAGAGAATGCAGTGAAAACAAGTAACGCTAACATTTACTAATAAAATTATATGATATAACGTGATATGGATATTGATACACCTCACGAATTGATTATGCACTACTAATTATTAGTCTACCAAATATGGGTTTATATATAAATCCAATTCTATAATTGAAATCAAAATTAAATGTCTTGAAATTTAAATATAAGACGTCCCAAACGCTTTTCTCGTACTGGAAAACAAACTATTTTCCATTTATTTTTCACTTTTATTAAATACATTCTTATATCTCCAAAATTAAATCAATTTTGATTGTTCGCAAAGTAATATTTTTTAATTTTACTACATATTTTATTAATATTCAAATTTGGTTGGAAAAAACAAAAAATTTGAAGTTGGCAGAATGTTATTTATTGAGGCCATTAAATTAAAAATTTCAATTGCAAAATCGTAAACACTTTTCCAGATGTAAAATTAGTTTTATAAATTTTATAATCTATAATTTCTTTCGATAAACCCCCGCTAGGGCGCTTTTTAAATTTCGTTTTTCAGGTTTATCCCCGCTCCTAATAGTCCATCTTCCTTAATTTTCAGAAATATTTTTCTTATTTTATTTAAATGGCAAATATCGGTGTTTTGTTCCGAAAAAGCAAATACTTGTGCCGCTAGAGTGATTTTTAAATGTAAACCCCAACTCCTTATAGTTTTATTTCGCTGATTTTCAGCCAAAATGTATTTTTTATTTTATTTAAACAAAATAAAGGCAATTTATTGAGAAAAAACAAAAATTGTAGCCGCTAAAGTGATTTTTAAATTGCTTTAGGTTAACCCGCACTTTTTGCTGGTTAATGAACTCATTGAGTTATTTGCTAATTGAAGATTATATACGGAGTTTCTTTGAGATAAAGCGCGCACTAGAGGGTTAACACACACACACACACACACACACACACACAAATATAAATTTTCGATGGACTTATGACTAGACTGTAGATATTTCTGTTACACACTTTTGAAAGGTAACGTACCAGATTGCTACCAATAAGTAAGACAGAATACGAATTGGAGTACCGTAAAACCATAGATATATCACAGAAAAATGGCTACACAACAAATCTGGTAAAGAAGAAAATAGAAACACTTAAAAAACAAATAAAAGACATCACCCACTGAAAGGCTACAAAGGAGATTTTTATTCAGGAAATGTATACTTTTTTTTCATTTATATGTATTTTATTTTTCATTTTTATTTGTCATTTATATATATATATATATATATATATATATATATATAAATAAAGTGTGACCTTTTCTTAGTGTTTTATCCTTTACTGTTTTTATAACTACTGTTAATTTGTTACATTGTTATTGATTTTACGGTGTTTTTATTTTTATTTTATATTCTACATAAATTAAAAATAAAATAACACCATGCAATGCAACTAAAATAATAATAATAACTAGATAAGAAGAAAAAAGGATAAAGCATTTCACATTACATGCATGGGCACACCAAAAATTCCAGATGATTTTTAAAGATACCAACATTATTTTAGCTCCATAGAACAAATGCAGTTTAAAAAAAGTTCCTAAAAACCAACACAAAATACTAAATTCCACCAGGAAAACAATCAGACCGTTTGCGAAATCAGTTGCAATATGAAATATATAGTTGAAACAAAAAGAAACTTTACCCCGATTGAAGGGAACATAAGAAATGTAAAATATAAACATATGGAAAAATCAGCGATAGCAGCCATTTCTGGCAAAAAGAACACGAATTCCAAAATGAACCAAAACTCTTAAAAGCTCTTCAGAAAACCATATAATTTACAGTGTGCGAAAATATATTCATAAATGAAAACAAGGAAAATTTAGTTAATTTTGGCCTTCCAAACAACAAAAATTCCGTCACTAAGCTCATCGCCACGGTTGGCCGAGGTCGTTAAGGCGCGGACTCGTGAGCGGGAGGTCTGGGGTTCGAATCCCGCCTGAACCGTCCTTCCTGCCTGAGGGTTTTTTCCAGGGTTTCCTCAGTCCTCATAAATAGCAAATGCCGGGGAGCTATCCTAAACTTCGGCCTGGAACGTTTCCTTCCTTAAAAAAAAAAAAAACCTTTTCCAATTTATCATTTCATCTGATGTATCATCAGTGTCACCGCCTGGGGTGCCTCTGTAGCAAAAACGGGCGTTAAACACCATTAAAAAAATCACTAAGCTCACAAAATCCACAGAGCGACAAGTTAATACCACCCTGGGAAGTTGGCAGTGGAACTGTGCTGATGATGAAGGCAACACCATTCGAAACATGTCCAAATAAGTGGAACAAAACTAGTGAAATCTGAGTGATTTCCATAACAATAATTTGTTGTATTCTACCAGATGTTCGAGCGATCAGATAATGCTCTTATTGCTACTCTCCAACTTTAGCTATGAACGGGAACTGGGCAAGACATACAGGCATCACAAAGCGCAAGTGCTTAATTAAAAATATAGAGACATTAAAGATTTTAGGAAAACTACCGGAAACTCCGCTAAGATTAACGGAGTTGGTGTACAGGGTGGTTGTGACGTCAGCTACAGCGTACGGGGTCGAAATTTAGGGGTGAGAAGACATCGAGGAACTTAATCAGATACAAACACAGTTTCTAAAACGGTTGCTACAAATAGGAAGGGGTACAGCAAATTTTGGGGTTCTTAAAAAGTTTGGTATTTCTAACGAAAGTGTGAATATAAAAATAAGAAAATTAAATACTGGTTAAGAATAATACGAGGAATCAAGCTCTTCTTCGAGCAGCTTGCCTAAGGGAATAAATAAGGGCAGGGTGGGATATGGGATGAGGATCAAAAATAAGGAAATGCTTAGACAAAATTGGATTGGGGTATATTTGGTTAAGGGGAGAGGACATTACAGGAAATAGTTGAAAAATAGTTGACAGACGTTTGCGAGATATACATAGAAAACACTGAGTCTCAATGCGCAGAAAAAGTATCGCTGAACCTGCAGGCTCAAATACATCCGGTGTGTGGGAGAGAAGATAGATATCTGTGGCAGAGAAGAAAGAAGTGGTCTCGCACGGTTCAGATTGGGGACTTGGAAAGGAAATGAAACAGGTATTGCTCTCGGGGAAAGAATTTGTCCATTGTGCGGAGAAAGCGATATCTGGAGACATATTTTGACACAATGCAGGGAAACGGAACTTTTAAGAAATGAAGCTTTTATCACCGCAATTTCTGAATTCCAATAGAAATCTGAACATTTGCCGGAAAATGTTGGTGCATGCGAGATACTCACACAATTTAGAATATTTCAAGAGAAAACCCGACAAAGAAGATTAATGCTATAATGAAGAGAGCGGAGTTGGGCAGGTTAATGGCTATAATGAAGAGAGGGGAGTTGGGGAGGAGTGAGTAAATAGAAAGGAGTTCAAGAGTTCTATTCATGTTTATGTATTTGTATATAAAATTATTAATAGAAAACTTAAGTATATTGATTGTTTGTATATTCGTATGTATGCATGTAGATCTGTGTGTGTATGTATGTAGATCTGTGTGTATGTATGTATGTATGTATGTAGATCTGTGTGTATGTATGTATGTATGTATGTATGTATGTATGTATGTATGTATGTATGTATGTATGTATGTATGTATGTATGTATGTATGTATGTGTATGTGTTTGTGTGTATGCATGTATGTTTGTGTGTATGGCCATTTTTGAGTGTTACAAGGACGATATTAGCATGTACGGCCGTAAGGCCCATGCGACAGTTATTTTGACAGTGGAATGTATTTTAAAACTGGTACAATAAAACGTCCATTTATTAACACTTACACTTACACATTGTTGACTTCAACTGCAGGTAAGTAAACACGCTAGTTAAAGGTTTAGTCGTGGATTGGGGAGATCATGAAAACCATGTTACTGTGATAGCAACACGGATAGGGTTGGAAAATCGTCACCTGAGATTTTTCAGACTATTAAGAAGTTGAAAGTCAGCAAGCCATTTGTGAACCGTACCATAGAGCGCTTTCAAAAATATTTTCGTGAGCACATTCTCAATAGCTACATTCCTTCTGATACGCTAAAAGCTTTTCCGCTTTCGTCAATCTGAGCTTTTGTTGGTAAAATAAAACCAATAACAGGCAGTGCTTTATACAAATGCCGCCAACAACAACAGCACAATAATAAACGACTCGAAAGTGCAAACGCATATGCTGTACATTGAATGGGCACTTAGTTCAGATGTTCTATTAGAAGATTATTCAGTCCAGTATTCTTAAATTATAAAATAATGTTTAATTTTTGTGAGTGAAATGTAAATTTTAAACTGTGTGAAAATATGTCACAAAAAGTGTGTGTTCAGTACAGAACTTTACAAGGAATATCCTTAAAATAAGAAAACAATTGCTGACTCGGAAGTTCAATGCAATAAGCTCTTACTTACTTACTTTTAATATAAGTTGTCGTGGTCGCATATTAGACAACATAAACAGGGAAAAGAACTATTTGATAAGTAAGCTGGCAGTACTGCGAACGAACATTATACTCCATTTTCTCCCTTTGTTGCTATGGATTAATACAGAGCTTCAGTTGTTTTTCTTGATTAGTTTTTATTTGCCAATCAGTTATAATACGCTTTGGACGCAATTCAATTAAAATTGGAGATATGAGCTGTTATAAAATTCTGTTATTTCTACGGTAAAACAGTCACTCAGCCTAAGGCAAAGTTAGATGCTGTACTTGAGTTTTCTCTCTCTTTTAAAATACTTCTACATAGATCGCTAAATTTAAGCGCAGTCGATGAGCTGTAAAGGCAAACATTACTGAACAACCAACAGAGGTAACAACCAAAACTTTTAAAGAATTTCTTGGAAAAATCCATAAAATCGCTTTGAACGATCAAAATTAAAGATTAGAAGTATATCTGACATTGCGAAGATCTCAACTGTTTGTATCACTTCTTACTTACTAGGAAACTTTGTGCCACGTTTGCCCTCAGTGAAACAGAAATTTGTCCGAACGGATGTGTCGGCTTTATATTTGTAGCTTTTCAGACGAAACACAATGAAATGTTTATAGCTGTTGAAGAGACATGGACGCTTGAAAAAAGGAGCAGTGGAAATAGTGGACGCACATGTTAGAACCAAATAAGGCCAACACCGTCTGCAGGAAAAGTAATGACTATGACATTCTGGGATTCACAGAATACTGTTTTAATTACGTACATACGAGGTGTGATAAAAAAATAACGGCCATTTCTTTTTATTTCACGAGCTTCATAAATCCGATTTTCAATTTTTTTAGCTTATTGATATACACGTTTTTCACCAATGTTGGCGTTTTCAACTGTTTTGAATGTTTAGTTCATTGTTGACAGTCGAAGAGGTTAGACGTGTTTCGGTGTGTTCAGCGATTTTTTACTTCCGAAAAAAGAAAAAAAAATTGTATTAAATTTTCCTTCAAATTTGGAATAAGTGTAACAAAATATTCGAAATGTTGACTGTGACTTTTGGCGAATCTGCTATGAGCAACACAAGAGCTTACGAGTGATACAGACGTTTCAAAGAGGGCCGTGAAGACGTTGAAGATGACTACCGTCCTAGCACATCAATAACCACCGACAATGTCGAAGAAGTGAAGAAAATGATTCTGGAAAATCGGCGAATCATATCAGAGAGGTTGCTGTTGATGTCGGTATGTCATTTGGTTCATGTCAAGCAATTTTTTCGGATGTTTAGGGCATGAAACGTGTGGCAGCAAAGTTTGTTCCCAGATTGCTGCTCTCGCCTCACTGCTTTCGTGATTTTTTGACAAAAAACAAAACCGTTATGTTGTCTCAGTCACCATATTCACCGGACATGGCCCTCTGCGACTTCTTTCTATTCCCGAGGCAGAGAAAACCATGAAAGGACGACGTTTTGCCACCATTGATGAGGTAAAAACACAATCGCTGAAGGAGCTGAAGGGTTCCCAAAGTGCTTCCAAGATTGGAAAAGCGCTGGCACAAGTCACAAGTGTATTACATCCGGGGGGGGGGGGTGAAGGATTACTTTGAAGGGGACAGAATTGATATTGATGAATAAATATTCTTTATGAAAAACGAATATTTGCGTTATTTTTTGATCACATCTCGTAGAACACTGAAGTACTCTGGTAATCAAATGCAGATTTGAAAAATAAAGTTAAGAAACAGCGCCTTTATATAATTCAAGAAAAGATTCAGTTTCACCAGGATAAAGCGCAAATCCGGGTGCTAAAATTCACAAACTGGGGTTCAAATTGTTGCAGCATCCAGCCTTTTTTTGCTCAGAGGCCTCTCTTTCAGGCTCGAGGTTCTTTTTCGTGCCGTAAATGTACGATACGGGACCCACGGCTGTTCTTCCCTTCCGAAGGCAGCCATACTTAGGATTTTTACGCCCCGAAAAAATCCATCGGTCCTGTCCGTGTTCGAACCCGCGATCTTGGGTTTAGGAGGCAAGTATGCTAACCACTACACTACCAGGACCGACTCATCCAGCCTAATCACCACATCTAGCCTCATGGGACATTTCCCTATCCTCACATCTCAGAAAATGTCTCGGAGGAAAGAATATTTTCAGGAAATAGTGCTGTGAATGACACTTTTTCAGACTTTGATAAATATAAAGAAAGTATAACACATTTGGAATGTTACTGGGCACAGTGTATCCAGCTGGCCGGAAATAACGTTGAGAAATAAATTGATTTAAGCTAAACTAACTTTTATTTTTTTATTAAAATAATGGTGTGCACAAGTGCGTCTACTTCATTTAAAGATTTTTTTAAAAGTGTAAGTTTTGGTGACGAAGATCCAAACTAGTAGCTGGCGATGAAGCGTTCGATTACCACACAGTTCAACACAAGCAATTTTTCATTGTTTCTAAACTTATCCGGTACAGTTTTGAACCAAAATTTACACGTTCATTTAGTAAAGCTAAGACATTTACTAAATATCTTTGTTCGCGTTTTGTGAAATGGACTCTAGTTTATAGAAATATAATTTTATTCCAGACACCTCTCTGTTCTAGTGGTTAGTATTGCTGTCTGCAGCCAGGGAGATCCTGGGTACAATTCCCGGTATCTTCTCGTATGTTTCTGGATTATGAAGTTCGGGAATGGTACATCCAACCGCAATTGGGAGCTGACTAATGGAGAAGCAGGGCCCTTGCGGTGTGGGAAACTCCTTAATGGCGCGTAGCGGGTTGCCGATATGTTGATTACATGCCCCCGTGCAGCCGCGAGACGAAGGAAGAGAGAGCACCAAGCGCTGTGGCCGACCTTGATCCTCCACGGGTTGGCATGCCAAGGATGAATCATAATTTTATTTCAATAATAACCAATGCCTTCAATCATAAGGACGTGAAGATACTTCCATTGCTTGTAAGGTGTCTACTTGCCGAGAGGGTTCAAGCGCTTGCCTGCGAAGCATATCTAGAAAACATTGCAAGACAATTTGCCACACAACTTACTCGGAGTTTAATTTCTACTCATATAATTCACAATAGTATTTAGGAGGCTACCGATGCCCCTCCTATTGTTTATAAAATGTTTTTATTTCACATGCGCACTGTCAGAGTTGTAAGCATTAGTGAAGTTTGCGATTTTTAAGCCACAAGCGTGAACTAGTTTTAGGGTGTAGAAAAATTGAGTGGCTTGTTCTGCTTTCTCAGTTGAAAGCTGTTTTGCATTTGTTTCTCTGAAATTATATTTTAAATCGTAAAATGATGTCTATTTCTATACAAAACATTCTCTGAAACTGTTTTGTCAGATAATGGATACATTTTCTTTACAACCAAGTAACAACTTTCACGGGCGGTGTCATTTGAAGACAGAAAAGCTCCTCGGCTTGTAGGCCGCGGGCTCCGTCCTCTTCCCAGACGTTTGTCTAGACCTGCGATAAACATCTGCAGTGACGAGATATTGGCGGATGGCAACAGTTGCGGCCGAGACATCCGCCAGGACACTTCGATCTCGCCACTGCCACTGAAGATGTCTACTGCAGAGATAGGCGAAATGTCTGGAAAGAAGAAAGAGCCCAATAGTCCACGGCCTACAAGTGCAGGAGTTTTTCCATCTGCAAGTAAAACTTTTTCATTCAGAGGTCCACCGCCACGAGTGGCCGAGATCGTTAAGGCGCGGAATCGTGAGCGGGAGGTCTGGGGTTCGAATTCTGTCAGGACCTTCTTCCCTAACTGAGTTTTTTTCCAGGTTTTCCTTAGTCCTCATAAATGGCAAATGCCGGGGAGGTGTCCTAAACTTAGGACTGAAACGCTTCTTTCCTTAAAAAATATCCTACCCAATATATCATTTCATGTATCATCAGTGTCCACCGCCTGAGGTGTCTCAGTAGTAAAAACGGGCGTTAAACACCGTTAAAAAGAGAGAGAGAAAATAACTCAGAGGTTTGATATGTGGATGACTAAACAATTACAATTTGTTAAATCCTTTCGGTTTTAAACGGTTTAAAATCAAATATAGCTCCCAAAAGAGAAAGATGGCTGATAATATCATCTATCAAAACAATTTATGGTAAATGGAAAGGAAGTGTGTTTCATCAGAGGATAGAAACAGAGTGATGTGTCTATTCATTCTATTGAACTGGTGAATATTTAAATACATGGAATGTACCACTTGGGAATTTACTATACAACAGTTAAGTAACATCTAAGCAAGGAACATTGTTCTGGACGGAAATACAAAAGACAAAATATGTTTCATTCCGAAGGTGACTCTTTTAACAATTAACAGTTACTGGCATGTACGTTGAGTTTGCTTATATTACGCAGTATCAGAAATTTTGTAAAAACGGAAGCTCGAAAAGGCATTGCTTAGCAAATGTTAGGTAGAAATTGCTTCATATTTAGTGTCATATTATGATTTTTCTAAAAAAACATTGGAGTTTTATGTTTATATAGAACTAATGCCTGCACCAATTGAGTGCTTTCCTACGTAAATTGTTTGTGAACAAGCGACGAACGCTCTTTCAGTACGAACTTTGAAACCTACCAATTAATAAAGTTAACTTTAAATTTTTTAATGAAGGGCCATCCTTAGGCTAAATATAAAGAATGCTGCTATAATTCTTGAGGATTGCTTGGTTGCAATACAGTACAGATCGTCAAACATATTATATAGTTGTTTACCGCCACGGGTGGCCGAGGTCGTTAAGGGCAGACTCGTGAGAGGGAGGTCTGGGGGTTCGAATCCCGCCAGGATCGTCCTCCATGATTGAAGTTTTTTCCACGTCTTCCTCAGTCCTTACAAATGGCAAATGCCGGGGAGGTACCCTAAACTTAGGCCTTTAGGCCTGGAATGTTTCCTCCCTAAAAAAAATCCTTTTCTCAATATTTCATTTCATTTCATATACCATCAGTGCTCACCGCCTGTGGTACCTCAGTAGTAAAAACGGGCGTTAAACACCATTAAAATTGTAGTTGTTTACAAAGTATTTACGTATATTTTATTAACATGTGTTTTATTACGAAATAATTTTATATTTAAGTATACAAACACTATATCTTTCTGATTTTCTTTTATTCACTCAGGAAAATGTAAAAATGTCCTGTTTTCTTGTTTTAAAAATCTGAAACGTCTTATTTTTTTTTAATCTGGTCACATAAATCTATGCCTTCTATGTGACCTAAAATTCCATGACCACTGAGCAGACTCTACAAAACAAGTTAAAGTATACTAAGGCGGTTAAGAACAGGGGGCAGGTACTACTAGTACCTTCCAATTCCATTAAGCAAGAGTGCATGCACCTAATCTCTAAGGATGTTTTGATAGTATCACTTGCAGTAGCCAATGATCTAAGCAGGCTTCAAGCCTTCTTTACTTTCTCTCATGGTTGCAAATTTCTTTTAGTAACGCTTTTACCTGCATGGTCTTGTGTTAATAAGCAGACAGAGATTGCCATCTGATAGTACCAGCCAATCTATAAGCACTTTAAAGATGAATGCCATTAATAGTGAATGTAAATTTCATGGCCCTCTGTGAATCTCTTACGACAAAATATTTAATATGTTAAACCAGAACATGTATGATGGCTAAATATTATTAAAAACTAATATTTTATAGTAATAGGACAGATTGCACTTTAAACTAAATAAACAAAAATATAATTTCATATAGATATTGCAAAAACGAAATTAAAACATGTTTACGTTTATTTGTTACTGATACATGAAGACTAGCATTAGAAATTTTACATTCTGCTTCGAATTCACATCGTCCCTTTTTAAAGGTGCCACACTTGACTAAATTTGTCATTTCATTTGAGCATCGTTAAATGACACACATAGTTTCACTATGGCAATAAATCAAGGCTAAGATAAATTGACTAAATAAAAAGTATAGAGCAGAAGTAGAAAATAAGAAGCGGAAGTATGCAGTATCGATTGCGATTGATCGAAGAATGACTGCAAATCGATTGCTTCATGGGCTGCCAACTGAAGCTAAATTCGAAAGCGTATAACACATTAAAAATAGTATTAATAATAATAATAATAATAATAATAACAACAACAACTACCGCCTCCGGATTTAGTGGCAGCGTTTGTGACTTCTAATCTGGATGTCCTGGGTTCGAACTGTTTGGTGTACCTTTTTCTCGAAGTTTTTCCTTACTCTGAGAAGATGAATCCAGATAGCTTTAAGGTGCCAATAACTCCGAGATCTTTCGCGCCATCAGTAATTCATTCTTACTAACTTACACCAAGAGTAATCCACAATGTGCGGAGGTCGCGAGAAGACCAATGCAGTCAAAGTAACAATAAATAAAATTTAAAAAAAACAACTAAGATCAAAAAGTACATTTCCAGATAAAATAAAGCATCTGACGAATGTAATGTTTCATAATTTGTAATTCTAAATACTGCATTTTTAAATTTTGTCACTTTTAAAGTACATCATGATTATATACGCTTATAAACTTGACTACCATTCCAGATCTTCTGGTCAATGAGATATCCCTAAATATTTTCTTCCACAATTCTTGTAAATGCCGAAATTAACTTTTTGTGCGTGGAAATTAAGTAATAATCTGCGATTTACTGAAAAATAGCCACTCAATATAACAAAACTACAAATGCGCAAAAATAATGGGAAATAAACTCTATATTCAGTTTATTTCATACTCGAATATTAGGTACAATAATGATTTTGCACATCTATCAGTGACCAAATAATAATAATAATAATAATAATAATAATAATAATAAATAATCCTTATATAAAATACACGACATATTCTTTGAATGTCAAATCTGTTTTCTTTTTTCTACAAAGGGCTGTTGTAAGTTCAAGATTCTTTAAATGTTTCATTTATTGTCACTTTGACTGCAGTGATCTTTTTGGGGAAGGGTTTCATTCGCAAAGTAAACTATTAAGACTACCCACAGTTTTTTTAACTCTCCTACAGCTGTAGGTAAATAGTAATTTTTTAAAATCAAGACAGTTTTATTGGATTAATGAAATATTATAATTTAATAAGCAAAATAACATGCACTCACTGGAGACATTCAGGTCAGTTTATATATCATACTAACATTATCCCCCCCTACATATCCAACTGGTTTAGCTTTAGTCGCTGTTGTTGAGACAAAAACTGTTCTATATTACTCAGATAACTAGCCACAAGAGACCGAACGGTCTTTATAGTACATAAATTTTCCTGTATAATCGCACATGCGTACCCATGTGCCAACATAACTGTAGGATTCAGTTTTTCGAGGGATTGACCTCGAAATGTAATAAGGTGGCTAATAATGTGTTCGGGTTGTCCTTGGGAGCCACTAAGCCAAGTTGTTTATACAGAGGGTGCCAAAAAATGTATACACACTTCAAGCAAAGAAAAAACTGTGTTAACGTAACAGAAATGCATTCTCACAAACAGAAAATGATGAGCACTAATCATCTTAGACTTTTACAGTTACAACAGGTGCTCAAAATGCCCATCATCGGCGTCGATACACTTCTGAGTACGTTAAACTACGGATTGAGCAACGTTTGCGAACCTGTTGCAGCACTGCATTCTCCGAACTACCATCTTCATTTAATGCATGCAAAAGTCTTGATTTCAACTTTGCTGTTTTAACAACACGACGTACGCTGGTTCTGCTAATCCCAGTCCCACGTGCACATTGCTTTATAGATTTCTGCGGCGAGTGTTCAAAACGTCCCAAAACCATAGCCGAGGACGCGGGGCTTGTTGCTGTGCGGGGTCTCCCAGATCTGCCCTTGTGAACATCTCATACGGTCGAATGCGTGCATTTGTTACTCGCGTTGGCGGTTCTGTTCTGTAAACACGTCTCCATTGCCTTTGAACTTCAACAACAATCTCAGTTTTCCAATAGCACTTCAAAATTGCTTTCCGTTGTTCAAACGATAATCTTCATTTGTTCATTGTTGATTTACCTGTCACGTAGCAACGCTGTCATAATGTATGTGAGTCACGTATGTTTACAGAACCGCCACGGGTGGCCGAGGTCGTTAAGGCGCGGACTCGTGAGCGGGAGGTTTGGGGTTCGAATCCCACCAACCGTTCTCCCTGACTCAGTTTTTTTCCAGGTTTTCATCAGTCCTCATGACTGGCAAATGCCGAGGAGGTACCCTAAACTTAGGCCTGGAATGTTTCCTTCCTTAAAAAATCCTTTCCCAATATATCATTTCATCTCATGTATCATCAGTGTCCACCGCCTGTGGTGCGTCAGTAGTAAAAACGGGCGTTAAACATAATTAAAAAAAACTGTTTATAGAGCATCATACCACACATTACTGTTGTTTTTCGATTCAACTTTGAAATATATTAAATAGATATCTACCGTGAAAGTGTGTATATTTTATTTTTTGGGGAGCCTCGGTATATTCAATTCCCTACAGAACGTATGATCACACAGCGCTACAGTCTGTGGCAAAGCTAATTCACACGACCACAGTCTGAACAGAGCGGAGTGTGGGAGATTCCCTACTGAATTTTATTTCCTCTGTTGGTTTCCGCTCTTTTCAAAACAAAAACGCCACAAACTCCCATGCTCTGGTTATACACGCGATACCAAGGAACCACCAAATAATGTGTCCCTTTGAAGGGATGGGCCATGTTTTTGACCTGCTTTGGCGGCGAAAACTGCAGCAAGACACGAAACAATCGTGTTGCAGCAGTGGTAATGTGCACTAAAGCCTATAATTTGGTTCATTTTTAAACTTAGGGGTTTGAGAAGCCGCGGAATCATCCACAAAAATTGCCTTTCTATTATAGGGTGTTAAATGAACTGTCTTCAACAGCAAGGTTGATTTACTCGATTACAAATGATAAAGAAACGGATATGTTGCATACACTTCATGGAAGACATTAAATTGGTCTAGCGGGTAGTGTTCACGAGAATACACTGGTTTTTATCATCTTGCTATGAGAAAAACTACGAATGCAATCGTTCGTAGGTTACAGATACTGAATGGAGGTGAAGTACTTTTTTTTTTGTTTATTTACGGACGCTCTTTAACATCTCAGGTCATCAGCGTCCCATTCAATTCAGGGTGTGAAACAGCCGACAAATTTTGCTCAGAGGTCTCATGGAGATGAAGTGAAAGCTACAGTTGCTTTACTACAAGAAATCGGAAGAGTGGTTCTGTATTCTGTATTTTTTTTTTTTTTTGAGTAGTGTTTAACGCCCGTTTTTACTACTGAGGCACCACAGGCGGTGACACTGATGATACATGAAATGAAATGATAAATTGGGAAAGGATATTTTTTTTTAAGGAAGGAAGCGTTCCAGGCCTAAATTTAGGTACCTCCCCGGCATTTGCCAGTTATGAAGACTGAGGAAAACCTGGAAAAAACCCCAGTCAGGGAGGACGGTCCTGGCGGGATTCGAACCGCAGACCTCCCGCTCACGAGTCCGTGCCTTAACGACCTCGGCCACCCGTGGCGGTCTTGTATTCTGTATGAATATGTATCTTAGGATGGGTATGAGAGAATATCTTTGCTAAATTTATTGAAAAGTGAGTGTCGAATACCTCTTAGAAGCTGAGACAAGTGACCAAGAATTTCGACAATAAATAAGTTAATAAATATTTCATGCGAAACGCACATCCGCTTGTAGACCAGCGCCACCGGTGGCCGAGTTCGTTAAGGCGCTGACTCATGAGCTGGAGGTTTGGGGTTCGAATCCCGCCAGGACCGTCCTCCCTGACTGAGGATTTTTCCAGGTTTTCCTCAGTCCTCATAAATGGCAAATGCCGGAGAGGTACCCTAAATTTAGGCCTGGAACGTTTCCCTACTTAAAAAATATCCTTACCCAATTTATCATTTCATCTAATGCATCATCAGTGTTCACCGCCTGTGGTCCCTCAGCAGTAAAAACCAGCGTTAAACACCATTAAAAAAACATACATCCTGGCCTCTAATCAAAATACAATTGCTTCAAGTGATGAATGCCTTGCTGTCTGGGACTGAGCCTAAATATGGTTTCAGCAAGGCAACTTTAATTCATAAACGAGAAACGAACCAGACTAGACCTAACACAATTCTCAACTGTAACTACAAGTTATATATGGAAATACTTTGAACCGGATCCTTCCTAGCTACCAGATTTAATGGGGATGATTCAAAATGATGGATGTCACACTACAATGTCCATTACTTATATACCTGAAGAGACCCTGAAGCAAGCACTGCTGAGTCGGCTGCAGCAATTAGTTTACACTTTCAGAAGGCTTTCGACAGCATCTATTTGAAGTGTTACGGAAAGGTTCATTTCATTGATCAAAAGTTTTTTACTTCGTGACCACCTCGAGGGTACAACGGACGGTTAACTGCATCAATGCCGATAAAGCGGTCAATAGGCAAGATTATCCATTATTGATGTTGATTTTTTACTCTCTGTGTGGGATCTTTGATTTGCATGGTGTATCATTATCTGTCTGGATTGGAACGAACCTCAGGTGTTCACTATTCAGTAGTAGGCTGATGATATTTTCATTTTATTGCTGACATCAGGAAAGGCTCATAAATTGGAGATGATGTTGGCCCTTTATGGGGAGGTATCTGGTGCATTAGTAAACTTTTCTAAAAGTGCTTTACTACCTCCGAGTGCCTGAACTACACAATATACCCTTACGTCTGTACCCATTGTGAAATTCCTGAAGACACCTGAGCTTTTTCTTTACCCCACAATGCGAGAAATAATCTGTCACAACTCTAAGATTATCATCAATAACGTACGGTTTACATTATAAGGAGAGATCTGCCGTAACCTCATTTTGATCCAGAGAGGAAGACATGTCAATCTGTTGACCTTAGCTAAACTATGGTATGCAGTACAGTTTCGATTGCAGCACAGAACTCACAGCGCATTGAGAAGTGTGTGGGTGCTTATTTGTGACATGCTTACAGAAACCCAGACGCAATATTTGGCATGGAAGACGGAATCTTGTAAATGATGCAGTGAAGACCAGGGAATTACTGCCAAAGAATATGGTGCCCACTTGGAGGTGGCATAAAATTTATCAAGATAAAATATTAACTAGTATATGACCTTACAGTGAGCCAATAGAAAGGTCTGCACCATTTGGAAATTTTCATATTTTTTTTTTTGATTAGGTTTATTTACGGACGCTCTTTAACATCTCAGGTCATCAGCGTCCCATTCAATTCAGGGCGTGAGACGGCCGACAAATTTTTCTCAGAAGCCTCTTCTTTCAGGCTTGAGGTTATTTATCGTGCCGTAAATACACGGCACGGGACCCACGGCTTTAGTTCCTCATAATTAATTAACCCCTTGGTGGAAAAGAAATCCGCATCCATTGCATGCAGTTCCTGACGCAACTGTTCTCCAGTTTTGCGACTTTGTTAGCCATTAATGTTCATTTACCAAACTGGAAGCAAACATCACCATTAGTCTAAGAAATGGAGAACAAGCGGAAATAGATGATCTATACAATCACTGAGCGATACTGGAGATATTACACTAACAGGTATGCTTTCTGCCGTTGTCAATACTTCTTGCTTGGAAGTTCTGTAGCATCCAGATAGCCGGGTGGTGCGGCATCTGGCATATCATTAATCTCTGACTATGTATTACGTTTTCGTAAATCTCGTAAGGAAAGCTCAGCAGAAACACTTCCCAAGTTCTCCGGCGGTGTATTAGCCGCATCTGATATTGGCAGATACTCCATCGTCTCTGACAAAACAGACAGTGTCTCTTCTTCATCCCGGGGAAAAAAAAAAAAAAACTGAGACAATGGTTGATCACAGTACTCAAGTGACAAGGAGATATCAATTCCTCATTACCCTCCGGTTGTGGAAACACGTTTCCTCAATTCCGTGGCGACTGAATCATTACAACCGCCTTCCAAGTTGTTCTTCCGGGTCACTGGTCACACATTTTACCAACTGGGCATCAATCCCAAGCTCCATTTAACACTACTGACTATCCAATACTCCGGTCAGCTCAAGGATCACTGTCTCCTGCATGCGCTTGTCTGATCCAGAATGGACGTATTTTCCGCGATTATCTGTTGGGTTCTTCCCAAAATGTTGCTCAATAGAGTCCGCCAATGGCATAAAAAACATTTGGGGGGGGGGATTGACTGCAGGTGTGAACTTTAACGACATAAATGTGGTTTCCCTTGGTTTTGGACCACCACTGGGTACACCGGCACGGGTGGCCGAGGTCGTTAAGGCGCGGACTCGTGAGCGGGATGTCTGGGATTCGAATGCCGTCAGGACCGTCCTCCCTGAATGAGATTTTATCCAGGTTTCCCTATCCTCATTATTGGCAAATGCCACGGAGATACCCTAAATTTAGGACTGAAACGCGTCCTTCCTTAAAAAGTATCCTTTTCCCAATATATCATTTCATCTCATGTATCATCAGTGTCCACCGCCTGAGGTGCCTGGGTAAAAACGGGCGTTAAACACCATGAAAAATACCTTCTCAGTACCCTGCAACCACCAGTCTACAGGTTACGGATCAGAACTTCATATACGTAGGCCTTACTTACTTAAACAATGATCGAACAGTGGATGAAGCACATTAACATGGTGAAACACAAAGCGAGAAAAAGGCCACAGAGACTCTCTCAACAGAATTTTCAAAGGTATAGGTAGATTTACTGGACACAGTTGACGGGATTCTGATCAAATCTGATCGATTCTGATTATATGGCGCGCAAATTGGTGGTAGGAGCAAACAGAAAATCTATACAATCAGATATCGCGTTTTTAATGGAATTTTACGATATGGAGGAACACGGCGAACTGTGAAATTAACAGGGAATTAAGAGCCCATAGTGAGAGATTAAAATGCAAAATTAGTGGGGTGAAATATTTATTGGTTGCAAATTATTCTGTGAAATCAGTCTTTAAATAGAGCAATCTGCTTAAATTGGGAGGGAATGGAAAATGGGCCTCCAAGGTAAGAATGGGGTTGGAAACTGTCGGTTTGAGCAACATTTGAATAGCAGGTCAAGGAAACATATGAACTGTATTGAAGAAGGTCAGAAACCGCCTGATGTACATAGAAGGCAGCCTACAATTGGGCAGTTGAAGAGATGTCTTTGGAAGTAAAATCTGTGCGGGAGACGGAGCAATGCATCAAAACAGGGGCCAGACTCTTTTAACATTTCCTCGCTTGGTTTAGGCTTGAAGCATGGAGGCAAATCAGGACCTCTGATGAAAATAAATTGAGAATCTGCCGCTTATGTGCTGAGGAGAAATCGTGGTTGCATATCCAAGCGAACTGTAATAGCTCAGAGGGTGAAAGTAGACGTACATGCCGCTTTTCATTACTGATCCTAACAGAGGGTAATGAGCATGCTGGGCTCTGCTGGCAGGCAAGTAGACTTCCAGACGAAGGTGAGACATTTCAGATCTAAAAAGGCTGGAACCTAAGGAGAGAGAAAGGGGAGCTGAACAGAATTTTAAAATATTGCACTCACATAAAATTATTGATATTGACTGGGGGGGGGGGGGGGTTGGACGTTTCAGTATGCTAATATTGGGATTGTTATTATTTTTACTATTTTAATTGTGCTGATAATTCTCGTTTAATAATTTAATTAATAAACTACATTTTGTGTGTAATGAAAGCTCATACGATCCGGTGGAAGGATGTAAGGATATTATTATATGTGCTATTCTAAACAAACACACTCATTCATCCAAAAATTAGGGCGAGACACGCGATGAAAGGGCAAATGTTGAAGCAATTGCTACTCAAAATTTCCAAAGCAGGTCTTATAATAATAGACAATGCTACCCGCCAACTCGTGAAGAAAATATGATACTAACGAACTGGCTAACTCAAAAGGACATCTCATTTCAATGCTTTAAAGGCACCTATATTTTATTGTATTTCAATGTGTCATCGATGAAATGCCCAAATCAGCAATCGGCTAGTTCTGCGCTGGCCGTCCTACCGTTTAAAATTTAACCACATTGAAAAAGTAAAAGCAAAAAGTGATTTGCTGCGGCGAGATAGCTTTAAAGAACTAAGACCGACTTACAATTAAATGAAAAAAAACTGTTGGAAATTTAATGTAAGAAAGACATTTTTGTAGCAAATTGTAAAAATAGAAAACACTTTAAAATGCATATAAATATCTTAATTTTTAAAAATTTGAATTACGTGGGTTAGTGGGTGAAAGGTGGAATTGGCCCTGGCACTAACAAATTTAAAGGTAACATGAGAGAAAACAGGCATCATTCACGATATAAGATAACCATATAAACAGCAAATCAATGATGGTTCTCTCCTGAAATGTAATCAAAGTGCGAAATTATTCCCCCAAATATTTAAGCATAACTCATCTCAATAAAAGAAACGGTCAAGGATCTTCAGGTTCTGGAAAGATGACGTCATTCAGTCGGACCGCCAATACTTGGTCCAAACCTGTTAATTCAATACAGAAAGGCCACCCAGCTCAGCATATCGGCTAATGAACGCAATAAAGGAAAAGGATATGAAAAAAGATGAGATAGAAAGGAAAAATACCAAAGCGTGGGATATAACGACACAGTGTTATCATATATCTTTTCGACAGTTTCACATTACTCTGATACATATCCTCTTTCAGGGGTATACATACAAGGACAGTGAATATAACGTATTTTCATTTAGCCATCAACTGTTGATGTGGAAGCATCTTGGTGCATGAAAAGGAAATACAGCAAATTAAAATGTGGCGCAACTTTTTGAAGTTATAAAGTTTGAGCGATGAACATTTGACTTTTAAGTGCAATTTAATAACCTAATACTATTTATATATTTAAAATATGTACACTCTCATGTTATTGTAAAGGAACAAAAAGTTAATTATTCGCACATTCAAGGAGCAATCAAATTCGCCTTTTATTTATCATGTCCTGCATGACTGAAATTCTTCTTGCCGGCAATACTTGCTGTTGTGGTGCGTAATATTTTTGATACCAGTTTGTAAAGTTTAGGAAGGTCTCATTCGTGGTGTTTCCACCAATTCATTATTTTGTTATCATCACCAGAATCCGTTTGTAAAATAACTTGATGGACTTGCGCAGAAGTCGAAGGGGTTCTCCATGCTGAATATGTCATAGGTTTCTTGTAAGGATGCTGTGCACCTATTTCTGAGTATTACATTCTAAAATACAAGAAGACAATTCTTTAATACATTTCTATCAGAAATGTTTTTTTTTTTATTTACTTCAGACACTTAAAAATACCATGCGTTCCATTTATAGCTGGGCTATAGATCACGTATATGCGTAGTTCGCTTGCACTGCAGTGACCTCGATACTATTCCAGCAGCGCACTAGCGAGCGGAGAATGACCCGCTCAAGGCTACACGTTTGTCAGCTGTTTTGTTGTTGACTTCTGTTCGAGCTCTAAAGACTAAGAGTTTGTTCATTGTGCATCTCAAAAGTGAAAATTTATTCAATACACTTGTGTTGTGTGTGTGAATTACATTAGATTATTCTTATTAGTCCACTGAAATGCCTACCGAAAAATGTCATATTTGAACGAAGAATATTTATGTACCATACATAACGTAAAAACCGAATCATGTAGACAGATGTGTAGACAATTTCAGGAAATGTTAGATGTCTGATTAATAAGTGTAGGACAACGAGATTGCTAAACGTTAAACCAAAGAAGCGAAAAAGAAATGTTCTAGCGGAGGGGAAAATTGACAAAAGTTTACATTATTTGAATGCTCTCCAAAGAAGTCTCTAAGAGAAGTTGCACAACAAGTGGGTGTTTCAAAAACCTCTGTTCATAGAGTTGCTAAACTTTTGAAATTGAAACTCTACTTAGTGGAAAACAACCTCGTGACGACGAAGTAAGAATAAATTTCTGTAACTGGATTTTACAAAATAAATAAAGGCGAATTTAAGAACAGTATAAGAACAGAGCTTATGAACATTACGTAAGAACTTAACGCTTGTGAATGGAAATTTCATCCGAAGATGCCAGGGATATACCACTTTCAGCACCGCTTATAACAAGGTTAGTAGTCATTATAGTGCATCTACTGTCAATCATGAGTAAATAACGCGGGAAGTTTAGAACAGAAAACCCCTAGTGTAATAGACTAGCACGCGATCCGCGGCCCGGCAGTATAAGCTTTTTTTTTTTTTTTTTTTTTTTTTTTTTTTTTTTTTTTTTTTTTTACGGACGCTCTTTAACATCACAGGTCATTAGCGTCCCATTCAATTCAGGGCGTAAAACGACCGACAAATTTTGCTCAGAGGCCTCTACTTTCAGGCTTGAGGTTCTTTATCGTGCCGTAAATGTACGACACGGGACCCACGGCTTTACTTTCCTTCCGAAGGAAGCCATACTTAGGATTTTTACGCCCCGAAAAAATTCATCGATCCTGGCCGGGTTTGAACCCGCGATCTTGCGTTTAGAAGGCAAGTATGGTTACCACTACACCACCAGAACCGACCCGGCAGTATAAGGAAAGCCTCTACTACATTAATGCACAGTTGACTCTACAACTGTCTACAATGTTGCACAGTTGACTCACTTCTCTATGGCTTTCTTCCTTCTCATGTGCGGAATCATCTTCAATTAATAAACAAGGAGAGAACAATATAGCAATTATAATATATATATATATATATATATATATATATATATATATATATTTTTTTATTACGTCATATATGAAAAGTCAACAATGTTGCTTTAGGGTGTAAAATCAAAGCAACACATATACGTAACAAAGGCATTTCCTTTTCTAAATCACCTGAGGCTGCTTTAAAAATCTCCAGGAGCTTAATAATCTTTTTCATAAGTCTCATGCATCTATTTTATTGTTTACTCTACTCTGCTTTTGGGTATTAACATAACTAAAATTATTCTTAGTATGAACAGTCTCCTTTGTTTGTTCTAACTGGGATTTCAACACAGCGAGTTTAGTATTAACTCTCGTGTCCACATTTTAATACACAGCATGTGATTACCAGTGTTCATAACGGAATACTCCACTCCTCTATCTCGTGTAACATGGTATTATTTGTCTGTAATAGGGGGTGGGCGGGGCGGAATGCTATGATATTGGCGATGCAATGCCCAATGGGATGCGGTGATGGTTTCTCAAGAGAAGTTATATTGAAAAACGTCTCTACATCGCACTAGGTATTAGGTACAAAGCGAAAATAACTTGCATTGATATCATTGTAATATAATTGATGTATACTACTACACTGCACTATACGAGAGTGCCAAAATGTATACACACTTTCGTAGTAGATATCTATTTAATATATTTGAAAATTGAACCGAAAAACAACAGTAATATTTAGTATGATGTTCTGTAAACGGATGGGACTCACATACATTATGATAGCGTTGCTACGTGACAGGTAAATGAACAATGAACAAATGAAGCCAAGATTATCATGACGTGACTCACTTTACGTTATGCTAGCGTTGCTACAACAGAATGGTGCCAAGATTATCGTTTGAACAGCGGAAAGCATTTTGAAGTGGTATTGGAAAACTTAGAATGTTGTTGAAGTTCAAAGTTCAAAGGCAATGGAGACGTGTGTACAGAACAGAACGGCCAACGCGAGTAACAATTGCACGCATTGGAGACAAATTTGAGACTCGTGGTACCGTATGCGATGTTCACAAGGCAGATCTGTGAGACCTCGCACAACAACAAGCCCCGTGCACTGGATAGGACGAAGAGGTCCGATTAAGTTCCCACCGCGTTCTCCAGATCTAACTCTTGGACTTCTACCTATGGGGAACTCTTAAGGATGTTGTATACCGCAGGAAACCAGTTTTATTGGCAGCACTTCGGGGAGAAATTGAAACAGCATGTGCTACAATTGCTGAGGACACTTTCGCAAACGTTGTTCAATCAGTAGTTCAACGTACTCAGAAGTGTATCGACGCCGATGGTGGGCATTTTCAGTAATTGTAAAAGTCTCAGATGATTAGTGCTCATCATTTTCTGTTTGATATTGCCTGGTCTAGCCTTCCTTCTTATTCGATGAAAAAACTCATCAGAAATATTGTCATCTCCCAGAAGCTGTCAGCCTGGACTATGTACTCAAGTGAAAAGTTATGCGGGCATTGCGATGATTTTCGTTCATGTTTGTTTTCTTTGAGGTATCGTTGAGTGGCGCTGACCTAACCATACCGCAGTTCCCTTAACTATTTTAAAAGCTTTTACTTACCCACTTTATGAAAGAAAGTGCTAAAACAGTTCACCGTCGTTGTCCATACATTTTTGGCACCTCTTTAAATGCTATCCACCACTCTGAGTAATGCTGGCTATTTTCCAGAGGATATTTGTTTCCTTCTCCCAGGGTGTGTCGGTTTGTCATGTAAACGTGTTTCTTAATTTATCTCAGAGATAAAAGTCTCAGGGGATTAGGCCGGGGGATCGAAGGACCCACAAATCATTAGCGCCTCCTTTCATAAAATTGGAAAGTAAAACCTTTTAAAATAGTTAACGAAACTTGTATGGTTGTGTGGGCGTCACTCTACGATACCCGCAGAAGGCAAAGAGCGCCGCGTTGCCTATAGGCAAGGTATTACAAGTTGGTACATTAAGTCGATTTGTACGAAAAAGTACAAATCTATGTTTCCCATTTCGTTAGGAATTATTTTGGAGGTAGGGCGACATCAGATGCATACTCTTTGATTTTCAAGGCATTCAGGAAAATCTTCTTAGTACAAGAGATCCAACGATCGACATGGGTAAAGGAACTGCGCATTTCCACAGCGATATGATGAAATCCGTGTGTTAGACAAATTATATAGGTATACTATATTGCTAGAAAAGATTTTGTTAAATCTATAGCAGTGTCAGAAATAGGATAATATACTAAATTTATATGGTAACAGCATATTCAGAACTGTGGTAAATAACTGAGCAATTGTTATGTTATTGGCGTTTTTCATTTTCTCCAAGTTGGAAGGAATGGGGTAAAAATCCTCTTATTGATCTGTACTGTAACCTCCAAGGTTGGTCGAGATCGTTAAGGAACGAACTCGCGAGCAAGAGGTCAGGGGTTCAATTTACGTCAGAACCATCCTCCCTGACTGAGTTTTTTTTCCAGGTTTTCATCAGTCCTCACAAATGGCAAATGCCGTGGAGGTACCTAAACTTAGGCCTGGAATGTTTCCTTCCTTAAAAAATCCTTTCCAAATTTATCATTTCATCTTATATATCATCAGTGTTACCACCTGTGATGCCCCAGTAGTAAAAACGGGCGTTAAACACTATTCAAAAAAATCTGTACCGTTCAGAGTTGCTTGTATACCTAACCACTACATCCTTGTCATATTGATAGACATCTATATTTTCTTTCATCTAACTCCACATCGAATGTTTTTCAACACAATTACTCATATATATATATATATGAGTATATATATTATATATAATATAAAATAAAAATAAAAATAAAGTAACACTATTAACAATGTACCAAATTAACAGCAATTATAATAGTAAAAACACTCAGAAAAAGTCACACTTGAGATCGCTATCTTTCGAACTCGTGGAGTCCTATGGCAAGAAGACAAGTGACGGTGATAAAAGTAAATATTGAGTATCGAAGGTAACGTTATGCATGGAAACAGATGAAACTAGCAATAAGAGTGTGGGGGGGGGGGGGTTGAATACGTAAGATTTAAACCAGGTGGCATACGCGCTTTATGTAAAAATATAGCTGCCATTTCTCTATCTCTGAGTAAACGTTCAGAGCATTGTGTAGGTAACGCATCAATAAGTGTTAGATTAAAAGCATCATCAAAATCCTTACAGTGAGATAAGGCATGTTGGGCAACCGGCAAGGGAGACTTGGTTTTAACAGAACGTCTGTTCATACGTAGCGAAACAACAGTAGAAGTTAAGCCAATATAAAATGCTTTGCAAAGCTTACAAGATAACATATATACGATGTTCTTGGAAGAACAGATAGCAAATGAAGAAATGTTAAATTATCTGGATAAACTGGAATGAATGGCAAGGTATAATTAGCGCACAGGTTTTACACTTAGGGCGTTGGCAAGGGTATGAGCCAGCCAAGGGACGTGGTAAATTCGGAGGGGATAGGTTTCGGCGAAATAAACTTTTAAGGTTAAGGGGTGTTCTGAAAGTAAGGCGGTACAAATTTAGAAAAATAATTTAAAGATGAGTGCATTAACAAAGTATCATGACATTCTTTCAAAATAGGTCTGATGCTTTCAATTCCAGGCACGTAAGTAGTAACAAGGTTTATGAAGTTCTTATTAGAAGTTTTAGAAGCTTTGTGCGCTGGGACTATACGGATTTTAAAAGAGAGGAAGGATAATTTTGGTCTTGGAATTTTTGAGCTAGGGTTTAATATACTTGTCAAGAGATGAAAAGTTGTTACAAATACGATGACCACGGATTGAAAGAGAAAAAGGAATAGATATTTTGATATGCAAGGGATGACAGCTATCAAAATGAAGATACTGTTGTAAATTGGTAGGCTTAATGTGCACAGACGTAAGAAAAGAGCCATTACATAAAGAAATATCAATATCTAGGAACGTAGCAGCATTGGGAGAGACAGAAGAAGTGAACTTAACTGAAAATCTGGAGTTAAGATTAGTAAGGAACTGATCGAGAGATTCTGAGTCATGAGTCCAAATCATGAATATATCATCAATATATCTCAGCCATAATAATGGTGCCAAAGGTTCTGACTTAAGAAATTTCTCCTCTAAGCGAGTCATAAAAAGATTGGCATAAGACGGTGCCATTCTGGTGCCCATCGTAGTACCTTTAATTTGTAGATAATGTTTATTATCAAAACTAAACGCATTGCGAGTGAGAACCAGATAAGCGAGATGACAAATGAAATCTGTGGATGGGGGGGGGGGGTATGAGGAGGTGCTCGAGAGTCCAAGAAATGTCTAACAGCAGCTAATCCTTCATGATGGGGATTGTTAGTATAGAGTGACGTCACATCGATAGTGGCCAGAAGTATATTAGAATGTGCCAAAGGGTCAACTTTCTTTAATAAACTCAAAAAATGGAAGGAATCTTTGATATAGGATGGCCTAGACGTAACAAATGGCTGTAACCAACAATCTACTAGAGCGGAAATACGTTCAGTGGGGGAATCGTAGCTGGCTACTATTGGGCGGCCTGGACAGTTCTTTTTATGAATGTTAGGGAGAAATACTCCCACCATATATATATTCCAATTTCCATATAGGGATTCCTGCCTATAGATACGTTTTGCACAAATTCATCGATAACAACCATAGATCATGCTAATATAGATGGCTCACAGAAATGTTAATCATTGGTCCTCAAACATCAATGACCTCTATTGAGTGGAGTAGTAGTAAATAACGCCCGCACTAGCGCATCTAGCCGCCTTTACGTAAATTATTCACTGACCGGTAACGTCCCGAAGGTCTAATATTATTTTATATTAGTTACTGACAGAAATGAAATCATCTTATAACAGTTTCTCATAAATGGAGCATTATTTTAACATTTAAAGACCGCATTTTTAAGAAACGGGTTTCATTACTGTAAATAGCCTATTCATATTTTTTTTTGCAGATTGCAAACATGTAATGCGTAGTAATACACAAAGAATGAAAAATGAAATTGAAGATAACAATATTACTGCAAAATCACAATCTACATTTTCAATATGCGTAATATACAGAGTGAGGCATTTATAGTGTCGCGGGACCATTTTCCGCCGAAACGAAGAGGAAAATCAAAAAATGCTTCAGACAAAATTTGAAGTGCTCTTAGGGATACAAAAGATAGCTATTTGAACTCGTCCTTGAAATGCCTTCCTCGATGTCATCATTTCAAGGTGAAATTGGTTTTTTTTTTTTTTTTTCAAATGAAATGGGTATTTTGTTTTCTGGAAAAGGAAAGAGCATTCAATTTTCAGTATAAAGTTCTAGAGCATCCAGGAGTGATAGATGATGTAATACTGGGCAAATAAGACACCAAATGTTTTTCACTCACATTCACTTTACTGGCATCTATTTGCATATGTTGGAAAAGTTACCGTTTTGAATTTGTAGTAGAGCCGTTGGTAAAATTCAACACGCTCTTGAAAAGCATTTCATGAAGGCCCGATGGCTGAAGGCTAATGTGGTATGGATGGCATTTGTGAGGCTCAATCTCTCTCCTTTGAGAGATTCCCTAATCACTTTCCAGTCGACGGGAATTTCGGTGTGGATTGGCGGAAACTGCAGCTAATACAGTGACTTCCGAATTTTCCCCAGTAGCACTTCTCATTCGAGGTGTTTTCTTAGTGCGACACCTCCCGTTTCGGAGAATTAATTTGCAAGTAGTTGAACATTTCTAACAAATGGCTGCCTCATTTCAGGATATCGATCTGCTTATAGGTTGCAAGCTGCTCTAGCGTTCTTATGAGCTTTGCCATAAATGTAAATGATGTTGATCCTCTCGCTATTGTGTATCGAACATTCATGACTGAAAAATGAAGTGGAAACGACTGAGAATGTCCTTTTGGGTTTCAATTGGCAATGATGAGCACTCGTTTGTGTACCGATGTCAACAAATGAACATCTGTGTGTAAACAAATTAGTTTGCTGCAAAGTATCTGGCAGCGGCAGTCTTGTCTGAACAAACGGCGTGTCCCAAACGTGTTCAAGCGGATTCATGACGAATCTTCTTGTTTGCCAAGGTAAATCATGGATTCCCACTTCTTGGAGATAATCTCTGACAACATGGGCAAATTCGAGCGTGCATTGTCATGCAATAAAAGAAAATTATCGCCTGTAAATGGGGCAAATGGCACAACATGATTAGCCAAACATTCATTTATGTACCTACCATCTATTTTCTACTAAAATTAACTCAGCACCAGCATCCATAGACACTCCTCCCGAAATCATCATCCACCACCTCCAAATGGTAACTTTTCGGAAATGCAATGTTGTGAAATCGTTCTCCCCCCTTTCTCCATACTCTTCCACGTCCATCAGGTAAGCGCAGATTGAAACAGGACTCGTCTGTGAACAGAGCACAGCTCTACTGTTCATTTCTCAACCCCTATGATCATTTGTAAAATGTAGTCGTTGGACTCGATCTATAATGAGCAAACTGGGACCAGTTGCAGATGTACTTGATATCAGCTCACTTGCTTTCAACCTTCTTCTAACGCTTTTGGCCGAAATCAGGCGTCCATGCATGTTAACAAATTGCTGGGCTACGTCATAGTTGGCAGGTTGCGCTCCCTAATAGCTGTCAACACAATGTACTTGTCTTCATTTTGATTTGCAGCTCTCGGACCACCCAAACCTTGTCTTCTGGTGTATTTTAGGGTCTCTCGAAACCGTTTTAAGGCATCGTGGACTGTGCTTCTAGCCATGTTCTTAACATTTGTAACGTAACCTACACTGCATCCATCATCATTTAGGACTGCAACTCGGGTCACTTCTTCAAGTTGAATTTTTAAGGGGAAATGTGACAATCCTACTTACATTTACAACATGTAAAAGTAAAGAAATAAAGGTTATTGAAGCATAAAATGATTAAGGCATTTTTGCTATATCTGAGACTTTATACACATAATTGGGATATTCGGATACAATGGCTTGTTTATAAAAAAATTCATCATTGCTTATATATCTCCAACACAATAAATGCCTACCATAATATTGTATGACAAGCAAATGCCTAGAGAGCCAAAAACGTATACACAGTCTCACAGTACATATCTATTTAATATATTTCAAAGTTGGACCGAAAAACAACATTAATGTGTAGTATGATGTTCTGTAAACATATGTGACTCACTTTACATTATGCTAGCGTTACTACAACAAAATGGAACCAAGATTGTCGTTTGAACAGCGGAAAGCAATTTTGAAGTGCTATTGGAAAACCGAGAATGTTGAAGTTCAAAGACAATGGAGACGTGTACAGGAATGGAGTGTGTACAGAACAGAACCGCCAACGCGAGTAACAAATGCATGCATTCGGGACAAATTTGAGACTCGTGGTACTGTATGCGATGTACACAAGGACAGATCTGGGAGACTTCGCACAGTAACAAGCCCCGCATCTTCGGCTATGATTTTGGAACGTTTTGAGCACCCATAGCGGAAATCTACAGAGCATTGTGCACACGAGACTGGGATTAGCAGAACCAGCGTACGTCATATTATTAAAACAGCAAAGTTGAAAGTTTTAATCCCAAGACTTTTGCGTGGATTAAATGAAGATGCCCTGTTCGAAAAATGCATTACTGTGAGTGGTTTCGGAAGAGGATGAGAGAAAGTTGTGGGGGCGATGAGGCACAATTTAGTTGAATAGAGCTGTTGACAGGCATAACAGTGTGTGCTGGTGAGCAAAAAATTCACATGCTATTTTGGAAAAAGGCTCTTAATTTACCTGGAATTAATGTTTAGTGTGGGTTGTCATCTAGGGGTCTAATTGGACCATACCTTTTTGAGGGAACAGTACATGACCCCAGTGTACCTGAACATGATACGCACATCAGTCTTACCAGCCATTCACACACTCTATGGAAACGAAGAATATTACTTCCAACAGGATGGTGCACCATCACATTACCACCGGGATGTACCTTGATGACAATCTTCCAAGGCACTGGATAGGACGAAGAGGTCCGAATGAGTTTCCACCGCATTCTCCGGATCTAACTCCATTGGACTTGTACCTATGGGGAACACTTAAGAATGTTGTACACCGTAGAAAACCAGCTACACTGACAGCACTTCGGGAAGAAATTGAAACGGTATGTGCTGCAATCGCTGAGGACACTTTTGCAAACGTTGCTCAATCAGTAGTTCAACGTACTTGGAAGTGTATCGACGCCGATGGTGAGCATTTTGAGTAACTGTTGCAACTGTAAAAGTTTAAGATGATTAGTGCTCATTGTTTTATGTTTGTGTGAATTCAGATTTATTATGTTAACACGGTTTTTTCTTTGCTTGAAGTGTAAATACATTTTTGGCTCTCTCTCTCTCTCTCTCTCTCTCTCTCTCTCTCTCTCTATATATATATATATATATATATATATATATGTATATATATGTATATATAAATTAACAGTAATTATGATAGTAGAAAAAGATAAAAACAAAATGTCTTCTTGCTATAGAAGGACTCCGCGAGTCCGAAATATAGCGATCTCAAGTGTGACTTTTTCTTTGTGTTTTATCTTTTTCTACTATTATAATTACTGTTAATTTGTTACATTGTTAATAGTGTTACTTTATTTTTATTTTTCTTATATATTGTCTGCACATCTGGTGCTGCTTTTAACTTTGCTAATTAAGTTTAATTTGCTTTTGCTTTTACTTTGCTTATTAAGTTTAAGTTGCTTTTGTGCCTTTTGCTTTCGACTTCTTTACTATTTATCTATTATTCTTTTAATTTTATTTCTTACTTTCTCTGTGTTTTCTCATAGACTTTATTGTTTATTGCATCTTATACTTGTCTTCTTGCCATAGAAGGACTCCACGAGTCCGAAATATAGCGATCTCAAGTGTGACTTATTCTTTGTGTTTTATCTTTTTCTATTATCATGATTACTATTAATTTCTTACATTGTTAATAGTGTTACTTTATTTTTATTTTTCTTATATGTATATCCAGGCTCTGTCGACGTGCAACGGCGACTATTCTCAACCAATCATAAAGATAATGAAACGCACTGTTTTATTTTCGGAGTTCATGTACTGTAGAGTCTCATTGTTGGTACTTCCATTATTGAAATACAAGCATTATAAAAGGACTGTGCTAAATCTGATATAAAGGGAAAAATTTCCAACTACCGACTATATGCACTTACAAAATATTGACAGCACTTGAAAAACCCTCCTGTTGGATATAATAATGGCGCATGGAAACCCTTGCCATATGTCATCAATTACCAGTAGTGATATGAATTCAAAACAGCAGCTATTTAGTCCATGCGTTCTGTCAAAACATACACAGTGTTTACAAACTTTTTTAATAGTTCGCCCTGTGCGTTGTTCATTGTAATTAACACAAAGGTGTGATTTTTTAATTAAGGGTGGGAGTTATTGACCGTATATTGTGGTGTATAAAACAACACACAGGGGCTGTAACCAGAGTTCATTTCAAGTGCCCGTGCGTCAACACTAGTCCCATCACTGGGATGCCTGAAGGACGAGGAGCGTAACTTAGAGCATCGTTCAATATTATATAAATCCTCTGATTAATAAATGAATTCTTTGTAATTTGGCATCTGACCTAATCTCTAATTTTGTCCAGTATGGTTTAAAAAGGAATTATGTTTGCAATGTTTGCTTCTATAGTCCTTTCTCTATCTGGCAGTCCCAAGTGACTTAAGTCACGATGATGACCCGCATGAGTTGAGATGAGTGTGACTAGGCATTTTCCATCTTCGGCTTGCTTGACTTGTATCTTTACAGGACATACGCTGTCGATTTTATTGCTTCCTTGCAATTTTAAGTGTCTGACACCTTTACTTTGAGAAATAAACTTGCCTGGGCGATTTTTTTAATGGTGTTTAACGCCCGTATTTACTACTGAGGCACCACAGGCGGTGAACACTGATGATACATGAAATGATAAATTGGGAAAGGATTTTTTATGGAAGGAAACGTTCCAGGCCTAAGTTTAGGGTACCTCCCCGGCATTTGGCAGTTATGAGGACCGAGGAAAACCTGGAAAAAACCTCAGTCAGGGAGGATGGTCCTGGCGGGATTCGAACCCCAGACCTTCCGCTCACGATTCGACGCGTTAACGACCTCGGTCACCCGTGGCGGTCGCCTGAGCGATGACACGCACAACAATACCTTGCAATATTGTCAGAAGAAGTGTGAAAACCAGCATATTTTACAAACATCAATCGCATTGTTCCCTCAATTTCTTGCTTCCAGTTTTTAAACTCGTCAAAGGATGAGAACTTAGTTCTTCGGATTTTACTTTTATTTCATGTATTAATCCAAAATTTCAGATAAAAGAAGTTCTGTTGCTTCATGATACATAAGCTGCCGGTCACTGTTTTCTTTGTAGCTGAACCCTCACCATGGAAAACTCGCTAATGGTCTTTGAAGATGGATGCATAATTGAAAATTTTTTTGCACATTTCACAGTGACAGGCGCTCGATTACTCTCTCTTTGGAACAGGCGGATTGACATCAACTCTTCCGGGTCTACGTTAGCAGCATGCAGTCTTAAGAGTTTTTCTGTAGTTATACACCTTCCCACATTCCAGGCATACGAACTGTTTCGATACACTCGATTGCTGTGTTTTTACAATAGGCGCAATAACATTCAACTTTTCCTGGTGTACTTTATAAACCTGCTATTTAAATTTTCTATTGCAGTTACACCCCTTCCTACACTCCAGGCATACGAACTTTCTTGATGCACTCGATATTACATTCTTATTTACACTGCACACGAACAGAGATCGCAGCCTGAACTGAAATCTGCAGCAAGAGTTGCACTAGTGGTTTTTGTCCTGCATGTACGGGCAAGTGAAGTAAAGATTCGGTAGAGGCGTTCGGTTTTCTCTGCTGCCGATCGTGAAAGGAGACGTGGCTTTTACCAGCCACAATTCTCCCAGTAACGTTATTTGCAATAGCGGGGAAAGCAGAAGTTGGTGTAACTTTAACAGATATAGGCTAGATTCAAGTACAACGGCATAATGGTTCGGATGTGGTATAGTTGTAAATGTAGTGGGTTCGAACTCTCATATACTGATGCCTTTTTTCTGCAGGAATTAAAGCAGAATTGCCACCACAATCATGTACTCCCTAACATTGCACCACACGCTAAAGGCGCTATAAATTCATATTTACTTATTCATGTTTTTCTGCTGCAATCAAAGGAAACTTGCCACCATTGCAGTCATTTACCCACCTCTATCAACTTGTATTTAAGAAAAGAAGGCGAACTTAGGCCGTCAGGAAAGCCAGGATTTACTTGAGGTTAGCTTTAAGGGTAGTATGTGTGTCTACATAAATGAATTGCGAATTCCAATAAGACAATACATGGTAAAAGGTGAAAAACTCAGTTTTGTAATAAGGAACAATATACTGCAGTCAGAAAGTTATGGAGGACAACGCATAGGTTACTTTACGTATAACAAAACATTCATACATACAACATTTACACTTTTACATGCGGTCATGCAATCCGTTCGGCTCTTTCCGCTGTCGGTCGGGACTGCAGCTCTACCTCTCGAGAATTTGTACTGCGGGTAAGGGCAAGTTAATAGTTTTCGTTTATTAACAATGAGAAGAGTATGAAAGGAGAGCCTATCTCTTGCTGTGACTAACAAGTAATGCCGCCGGAAATGCCAAGGTAATAATGTAAGGCCTCTCTGTGACATTTACGATGGCAAATCAGGTGCAGTATTCTCAATTTCATTATGAACGAGCGATATCGTTGTTGATTAAATCTGTAGCCGGAACCTTGCCGCGCTCTAGCTGCAGGGAATACTTTTACAGTCAATTATGCAAACTAATATCGGTTGCTCACAATCGACTTCCTCTCGATCACAAAAAGCAAACTACTGATATTCTTACTTTTATCCTAATGCAAATATAACCATGTTGTGCAGTTCTCCTCTTATTGGCTCCAGGTTGACTTACATGTCTGATTTTACGCACAATAGTTCCTAAAGGAAAGTATAATTAAAACTTTAATAAGGTTTAGTTTTCTTTGAGAAAACCGTAATAGTAAATACAGTAATAATCTTGAGAGATACCAGTCGTTATGAATACCTTAGCATGTATTTTAACTATTAACACTTAACGTATATGTTGCTGTCTATACAGGGCAACCATTTTCAGTGCAAAGAGGCGCTATGGCGGAAGTGTTTGCTGGTCATGATATTGTTGTAGAACCTTCTCAAAGAAATTCCTTGAATTCGCGCAAAATGTTTGCTAACGCAGTTTGTGAATAGTAACCAGAGCTAACAATTAAACACGTTGCATCAGCTGTTTTAGAACTAAAAGTACTACTTAATCAATCGAAGCCTTGCACCGCGGAGTGATACATTCACATTTGTTTACGTCGGGATATATTTTATAGAAAACTCATTTAATAAACTTAAATTGTATATGAAGGTCTCCTAGGAGGGAGGTCGCATTATTAGCCGTAGAGTATTTCTGTGTACAATGAAATCTGCCGCAAAATATTCTTTACAACAGCTGCATTGGAACGAACAATTACTTCTTATACAAAACACTGAATTACAATAAGAAAGAAAATACAAAAAATAAGAAAATAATCACGGAAAAAAAAAACCCGGAAAGACGCAGAATAGTAAACGTAGCAAAGCACAAAAAACGTAACAATTTAAAGCTTTGCATAATGTTTGATAATTCACGAATATCATTTCTGTACACGCAGAACTTATCAAAAAAAAAAAAAAAAAAAAATGAAACAGTTTGCCACAAACCGGATTTTATTTATTTTGTCGTGTCTTTTCCCCCAAAACGGCAGGTCTGGTATGAGATACTGATTAACGATTATTGTAACGTCTCTCACAGCAGCACTGCTTCCATCTTCTTTGGTTAGTTTTTTTATGCCTTTATAGACTACCCTCTCCCCTCAATTCATGAATATTATGTACCATTGGGATACCAAATTTTCTTATACCCAATTTTATGTTTATTCAATTTTAAAGTTATTATTCATAATTTAATACTTCAAATGAATATTTGTAGCATATTGGCACTATTGTTTGTTTTAAAGTATTTTCTCAGTTTACAATAAAGTAATATGATTTATCCTTTAAATAAATGCTTTAAAGTTTTTGGATATACAGTTAGAAGTATATTACATTATTTGGTGTAATACAAATTAAGGCAGTGAATGCAAAGGTTTATATTATTATGTCTTGATGGTAATAAGTGACCTTTTTTATTTTGTTTATTATTATTATTATTATTATTATTATTTTTTTTTTTTTTTTTTTTTTTAACGTTAAGAGTGCTTCGACCTTTAGCACAACCGCAAAACAGCTGTGTTGTTTGTCATGGTCGGATTATGAAGTTCCGACTGAAAAAAAAAAAAAAAGAACGCCAGTTTATTTCTCATTCCATTCATGGCACGTTTCACTGGACTCATAGCTGTAAATCGTGAAATGGGATTTTATTGACCGGCCATTTGTCCTTCAAGGTTAAATCTTTGAGTAAATATGAGTTTACCATATTACATAGCTTCAAATGTATTAGCAATATTTGTGTATGAGGAAAGCATTAAAGTTAATTTTAGGACCTGAATAAATGCTTAAAAAGAAGAAGAACAAGAAGAACAAGAAGAACAAGAAGAGGAAGAAGAACAAGAAGAAGAAGAAGAAGAAAAGAAAGACAAACACACACTTACTGGTTGTTTCTAGCAACTGCTTCATTGAACATGTATGTACCATAAATCAAATTCTGCAAACAGCTGTAAGAGATGACAATGCTGAAATTTTACAACCCCCATTATATTACATTGGTTCTTTAATTTATAATTTGGGAAACAGTTTTCCAAATAAAACTACTACTACTACTACTACTACTACTACTACTACTACTACTACAAAAAGTTAATTAAATATATAAATATTTTAACTCTTTGAAAGTCAATTGCTTCACTAGCAGCATTTTATTAATTCTTAATTTTTTATGAAATTCATTTTACTATTCCTTTACACCAATCTCAATTCGGTCAGCTGATGTTTTTGGGATTTGTTGATATGGGCATTTTTTATAATCTTTTTTGCGACGTGATTGAAATATTTCTCTGCTCTTTGTAACAGTTATTCTGATTCACCCCCACCGAGATATAATTATAATGTGTATTTATATAAGCCAAATCATATTTTGGCATTATAATTAGTAATATAACTATTATGTATATCATAAGCATTAACTTGAATGTAAGATTTATACAACAGAGAAAGCTCCTTGGTGTTTTGTTACGGAAGCTTGGAAGGCCAAAAGGGTCATAAACCCGACACAAAGGAAGAAGTACATGTGTTATACTACTTTTAAAAAAAACTGCCTTTGTTTGGGACTTTGACCCCGACAGAGGTTATACTGTTAGCCTTCAAACTAGCTAATACTAATAAAATATTTTCAACTTTCAAAAAACAGCGAACGACACGCGTGGTAGATAAACTTAAACTAGCTAAAATAAAATGTATGTTTTAACATTGAAGACGAAGAGCGTGCAGGTCGGCCCTTGGAGGTGCTCACCCAACGTTTTTATAATTCCTTTGAAGTTTTAAAACTTTGTTATTTTTGGTATACAAAACCAATGTTTTCTTTAAACTATTAAAACATCGCTCTTGTGGAATGGGAAATTATGGAAGGCCGGCGGCTTAAAGTTGCAGAAATAACAGTAAGGTTGAGTCTTTCTAAAACAACAGTCCATCGAATTATTTCATGAACATTTAAACATGAATACGGTTAGTGTCTTCACTTCTTTCCTCAGTCCAAATGCAGCAACGAGTTATCTGTTTTTAGGAATTTTTGGAGTTCTGCCGTGGCAACGAGAGAGAAGTTCTGCAAACCATTGTTACAAGAGATGAAACTATGATTCTCTACTATGATCCCTTGTCCAAAAGAGAATCAATGGAGTGGCGCAAACCAGGCTAAGCACCGTCTCTAAAGGCCCAGGTCACTCAGTCAACCAAGAAGATCATGGCCACAATCGACCATCCACCCTGTAGCTCAGATCTGTCTCTCAGAGACTACTTCTTCTTCTCAAAACTCAAGAGGAACCTTCGAGGAAGGAAATTTAAGTGTGACGAAGTGATGGATGCTGTTTATGCCCATTTAGTTGACAAAAGTTCTGACTATTTCGGGGGCGGGGGTTGAAATGTTACTTCAAAGATATGAGAATTGTATTGCAATAAAGGGTAACTATATTGAAAAGTGAAATATGGTTTTGTCTTTATCATATCTAGAAAATGGTTAGGCCGGAAACTTATGGACCTATTCTCGTACTTCGGAGTAAGCAGTAGTGTTCTTACATAATCATATGACAATTGTCTGAGTGGCTGCCACGTTATGGGAATGGGAAACAGCGTCGATAGTATCCAATGATTCAACCAATCCGAAAGATCAATATAGCAAATTTGTGGCAGACGTACGTAGTACAGTTGTTTCGTGGTCATCTAATGTGCAAAATTTGACAGTTATAACTTTAATATCTTCATTGGCTACCTTGCATGATCTGATCACAGATGCATGTAACAGAAACGCAAGTACTGTCTACGCAGTTGTGCGCCATTCTTAACAATAACTATGTGATAAACATAATACACTACAAAATGGATTATGAAAATCACGTATGCTGCTTTACCGTAGAAAATGCGACTAGAATGAAAACAAAGCATCTATGAACATGCGATCATATGTGACTCCCAACGTGCGCTGTTGCCGGTGCGATACCGAGAGAGACGCGAAAACCTCTCTCTCTTTCTACGCGGTCACAGCCCTAATGCTGCGCGAACCTACAAAATCATCAAAGACCGGTTTTTCAGGGAAATAACATCATAAAATGTTTGTATAAAAATAATTTTACAAAAAAATCATCTTTTTTATACAATTAGAAAAAGGGCGTTATAAGGAAATTGCAAGAACATCGTCGGTATCTTCTGCCCCTTTATGTTGCGTTTTTTATTGCAGACCGTTAGAAAACATCTAAGCGTACAGCAACTTTATATTCATGAGCTATAAAACATTATAGGATGGTTTTAGTTTTGCCGTTATGTATTTTGCCGCCTAGTTGTATTATTCGGCCTATTTCCGCTTTACGTCAAGGGTGGCCGAAGTCATTAAGGCTTGGACTCGTGAACGGAAGGTCTGGAGTTCGAATCCCGCCAGGACCGTCCTCCCTTACTGAGTATTTTTCCAGGTTTTCCTCAGTCCTCATAAATGGCAAATGCTGGGCAAGTAGGCCTGGAACGTTTTCTTCCTTTAAAAATACCCTTTCCCAATATATCATTTCATCTCATGTATCATCAGTATCCATCGCCTATGGTGCCTCAGTAGTAGAAACGGGCGTTAAACAACATTCAAAAAAATAATATATCCGCTTTTTCATAATTATTTTCTTATTTTGCAATGTTTCCGTTGTAATTAACTGTTTCGTGGAGGGAATAAAATAATTATTTGTTCCAATGCAGCCGCTGTAAAGAATATTTTGCTTTGGAAATTTGATAAAGAGCATGCTCTATAGCTAACAACGTGTTGCTTTCGTAATTACCCCTTGGTAAACTTTTTAAGCCCGGTAAATAGGTAGCTATGGTAGTCTCATTTTCATTATGGGCGAGATATTCGGTTGGAAGCTGCCGATCTGTTTTTCGTTATTTACTTGTAAAAATAATCAAAGCAGTTGGATACTGGCTAGGGTTAATTACAAAGAATGAAACAGCAAGGATGCCGCGATAAGAAAAATGTTTTATACGCTACTGGTCCATAACAGAAACGATAATGTTATATTTGAATCACCATCTTATTTTTCATTGAGATTGCCTTGGGATTTCCAGTGGCTTCCTTTGTGAGACTCAACAATGGAAAGGTTCTCCATTCACAATCTGACATAAATATTAAGGAAAAAAAAATGATGCACCAGTTTAATAAAAAGCATGGAGCTGTTGTTCGACATATTTCCGCAAATCATACAGAGAAGGACGACGGCCATAATTTGTTTCTGTGGATCCCACATTCTCTTCCTATTTTTTATGTTATTGGGAGGTGTTTCCTGCATTGTCCCATTTCCGTCGCGTTTCGCAAACAATGATTGAGATGGCGCCGCAGATTCAGAAATGCTTTCGTTTGCGGAAAGCTCTTTGGCAAACAATCGCTAGAGTGCATTGCTTGGTTATTGTTATCATCTGGCAAAGTAATGGAGTGACCTGGTGGTTTGTCCCATGTCTAAAAGAAAATCTCCCAGGAATATGAGAGTTGATCTTATCTTTAGAACCCAGAATACAAAGTAAAGAAATATACAGCTTTTCCTTAAAAATGAGTTTTTGTTTGTTTGAAAGGACCCTTTTTCATTTAAAATTCAGCGCTTTAGCGTTTAAAAATTCGCCCAATTAAAAAATTATATTTAATGTTATTAAAATACAAACTTAAAACTTAACTGTAATATTATTAATCTTTTTAAAAGTTTAATTACCAGCGTGCTTAAATCGTCAAGAAATAATGACGAAACATTAAAAAACGTTTAAAGATACTGTAATAAAATGCATTTTTTAAAGTTAGTTATTTAACATAAATTGACATTTTATAATCTCATTGTTAATCCAGAAAAAAATCATTATTAATGTAGCATTAAATAATGTAATTTTAACAAACATAATAATCTATGCAACCAACCAAAGTCACAAAGAGGTCAAAAGGTAGAAAACTCGCGGAAGAATCGCCAAGAAGCCGTAATTATATCGATATGAAAATAGACTGTGAAGTGACTCCAAATCAACTAGCCAGCCTGTTTCTATGCGGCTAAATTTCGAGAACCTTCGAGAGGTTTCCAGTAAATTTCTAAGGGTCGAGAATGAGCGAAAAACTACTCGAATGAATTCCAAGAAATCACTTGAGCACTCAGTTTTACTCTCTTCACGCTAAGAGTAATGCCGATCAAAACAATATCATGTAACGTGACGTGATTAGCATGACTGTGTGCAGTGAAGTACAACACAATAGCAATGCATGCAAAGAAAGTAGTTCCATGTTAGCTACTACTATAAAAAAACCAAAAACAAACAAACAAGTTTTATGCTTTGAATTTAATTACTGCAGAATTAATGAAATTAAACTTCGAAGTTGCAAGATGCAGCACTTGACATTACCCGGAGGGCTGAAAGCATTCAACTGCTACTGTTGCTGCTGCTGCTGGTGGTGGCAACATCAGGTTGCTTAGAATAGTGGGTTCGAATACTACCATTCCATATTTTTTTCTGCCGGAGTTAAGGGAGATTTGTCACAACTACAATGCTTTACTCCCTGAATAATAGCGATTTGGAATTAGAGCAGTTTGCCCAATTAAAATAAATTACCCACTAAACCACTGGATCCACTGGTTTCTAGGATTTGCCCGAGGTTAGCAATAAATGAAGTATTCTCTTAAGGATGAACACGAAAGTTTGCATAACTTTGTATATTATTTCATTATTAAATAAGTCGGTTATAGTGGTGTAGTGGTTACCATACTTGCCTCCTAAACTCAAGATCGCGGGTTCGAACCCGACCAGGACCGATGGATTTTTCAGGGAGTAAAAATCCTAAGTATGGCTTCCTTCGAAAGGGAAGTAAAGCCGCGGGTCCCGTGTCGTACATTTACGGCACGAAAAAGAACCTCAAGCCTGAAAGAGAGGCTTCTGAGCAAAATTTGTCGGCCGTTTGAGTTGAATGAGACGCTGATGACCTGAGATGTTAAAGAGCGTCCGTAAATAAATCAATAAAAAAAAATATTAAATAAGTGTAAAGTCAGCATACTTTTAGATAACACTGTATTTAATGAGACAAAACTTTTTCATGAACAATATAAAAAAAAAAGAAACTATTTATTCAGTATAATGCCAAAACATTTTAATATTGAAACCTTGCTATTTTATGTAAAATTGTAAACGTTTCCATTTAGATATTATATTTTAATGATGTAATGTTAGAATTTGTTTAAATATGATTACTGATTTTTTATCATAAAATTAGAAATTGTTTTCATAAGCAGTAAATTATTCGTATTATTATAAATTTTAAAGCACTAATATTTATTTTTGTTAATTTGATTTATTTACTGTCGCTCTTTAACATCTCAGGTCATCAGCTTTCCATTCAAATCTCGCGAAACGGCCGGCAAATTTTGCTCAGAGGTCTCTTCTTTCAGGCTTGAGGTTTATCGTGCCGTAAATGTACGACACGGGACCCACGGCTTTACTTCCCTTCCGAAAGAAGCCATACTTAGGTTTGAACCCGCGATCTTGGATTTAGAAGGCTAGTATGGTAACCATTACTCCATCAGGACCGACTTTTATTTATTGTGACATAGCTAAGGTCGTTAGACATTCTCTTCCGGTTCGCCATAATTACACTAGGATTCAGTAATGTTGTGCTTTAGTTCTGTTCAAGGGCTGATAAAAGTTTGAAGAACTGGTGTACAACACAAAAATACCAAAACTGTCAAGGAAGTTTTACTTTGGCATTACTGCATCACCTGATGAAGCATATTTCAGAGGGTCGTCCAAATAATATGAAACTACAGTAGAGGGTATTGTTTCGAAAACGTTCATTTACGACAATTCCTATTAATGAAATAATTTTTTCTATATTGGTCTGATGAAGCAAAGATACCTATATATGAAATTGGATTGAGCTGCTTACAAGTATACCTAACTAAAAAGTAGAAAATATCTGCTAATACCTTGAAAGCTTTAACAAGATCATTAAAATAACTTCTTTACTTTTTTTTAAACTTTTGTTAAATGTTGACAGCAATAGTAATTTAATTATTTTTTTTTTAATGCTGCTGCTTATTTGAAGGAAGAACTTTAAAGATTTGCTACATTATACGAGGTGGTATCCACAATATTCCGGATTGGTGCAGCCATCTGGTCAAAAACTTTCTTTGAGACTAATGACCGCCCCCACCCTCGAAGTAGTTCCATTCCACACGTATACACCGGTCCCAGCGATTCTACCATTTTCCAAATGCATCTTGGAAGTCATGTTCTTTGAGGGTGTTTAGCACAGACAATCTTCTTCAATCCTCTCAATTGTGTCGAACCGACGTCCTTTCAACTTGATTTTCAGTTTGGGGAATAGAGCGAAGTCGAAGTGTGGCAAATCAGGCGAGTAGGTGGGTGGGGGACAACCTTCATGTTGTTTTTCGTCAAAAAGCTCCTGGTGAACAAGGAATTGTGACAGGGTACATTATCGTGATCAACAGCCAGTTCCCTTTTCGCCAAAGCTCAGGCCATCGTTTCCGCACATTTTCACGGAACCGTCGCAAAACGTCACAGAAATACGTGGAATTCATTGTTTCATTTGGTGGGACGAATTCTTTGTGCACTATCCCCTTGGTATGAAAGAAAACGAGGAGCATACTCTTCACTTGTCTCGCTTTTTTGGTCTTCGTGAGTTCAGCCTCTTCCACTGGGAGAAATGTTGTTTTGTCTCAGGGTCATAAGCGTACATCCAGCTCTCATCGCCGGTGATTACCATGGACAAGAAGGTTGGGTCATTGAACACGACCTGAAGAAACTCCATGCACACTTCAACAGCTGCGCCTTCTGATCAGCAGTCAGGATCCTTGGCACAAATTTTGCGGCGACATGATGCATGCCCAATTCACCAGTTAAAATTCGTTGGCATGTCCCATAACCAATTCCCACTTCATGAGCAAGGTCTTCAATGGTTCGACGTCGATCCTCACGAACGAGGCGTTGAACTTTGGCAACAATGTCAGGCGCTGTGCAGCTGACAGCCCGACCGGTGTGAGCATCGTCTTCAGTAGCTGTACGGCCGGTCCTGAACTGAGCATGCCACTCAAACACACGTGTACGGCTCAAGCTTTGTCCCCCAAATACTTGTTGAATCATTGCGAAGGTCTCCGTAGCATTTTTCTGGAGATTTGCACAGAATTTGATGCACATTCTCTGTTCTAATCTTGGATTCATCGTAAAGTCGCCACACACTACACACAGAGTATCATGAAAAGTACATAGAATCTCAACACATCTACCCAGGTGCATGAAACTAAACACTCATTCATCAGATGTGCTAGTGTTGCCACCTAGCGATACAAAACTCTACTGCAACTACTGTCGAGCTGGCAGCACCAGTCCCGAATATTGTGGATGCAAAATATTGTAAGTCCTTATACAAGAGAAAATTGCAACAAACCACACCACAAAAGAATAAGAATAACAATGTCTGGCAAAAAATCTCATTTTCATGTTAATGATGTATGCAGTATATGTACACCTGCCTGGAAAAAAAATGATTTGCTTAAGTTTTCATTTCCTTAATATCTAATAAACTCTTTCTGTGCTTAATGTTGAAATTGCATCAATGCACACAGTTTCAAGCGGAAACCGATGCCCATAGCGTAAAGGAGCAGACATCCCCTTTAAGAGGGAAAGGAGGAGAACGCAAATTGTCTTTTGACTTGCAGATTTCAGAGTCATTACAGCAGGAACGCATAGTATTATCCCCACTACCAGAAGCTACAAAAGCTCGGGCTATATTTTAAATAACTCGACGCTAGGGCGCAATTATCGAGAATAACCTTAGGTTGCCAGCTTCTAATAAGAATTCTGTTATTTTCTGAGCTTCTGAACATTTCTTAGCATGTTTAAAAGAAAATGAAGCAAAAACACACGTAGTTTATCTATAATTTGCATAATATTAATTATCTCCTTTGTTTTGCGCTCGTAAAACCCAGAAGCGTGAATGATTGTTAACTTATTTTATTGTGTTAGCATTTGTAGGGCAGTTGCAGGGAAAATACGTTCGTATAATAGTATGTTTGAAATTTCTGATAACCTGAAATATCATTTATGCAACAGTGCTAATAATGTTACAGGCTTATCTATTTTATTGTCAAACTCGTAAATATATTTGTAGACCATTATGTTCTATGCTATATTTATTCTCACTTTATAAAGTAGATAAACAACATTGCAGTATCAAAATGAAGTAATTAATTTGGCCCTAAAAGTATAAGAAATATTTTCTACAAAAATCGTTTCACAAGAAAAGGAAATACTTTTGAGCACATTTTTGTTGCTACAAGTTTTGTACATAATCGTCATTATTATGCAATAAAGGTACGTAACTAAATAGTTCCCTGGTTCTGTTTCCTGGCTGCAACGTCTCACCAATGCTTAAATAGCTCAGAGGTTGCTCTACTATGCTCCATCTCTTTCCCCCAGGATATCGGGTTCTGCAATGCGCTCAAAGTTACTCAACTGTTCTCGTGGATTCAAAGTTCTCCTTTACCCTTTCCTTCCGTTTTGTCTTGCAGGTAATATCTTTATCGCTGTCGCCTCCAGCTGTGTGTTAGACACCATCCAGTGCCAAACAATCGGTTGATCACTTTTTTTACATCCCGCTAATCTGTTCATTAAATAAGTATTTTTCTCAGTCACTCTCTTGGTCAACCTGAAGCAATAATTACCACTGTTGTACCCACCTCTGGTGCTTCAGTAGTAAAAATGGGGTTAAACACCATCAACCACTGTTTTACGTGTTGTAAACTTTACTTCATAATAGAACTCAGCAACCAGATAGATATAGAGATGTTTCTTTTTCTGCTCTATTTTGTGGAACAAGACAACGGATATATCATTTTATATATTTCTGACAATAAATACACTCTGCTATCTTGGCTGAATTAAACTGGTGACGTTCGCAAGGAAGAATATTTTACAAATGTTCAGTACATTTGATCAGGACTCAGGATTGATTTAAGAGGCAATGTCTCTTTTTTATTAAAGTTTTCATCTCAGATACAGATTTTGCAAAGTAACTCACTTATAAACATCATTTGATTGGTTTACATTTTCTCTGCCATTTAGGCAAGTGGAGGTATTATGGGTAAGTTTTAAAGCCCTAGACTTGATGGGTTATTATCCAACCTAAACGACGAAAAGAATCTTATGGTTTTCTAATATATTAACAGAAGTTAAAAGAGTAATTTTTTTTCCTTTCTAAATTCTAAGGCATCTAAAGTTTGAAGACGGCTACTGCTTATGAGAGTTTTATTGTTAAATTAAACTCTCCTGGTTTTTCACTATCTCACAGATTATGTAATTTATTACGTTTTTCCAGGTTATTAAAAAGTGAGTGTTGATAATTTCTACATACGTTGACTACACAGTCCCGAGCTGGGGGAAGGAACATGTGAAATGCCATTATGTTCTGCTTATTTTACGGTTTGATTCCCACTAACTCTTGCTTAGCGTTTCCCACGACTTGCTAAAGGTGGGGGAACTCCCAAACACTAATCAGGTTAAAGCACAAGACTTGATTCTGGAAATTTCTGACAACTAACCATCACTAACGAACTTCTCCTTAAAGAACTCTTCCCTCTATAATCAACGAACACAATACAACAGTCTGAACAATGTATAAGCCACAATACTTTCTTATTGATTATCTCGAAACCTTTATTTGTTTATTTATTTTATTTATCCTGGATTTTTCCGAAATGGCAAAGTCAGAGCAATAATTTTATCTCGTACATGTTACATTTTCCTACTGAATATCTTTTTTCTCAACGATCAAACAAACCAAAACTTGTACAGAAATTAATTTCATCTATAATTAATCTATTTTTATAAACATGTTTGCTTTTCTTAGAATGGACGAGGAGAGGGGAGCGAGGTTTGCAAGGCATAAACTCGGAAACAATAAATTCTGCGGTTCGAATTCCGTCTTCCTTAACTGAGGATTATCCTAGGCTTTTTTAAATCCTCATAGATGACAAATGCTACAGAGGTACTCTAAACTTAGGCCTTTAACGCTTCCTTCCAAAAAATACCTTTCCCAATTTATCATTTTGAAAGTTTGGAGCAGAATTAGTGGTCATCGAGGCTAAATGATTAAATGTTGCAGCTGCATATGGGGGAAGAAATCATGGAGATGGTGGCACAGTACTATAAACGGACGTTAAGCATTCGAGTATTAAAAAAAAAACTTTTTATGTAGGACTGGTACTGTAGCCAACATTAATAATACTGGGTGAGCAACGCTTGACGCAACTGCGGGACCGGCCGGCAGCGCTAGGCAGGGAGTATATTTCTCTTCCGCTGCGCGAGGCTTCAGTGTGAATTGGATTCTTGCGCAAATAGCACGTGTTTGTTAGGCGACTCAATACGGTGTATCAAGTGAAAAAGGGCAATACAAGTATTCTATTCCCCAAAGAGTATTCATGTATGATTCATACGTGCGTACAGAATCAGCGCATGCTGTAAAGAGGTTATTTCAAGAAGAATTTCCTGATTTAATCCCCTGCAATTTTATCTCTGGGGGCATTAAAAGAGAAAGTGTACAAAACAAATCCACACACTTTAGATGAACTTAACTAACACGTGTCAAGACATTGCTGCCATTTCTCAAAGGGAACTGCAGAGTGTAATCAGGTGTAAGAAATGCTTGAACAACGAAGGGAGGGCAGTTCCAACATCATCTTGCTTAATACGTGAGTAATTTACTTTTATTTTTGAATGTTTATGTTATGTATGTTAGAAATAATTTAGGCGATAAATCGTACTATATTTACTGCGGACTTCCTGTCGCCCACACCGCTGACACAACAGTCAGCCTCGCCGGCCAATGCACGCCGCGAAACCGGTTGCGTGAAGGATCGCTCACCCCGTATAAATACTTCATTTGTTTCTAATACACTACTTACTGTATGGAATTCCGGATCATTGTCGAACCTTAAGAGCAGAACTATTCTATTTAGTTTCCGCTTCGACAATAATCTCGCATGATTTCTTCACCCATAATACAGTAATCTTTTATTATTGTTTAGCCTCCATACAATCTCCGGATGACTACAATTCTGTTTCCATGGTAACAAAACTTTATTTTGGACTCATTTTTAAAAACTGATACCTATCTGGATACAAAGAGATCAGAGCATCTTGTTGGAACATTTTGGGAATCGGTCAGACATGGTAAACGGTTATTGGATGAAAAGATAGTGGAATTATGAGCGGCTAGAAATTGGAAAACAGTGTTACCAACTCATCGCTAAGTAATGACGATTTAAAAGGTGCTAATTTCGCTTACTAGCGGCCATTTATAGTTGCTTACTGGCCTAGATTAATGAAATTCAAACCATCAAAAGATACTGTGTAACTGTTCCTATGGCCCACACCCACTGAAATATAAATATAATACGTATGTTGCAAACTTAATTATCATACTAATTCATCTAATATAATTAGTAATGTAGGTATCAGATATGTAAAATACGGTATAATGTTAACATGTGGTTTATATGTTAGCAAAATAAAAAGACTCTGGTGTTTTTCGGTTACTATAGCTTGGAAAGTCAAAAGGGCATAAAGGTCTTTACAAGGAGAAGAAACCCGAGGGTCGAGTGTGAAGCTCCTTTTTAAAAGAACTGCCCTTGTAGGGTTAATAAATTGAAGGATTTTTAAATTCGTTTGGGGCTTTGGCCCCGACATGTCATTGTACTGTTAGCTTTTAAACTAGCCATTGCTAACAAATTGTTTTAAACTTTCAAAAATAGCGAACGCGTGGTAGGAGAACTTAAAACCAGCCAATGAAAAAAGTAAGTTTGGACTTTTAAAGATGGCGCAAAACTTGCGCGTGCCTTTGTGATCCATTTTGGCATCGTTAAATCATCGATTACTTGATTTGAATTTAATATATAAGGAAGCGTTTGCTCCGAGGGGCAAGCAGTTTTCAGTTCCCAGACGCACTCGCGGCAAGATACACGAGTTTGCAATGCTAGTTATAAATTCGAAGATGCTGAGGCACGCAGTTCATGGAATCAGGTCATACCCAAATCACAGCTCTACTTCGGACGCGGGCACACAGTTCTGATATATCGCTTAGGCAGTTTTTGAGTTGATACTCACTTGAGAAGAGTTATCATTTACGCAGTTCTTATTCATCAGTTAAGCAGTTTTGAAATTCACGCGCCGCGGCACTCATCTGTAAGTTTCACACGCGGCAACTAGTTTGTATCGGAGTAGCTAAGTCTGTCGAATGCAAATCACAAGAGGACATGAAAGAATTTGGACATAACAAAGTACTAAGTGCTGTTGAGTACGAATCAACAAAATAGCAGAATTCCCCCTGAGTAATTGTTGTCAATGAAGCGTAGATAACAACACCGAAGCGATCAATAATCAACTTACCAAACGGATTCAAAAATTGACACTCGAGTCGACAACAAATCGCTTCAAAATTGGTGCCCAATCTGGGACACTTAGTCGGAGTCTACTAAACCGTTTCGATTGGAGCCCAACATGGGGTCACAAATAAAAAGTCTCATAATTTGACTGTAATTATGGGACCGAATTAAAAACGTTTCAACTGTGATCCCTAAGTGAAAAAACATTGTCCATTAGCCAATTCGTAAACAAATTCCATTTTGTGATTTCGTTTGAGATACGTTTGACTTGTATAATGATTCAGTTTCTGAATATTTTTAAGAGCATAACTATAAAATATCTTTCTGCATACCACAATTAAATAAGGACATCGCTAACAATTACTGAAGGATGAAAGATGCCAAGGAGCATAAACTATTCTTCACGAAAGCTTAACACTTTCCGCATGTAATATCACACTGAACACAAGCAAGTTGCAGCTGATATAAAAGCATTAGAGAAAGGAGGAATGAATGAAACCACAGGGTTTTGGCGAAACTCGCAGAAAGAAGTAGAACAAAACATTACTTAGTGAATTGCAACCGGGCTTCCTATCGACATGACATTTTATATCACAAGGCATCGCCAAGAGCATTTTGTGTAATGACTGTGACAGCCAGCCATAGGTTACCATCGTCGACACCACATTGTAATCATCCGTTAAGAAAATAGAGGGAAAAAGTATTTCAAGTAGGGCCCAGATTTCCGTGCAATAGCATTATCCCCCTGCTTATGCATTATCTAATACTAACTATCACTTTTTAATTCATTACACGGGTTAAAGTTACAAATAATTGAATATTATGACCAGTTTTATAAATATACTGTAATATATATGGAGCTTATTTATAAGCTTTTCGATATATCTTTACCATTCCGAGTTAGTTCTTCTCCCTATCCCGTTATTGCTTGAAAGCAAACTATATCGCAGCTGTATGGCACTTTCCAGCACTCTAATTCCATTAATAAGGGCAATAGAAACTAATGATCATACGAAATTTATGCTGAGTAATAACTGAATGTGTTCCAGACAGCGCAGCGCTGGAGTTTTGATCAATCCAAACACTCCTTTCTTGTGAGCCAGTTCTTACCCTCTCGTTTATTCCAGATGTGATTACATGACCTAAGTAATGCGTTGTTCAGTTTATTCACCTTGTTATAATGCCAAAAATGAAACAAAATAAATAAATTAAAATTACGTTATTAGCGGGAAATACTAAAACACCCAGAATTAGAAGCCAACCTTCACACATATTTGCACATTTCTCTCTGGAAACAATATTGAAACAAACACTCTTTCATTAAATTCATTAAATGCATTGAACATTACCGTTTCTAAATTAGTGTCAGTTCCAAGTGAAATAAACAACGAAAAAGTAAACAAGTAATGTAACAAGTGCAGAATATGTACATATAAGTAGATTGCATTTGTGTATGCTCCCTTAAGTTATTGTAAAGTGGGGAGAAGTATTTTTTGCTTTAAAGCCATCTTCATAAATTGCAATAGAAAGGGAGAAATAGTTTGAAGAATTATGTGTGAGTATTTGCTCATGAAGTTCTTAAATTTGTAATGTGTCAACCGCATCTTTAAGTTTAATTGCATCAAAATAAATTGTTTTTGAAATATGAATTCTCTGTACTTATTTTGAAAAATGTGCAGTCATAAATTATTTATAAAGCATATAAATCCCGTCTCTAAGTAGGAAAAAAGTACTCTAGACTATTTTGGTGATGATGTTAGTAATTAATTTTAAAATGCTTTAATTTCTAAAATAATGACGATTTAGCTCCGTTACTATAGCATGAGGTTAGTATGCTACGCGGGAGAAAGATTGGGTAAAGGATTTTGGAAAGAGATAAAAATAAGAATTGAGGATATTAAATAACAGGAAATACGGGTAAATCTTAACGCCAAAAAACCTTTGAAAATATACAGTACACTAAAAAATGTGTGGGGAAGAGAAAGATGTATTGAAATTTGTGATAAGGTAGGAAGGGAAGTGTTGGCATAGTTTTGAACAGGAGTAAAATATTTAAGTGGATTAAAAAATGGACACACTAAAGGGATATGTCCCATGTGTGAAGAACCAGATAGTACTTGACATTGTATACTAGAATGTAAGCAAACCAAGTTTTGGAGGGAACAGTTCCAATTACAAAAGAGGGAAAATTTACCAGATGAAATAAGAGGCAGAAGAATTTTAAATTTAAAATCAGATGAAAGCATTAAGGAACTGGGAAAATACATGGGCAAAGTAAGACAAAAATGGTTATGGGTGCCTAAAACTTAGGTTATGTGCTTGAGAAATGGCATAGAATTGTCAGATAGTGAAAGGAGGGTGAAATGAGTAGGGGAGGAAATGGGACTAGTTATCTCGTATTAGTTAAACAGGATCCTTATACACCAATTACCAGGGTGTTATCCTAAGAAATAAGCAACTATCAGGGATAGTACCTCTACTGAATGGGTTTAATTAAAGAAGAAGAAAGGTTTAGTATTGTAGGAAACATAACTTATAATTGTATTGAATGTATAAATTATTTTAATGTTGGGTTTTCTTTTTGGTTGGATCGGAGCCCGGTCTGGGGAACTGAGCCAATCAAATTAGAATAACTTTTGATTGGAGTTAGTACCTTCTGGAAGCCACTGTTTCTAATTGTTATATTTAAAAGTAATGTTTTATTTGTGTTTATTTTGTTAAAATTTTTGTATATTTATGCATGAAAAATAAATAATACTATAGCTTTTGCTAAAGAATTTGATAAAAGTAATTCATGGAAGAAAGTGAGATTAAAAGAAATAAATAGAAATAAATGGAGTTTTATAGAAACGGCGACGATAATACACCGGTAGCTAACAGATAAAGAAAGAGAAATAAATAAGGCTAAAAATGGCAGATATTTATGATGCGATGGTAATATGTTGGTGGGAGTGGGGTTAATGAACAACTAGCGATGGTTTCAAACGAAAGAATGTACCGCACAGAGAGAAATAGCGTTACAGAATTAGTAATTACTTGATCTTTGTGCTTTAACTTCTAATTTATCTAAATATATCGCATGCCCAGTTTTAAGTTTACACATTGCTCATCATGTCTTAACAGCTGTTGGAATTGTAAAGTCCTACTCACTGGGAAAATCAACTTGTCAAGCAAAAAGCTGCAAGCGAAGGGAAAGTTTTTTTCTAAAATCGATCAATATGTATCCCCAACTTTGGAGGAACTTGCAATGTTTTATGGTGTCTTGAGTTTAAATGGTAAATATCCCTTTAAGATGAGTTTGGCCATGATATTTGTAAACCGCCAAGGGTAGCCGAGGTCGTTAAGGCGCGGATTCGTGAGTGGGAGGTCTTGGGTTTGATTGCCACAAGAACCGTCCTCCATGACTGAGGTTTTTTCAGGTTTTCCTCAGTCCTCATAAATGGAAAATACCGGGGAGGTACCTTAAACTGGAACACTTCATTCCTTAAAAAAATACTCTTTTTCCAAATAATAATTTCATCTCATGTATCATCAGCGTCCACCGGTGGTGCCTCAGTAGTAAAAATGGGCTGGGCGTTAAGCACTACTCAAAAAAAATCTTTGGAAAGCTATCATTACAGAAAAAAACTTTAAAAAATAACACATCAGAAATATATCAGATGAAACAAGCACCTTATGCCATGGTTTATATAATATTTTAACTAAAGAATAAGAGATGAAATTATTTATTACAAGATGGCTACCTCAATTATTGAAATCGGTTCAATTTATAAGCAGCATTTTAGACATTTTCGGGAGTATAAAAATAAATTTTCTCACTACATGGTAGAGGCATTAGCTAGCAAGAGAATCTGTATTTTTAGCGGGGGAGAGGCATAAGATTTTATTTGCATAGGGGAGTTAGAATAAAATTTAATTAGTATGCAAACTAAGTTTTAACATTACGTGATGCAAGTACAGAAAAACGTCGTTAAAAGTTGAAGCGAGTTGTGCTCTTTCACCAGGATAATGCTTTAAGCTGCATCTTTGATAAAGTAAGGTTTGAATTGCTGGAACATTTTGCTTACACTCCAGATCCAGCTGCCAGCAACTGCCGGCTTTTCCCAAAACTGGAAAATCTTTTTCTCAGTTTATGTAGCCATGGAGACTGTAAGCGAGTGGTTTGCACAGAGTGGGCAACTGTTTTCTGAGGAAGCGGTAGAAATATTAAAGGATCAGTCAGTATGCTAAACAGTGAAAAAAAATGTTATAAGTACTAGAACTGGGTCAAGGGTTGAGCATAGAGAAATGAAAATAAATCGTGTTTTTACTACAGAGGCACCGCCAGGGGACACTGATGATACATGAGATGAAATGAAATATTAGGAAAGGATTTTTTTTAAGAAACGAAACGTTCCAGGTCTAAGTTTAGGGCACCTCTCTGGCATTTGCCATTTTTTAGGAATACCTGGAAAAAATCTCAATCAGGCAGGACTGTCCTGATGGGATTCGAACCCCAGGCCTCCCGCTTACGAGTCTGCGCCTTAACGACCTCGGCCAACCATGGTGGTATTAAAAATGTGAATTATATACTAAATTAGGGAAAGAACTTCGCTTCATGAAGTGAACACTATTCTTTGGGATCTAAATGCAAACTTAAGAAACAGAAGAGAGTATAAAAAACAACAGGAAAGCGAAGCTTGCAATGAACAGACTAACATACAAAAGATTGCTGAGGTTTTATGCTTATGTCTGTAGCTTTGTCAATAATAAGAAGCCACTTCAGAAATTTCTCTTTTTTTATTTCCTTCGTCATATATTTTGTAACAGGGTCTATAAAATAATTTTGTATAAAGGGATATAAGTCAAAGAACACTAGTTTACTTTATATTGGGAATTTCAAACCGAAAACATAACCTGACCACAGTTTCAACACTCAGGGCAATTTCCTTTGTTAACTAAAACATCACACTCATCTTGCGCTCAAAATCCTAGCCTCTGATCACCCCCAAAAATATACAACCCTTATTAAATGAATAAGCATAATTCTGCTCCTTTTACTTGTTCATTGTGTATTTAAATGACGTTGTAAGCTGCTCATTAAGGCTAAACCCTATCATTCTATTTTTTCCAAATGTTTTAAACTTTTTGATGCAATGATATGAACCTTGAAAGTTTCGTGTCTGGTCTGCGATTTGTGATTGTTATGGAAACCAATGAACCCTGACGTAGTTCGAGATGCTTTGAATTTACAAAATATAATACATGATCAGTAAAATATCAACACGGGTGGCTAAGGTCGTTGAGGTGAGGACTCGTGGCGGGAGGTCTGGGGTTCAAATAGCGCCAGGACCGTCCTCCCTGACTGCGTTTTTTTTCTTCTTTTTTCAGGTTTTCCTCAGTCCTCATAAATGGCAAATGCCCGGGTGGTACCCTAAACTTAAGTCTGGAATGTTTCCTTCCTTAAAAAGAAAGGTCCTAATACATCATTTCATCTCATGTATCATCCGTGTTCACCGCCTGTGGTGCCCCAGTAGTAAAAAGGCGTTTAACACCATTAAAAAAAATAGTAAAATATTTAATACCGACCAGCCTTTCACATATTTGGAGACAAAAATGATGAGTGAATTTTTTTGTCATTTCTGTACTTATTTATTTTAAGTTATAGTTCGGGTCCCTCTTGTTCTATTATTTTAATCTTATCTTTTCTAGTAATTGTCAAATTCTAAATTACCTCTTTCCCTACTGCAGGTTCTGTTAGCTCTGCCTTCTCATAATGCAGTCCATTACACGCCTTGCCTCTATTTCTTTGCTGGAGGGATGTTAGATCATAGTTATTAAATCTAGCAAGTTTTGAAAATATTCTACAAGCTTTTGCAGAAATTGTCGTTTATAAACAAATACAAAAACAATAATTGAGTCACATATATGAGGTAACATAGTTCATACATTGCAATTTAGTAAAGTGTTTGACTAATGGCTTTATAATCCTTTCACTCTCAAATTCAAAATCTTTTGCAAGAGTTCACAGTTTTTAGAGATGTTCTAGCGATATTTTCTTTACCATGGTGTTGTCGGCTGAAATGTTTTACAGCAGCCAGGGCCATATCACTTCACACATTGAGAAGATAGAGTTCAATCTATAGATGTTGACAGTCTGTTCCCCACCTTGCTTTTCGTTCACCTCGCTGTAAGGACATAAAAAACGCAATTAGGAGCTAAGTTATAACTTGCCTGGCACTGGGTGTACAGACAGGAAACAGTTCACTTGTTTTAAGCTTTAGTACAAACTACGAGTTAAGCCTTTGCTGCGCATGTGCTATTACCTCGTTGTTCTCCAAGCAGACTTGTGGGATTTAAATGTTGAGCTGTTAGCACAGATGTAAAAATAAAAGTAACTTATATATCTATGTATGTATAACACATTTTAGTTAACTATCATTAAACCGCCTAAATTAAAATCGCACGCAATGAATAATATTTATACTGCATTTCCACAACTTACAGCCTAAACTATCATCCCCTTTAAAGCAAAATAATTTTAATATCTGGGCACTCTTATACGACGAAGTTTTCTTTCTTTTCTTTACTTTCGCGCCATCAAGGACATTACCTTTCATCACTTTAAGATAGTAAAATCAGTTCAAAATATGCTCTACATAGCTGAAATAATTTAAATATTTGCAGCAAAATACCCTTATACCTACGCCTATAAAATTTATAAAGTGAAGATGCATGTTGGTCACATAAAATATGTTATATACTAATCAGATACACAATATAACTACCGAGGGTGCCAAAAATGTGTACACACTTTCACAGTAGATATACATTTAATATATTTCAAAGTTGAACCGAAAAACAAGAGTAATGTGTAGTATGATGTTCTGTAAACAGATGTGACTTACATACATTATGATAGTGTTGCCACGACAAAACGGAGCCAAGATTGTCGTTTGAACAGCGGAAAACAATTTTGAAGTATCCAAGGCACTGGATAGGACAAAAAGGTCCGATTGAGTTTCCACCGCGTTCTCTGGATCAAACTCCGTTGGACTTCGCTAAGGGGAACTCTTAAGGATGTTGTATACCGTAGAAAATCAGCTACACTGACAGCACTTCGGGAAGAAATTGAAACGGCTTGTGCTGCAATCGCTGAGAACACTTTCGCAAACATTGCTCAATCAGTAGGTCAACGTACTCAGAAGTGTATCGACGCCGATGGTGGGCATTTTGAACAACTGTTTTAACTGTAAAAGTCTAAAATGATTAGTTCTCATCATTTTCTGTTTTGTGTGAATTCAGTCTTTGCTTGAAGTGTGTATACATTTTTTTAATACCCTCTGTATATTTAAGTTGAGTTTACTTTATTCTTGTGAAAGAAGAATACATTTTATAGATCAGTGCTGTTAATTCAATTTATTTAATTTTTAAAGGTATGTGGCAGGCTCAGCCGATCAACCCAAATCTTCGAGAATCGGAAGGGAGCACATGTCTCGTTATGGACGCGAAGACATTAAAGTGGTTTGGAAGGCAAGCTAAATTATCCTCATCGTAGGCGAGATTTAGATAGAGAAGGAAGGTATGTCTTTGCTGTGTTGCTCAGATCGATGTTACCAGTTAGAAACCAAGAGTGGCATCTGATAAGTTACATTTTCTGACTTGAAGGACTACAACAGAAACGTTGACACGTTCTACACATCGTTTCACATTCTGCTTGATGCTTTCTGGCCTTTAGAGAACATTTCATTGCTTTTACACAAAGTTAATTGGATAGGAGATGTAATTTTGTAAGAGATGCCAGAATCAATCCTTTGGTGTCCAAGTAAAATCTAGTCATTTTAAACGAAGTTGGATTCTTGAGTATAGATATTCAGTTAAAATTTGCAAGTTTAATATTACAACAAAAATAAAGTAGATATTGCAACTTAAGGGTAATTAAATCATTTTACTTATAAATAGTGGAATAAATTTAGTTCTTTGATAGACAGTTGAAAAAAAATGTGTTATTGGGTAGGCAAGTTGATAGCCTATACTATATCTCTGATGAAAAGTAAAGGAAAAACTAAGAGCAAATTTTATAGTGTGTTCAAAGAAAGAAGTGCCGTAAAACTATTCAAATGGTAGAAAATGAAACAAACAAAATTGCCATAATATTACGAGATTTTCAATTCCTCACTAGCTGATCAGATTAGCAGGGTTTTTTTTAGTAGTGTTTAACTCCCGTTTTTACTATTGAGGCACCGCAGGCGGTGGACACTGACGATACATGAGATGAAATGAAATGTTGGGAAAGGATATTTTTTAAGGAAGGAAGCATTCCAGACCTTAGTTTAAGTTATCTCTCCGGCATTTGCCAGTTATAAGGACTGAGGAAAACCTGGAAAAAAACCCAGTCAGGGAGGACGGTTCCTGGCGGGATTCGAACCCCAGACCTCCCACTCACCAGTCCATGCCTCCTCGGCTACCTGTGGCGGTAGAGTTTAGCAGTGTCAACCCTTAAATTATTGTATTGGTAGTTGGACAAAAGTTCCATATTTTAATAAGGTAAATGGTAATAATTTTATGTTGCCAATATTGCTTTCACATACATTTAATTCATATTATTACGGACAATTCAGAGAATGAATGCTTGCAAATTTCGTTATTAATGGAATTTAAATTTCACTATTTTTCCAAGTAGCTATTAAGTCCATTTGATCTCCACCAACAGTGTGGCTGTAGAAATATTTCTCCCCAAGTACACTTAAATTGTCATAGACAAGGGGAAAAAAAATTAAATGAACACATAAGTATATTTAATTTTGCGCTATGTTTTTAGTAAGTGTGTCCAAATTAATTAAATTTACTTAATAGCCTTGAATTCCGATTTTCATCCTAATAAAGTATTTCTAATCCAAAATGATGAAAAATACTAAATATTAATTTTTTTATTTATGTATTCTGGTAGCGCTAAGGTCATTAGGCTTTCACTTACGCTGTAACAATCTAATAATAATTAAATGAAGTTATAGCGACAATATTACAATCACAACATTGACAGTAAAGTTGACAGTACTCGTACACATATAAACCAATGTAAAACATTATGTATATAAATAAATGTATGCTAATACATAAATGTTGATAATGAAAAATGAAAAATATTAACTTAAAAAGAAGAGTAAAACAAGAAATAAAAGAACAATAATGTACAACAATCACCAGCAATGATAATTTATAAATATAACAACCTACGTAAATCCTGAAAGTGAAATAAAGATACAAGCAAAATATAAAATTAAACCCTGACAATACTATGAAGGAGATAGGAACATTTATGATAGTAATAAAAATAATAGAGTGAATAATTCTACAGGGTAAAACAAATAAATACATGCATTGTAACAAAAGGAACCTTAATCTAAGGGTAATCGATTATTTCTGATAATATTAAACAATTTCTTATGAAATACTCCTAAAGTTCGGCAGTCTCTGACATCCCGTGGCAATGCATTCAGAGATGGGCAGTGATTACTGTAAATGATGATGAGTAAAGTGATGTTTGCTGCAATATAATAATAGAACATACTGGGATTCAAAACATGTGTTAAGGTTATGAGAGGAAGATAGATTTTGAAAACGAGAAGATAGATAAGATGGATAATTTTGAAAAGTAGTGTGAGACAATGAATGTTTTAGGCGGAATCAAGACAGCTTATCAAGGGAGGGTGTTATATGATCGAACAAACGCACATCGCAGATGTAACGTATACACATATTATGAGCTCGCTGTAGCTTATGCGTTAGGTTAGAGTTTAAGTCTGTGAGCAGAAAATGGCAGTAGTCGAAGTGAGGCACCACCAAGATCTTTTTTAAGGTTCTGGGTAGGGATACGATTAATATTTTAAATTTATGGATTAGAGAACTTACCTTCCTGCAGATTTCAGCAACATGATTTTCCTAACAGAGATTACTGTCTATAATAACGCCAAAGTTTTTCACTGAATCAGCGAAGAGAGCTGCTGTTTGATTGATGTTAATGGGAGGAATATTGCCTATGTCTATGGCACTTAGCAATCGCTGGTGTCTCATGACCATAGTTTGCAATTTGAAGGGATTAAGACCAAGGTTCAGAGTACGCGTCCATGAATAAACTGTGTCTAGATATTGGTTAATATTAGTTAGTGCGTCCTGAATGTCGCTAGTTCGAGAGTATATGTAAAGTAAGTCGTCGGCGTTGAGGTGGACTTCCTGTATAATACTTGCATCAATAATAGTACAAAGCGCAAAATCTTACATTCCCCGTCCTTGTTTTGTTTGTTTCGTTATCAGACCAGTGGTTAGTTTCGTACCAACGCTCTGGCAGGCTACTTTCAGCGTCTTTGCTCTCAATCCGATTTCAAACCAAAGCCTCACTAATGAGGATGCTGGCCGCAAGAGATAGTAAAAAGTTTTGGTTTGGAATTAATTAAAAACACTGTACACCTTTTCAACATGTAACATGCTTACAAGGTATCGAACAATTTGAGACAATGTACTTGTGTAAGAAATGATTTCTCTGCTGTCGGCAGAATATTATTTTGCAAAGTGTGCAAAACAAACAAAGAGTCAGAGAAATGATTTATGGCATTGTGGATGTATATAAAGCAGAGAAAAATGCAAGTAAAAATATCTATACTGCCCTTATCATAATAGAAATTATTAAACGATGCTACTTTTTCAGAATTTGTGGAAGTTTCATTTTTGGAAATGAAAGAGTTAAGTAATATCTTCAACAACACTTTGATGGTTCCATTCTGGACGAAGAAAATCATATTTCCCAGAACCACATCTTGAAAAAGGCACAAAAACAAAGAAGAGAGAAAAGCGATAGTTGATCTTTCCTCAATTAGACATGTAAAGCAGATGTATAAATGCTCTACGTGGTTATAGTCATACTAATTACAATTCTGTATATCCAAGGACGGGGTGAATAGATTTTGCTTGATTTTGAAGAATCTATCAATTATTCTACAATATGAAAATCTGTAACAAGTGATACAGTATTTGGTACCCCATCACTCGCGAAAAATTGATTAGAATATATCTTTTATTTCAGCTAGCTTTAAGTGAAGGGTTCTGTTTGTAGGAATGTCTAGAAAAGCAGGAATTTTTCTCGGACGGCAGAGAGTCCGTTTTGGCAGACAAAGGAGCAAATACTCTCTATTGTTCATTAGGAGGACGGGTATTCGCCCCTACCAGGTATGCTGGGAAAGAACAACGCTATGATACCGCTAAGGCCGTTGATCTGTAACGTTCAGCAAAACTTGAAATTAGACGCTGGACGAATCAACGAGTGGTTAAGCTCAAATAATCAAACGGGCCAATAATATGAGAGCGGCATGAAGTCACAGCCAACCTATGAGGATGTCTAAAGTCATAGTGGCGGGAAAATAGAGCGTCCCTGCATCACGTGGTAAAGCGTGTTATATCGGGTATTTAAGGACGTGAAATCGCCCTTGTCGAGGTCTTTTGGTCTTTCTTTGGTTCGTCTACTCCGTGACTCTGGGAACTCTGGTCTGTTCTCGTCATCTTGGTACAAGTATTCAGCGTTCAGATGTCATAGGAACACCAATGTTCGAGCGTCACTTCAGCACGACAAGTCTTCCGAGCGGTCTGCAATCACTCTACTAGTCAAATATTACAGCTTCACGTGTCTGCCCGACGTCTCGTTACTGTGGTCCGAACAGAAACGCCATGGGATGCACTCTTTGTTAAATAAACGACGTCAACCTGCAGATAATGCGTTCTCTCTGGTCGATATAAAACCTTTAAATCTCTTCACTCAATCCGGCACTACCAGGTCCCGAAAACCAGCTACATCCCTGAGATCGACGTGAAGAGTTATTGAGTGGTGAGCTGGATCAGAAAGAATCAAACTCCTATCACCATTCTCCCCACCACCTATAACCCCTTCATACCTTGACCTTCCAACACGGGGTAATTATCAAAATTAACCCCCTGCATCCATCCCGCCAATAACTACTTCACAAGTCTATTCTTTTGATACAATCAATGTAACGACACTGGTGTCTTTTCCCCCTAAAATTGTTCCATGTATTAAAAAGACTAACTAGCGATTTAACTACTTACATCAGAAAATAACGCATCTTACATTTTTGACAAACGTTTTATTTAGAATAGGAAATACTGAGATTGAGATTCCCTAAAGTGGATGTTCCAGTGCAGAAGACGAAGAAGATTTGTGACAAGACTCAGTTTACAAAGATCGGTTCCACGTTCCCGACATTTCAATAGCACCGAAATCTATGATTACGTCATACACTTCTGGAGTTGTGTTGTTAATTTATTTTTGTAAATTTGTGGATACTATGAAAAAAAAAAGAGTGCGAAAAATTTCATCAAGAGCCGTTCTGAAATAGTGAACTCTAGAAATATGAGGGTAGGTGCTCGCCTTTAAGGATTATCGCCTTCACAAAATCCTTATGTGGTGTCATACCTTGTCTGTTAAGTAAATAATTGCAGCTCTAACTTCCGCTCCGCTGTATTCAGTTGTTCAGATATAATTGGATAAAGAAGGCTGTGAGTAGAAGATTTTGACATGTTCAATACGGAGTATCGATCTGTTATTAAGTTCTTCACAAAAAAGGACTTACTTCAAATGAAATTAACCAGCCATTGGACGGTGTATACGGGGAAGCATCCCCTTCATATTCTGCCGTAAAAGAATGGACCAAACTTTTTCGAATGGGTCGAGAAAGGGTTGAACACGAAGAGAGTGCAGGTCGGCCCTTGGAGGTGCTCACTCCTAAAAACATCGTTCTTGTGGAAGGAGAAATTATAGAAGACCGGCGTCTCAAAGCTACAGAAATAGTGGCAAGGTCGGGCCTTTCTAAAACAACAGTCCTTCGGATTATTCATGAACATTTAAACATGAATACGGTTAGTGCAAGATGGGTGCCTAGACTTCTTTCCTCAGTCCAAAAGCAGCAACGAGTCAACTGTTGTCAGGGTTTTTGGAGCTCTGCCGTGGCAACGAGAGAAAAGTTCTACAAACCATTGTTACAGGAGATACAACTATGGTCATCTACTATGATCTCTTGTCCAAAAGAGAATCAATGGAGTGGTGTAAACCTGGCGAAGCCCCGCCTCTAAAGGCCAAGATTACTCAGTCACCAAGCAGACCATGGCCACAATCTTTTGGGACTGTGAAGGAATACTCTTCATTGACTTCAAGGAGAGGAACACCACAGTAAATGGGGAGTACTATGCTGGTCTACTGCTCAGAGTACGTGCTTCCATCAAAGAGAAAAGGCAGGAAAGCTGAGTGGTGGTGTGCGCCTTCTTCACAACAACGCGCCTGTGCACACAGCTCTTGTTACAAAGGAAGCTGTGAAGAAATGTGACTTCAAGGAGATCGATCATCCACCCTACAGTCCAGATCTAGCTTCCAGTGACTATTTCCTCTTCTCAAAACACAAGAAGAACCTTCGAGGAAGGAAATTTAAGTGTGACAAAGAAGTGATGGATGTTGTTTATGCCCATTTTTCAGACAAGACTTCTGACTATTTGGGGGGGAGGGCATTGAAATATTAATTCAAAGATGTGAGAAGTGTATTGCAATAAAGGGTAACTATAATGAAAAGTGAAATACTGTTTTGGTGTTTAGCATACCTAGAAAATAGTTAAGCAGGAAACATATGGACCTACCCTCGCAGCTGTCTTTTGTGTGTAATATCAGTTTTTGTTTACTTGGCTCATGAAGCAAATGTCTGCAGAATAAAGGACAGAGTTAAAACATTACGAACAAAATACGTTACCAAAATATTGTGAAAAGTGAGAAACTTACCTGATAAGAATCTAGAATATATAAAAAAAAATCTGTGTTTGTCGACAGCTTACAAAAGAAATCTTCTGCGCTCAGAAATAACAACGAACAAATGAAGCCAAGATTATCGTATGATGTTCTGTAAACAGATGTAACTCACATTATGTTATGCTAGCGTTGCTACAACAAAATGGAGACATTATTATCGTATGAACAGCGGAAAGCAATTTTGAAGTGGTATTGGAAAACCGAGAATGATGCTGAAGTTCAAAGGCAATGGAGTCGTGTGCACAGAACACTCCATATAGCCTACACTCTATGGAAATGAGGATTTTTACTTCCAACAGAATGGTACACCACCACATTAATGTACGTGCGTACCTTGATGACTATTTTCCAAGGCACTGGATAGGACGAAGAGGTCTGATTGAGTTTCCACCGTGTTCTCCGGATCTAACTCCGTTGGACTTCTACCTATGGGGAAATCTTATACCGTAGAAAACCAGCTACACTGGCAGCATTTCGGGAAGAAATTGAAACAGCATGTGCTGCAACTTTCGCAAAAATTGTTCTATCAGTAGTTCAACGTATTCAGAAGTATACGACGCCGATGGTGGACATTTTGAGCAACGGTTGTAACTGTAAAAGTGTAAGGTGATTAGTGCTCATCATTTTCTGTTTGTGTGAATTCAGTTTTGTTATGTTAACACCGTTTTTTATTTTCTTGAAGTGTGTATACAATTTTGTCATCCTCTGTATAGGTAGCTCACTAGTTCAAACAATAGCTAATGAAATAGTCGGCAATCTCTTCAATATTTCCATTAATCGTAAACGTTCTCGCCTCATTGCGGAAATATCTAGTTTTCTACAATGAAATAATAAAGTAGACACCTAAGAAACCACAATAATTTCAATTATAATGCCATTTTATTATGTTATGCGTTGCAATAAATGACACTCTGATAAACGTTGTATTTTCTAAAAGAATATTTTGTCAGAAGCTTTAGAAAATTATCTGTACATTCTGTGTATAATATGAAAAGGCTAACCCTTGTTTTTAATCAGAAAGTTGCTGAATGAAGGTGCCTAGCATACAAAACATTGTCATAGAAATCTAATGTCTTGATTATAAACAACATTTTTGTACTGTAATGTCCCAATGTTCTTCTTGGTTAGAGGACCTTGGTGCGTCATTGGAACAAATTAATGTTTCCATTGATGTTTTGTCTAGAACTTTCAAAGCAAATACGTTCTGTAGTGATCTATATTTTTTGCTATACCTACTTAAGAAATTCTCACTTAACTTTTGAGCGTACAGATTGGCCATTGCACATTTCCAAAGGAATAATTTCCTAAGTATTAATACCATGACTCCCTTGCCATTTTATTAGTATGTTTCCACCGATCCTCTAGCATTTCTGTACCACAAAATATTTAGTCAGTAGTATTATATCGAAGGTATTTGACACCTCTGTTGTTATTATTATTATCAATAAAATCATCAACGTTTACCGAAATTTGTATTTTTCTGTGCTTGCAGTCTTTCAGAACCTCATTAGTACCAATCAACTCAGGATAGTAATTAAAAGAAGATGTAAAGATCACTTTGTTAGCTTAGTAAGACATAATCAGAACATATAAAGGTCAGGGAAAATATTTATTCTTATGTTAAAGTACTTATGTTACATCATGCCAGAATTTTTCAATAAGAAGGCAACTCAGCCGCAAACTGTATCAGATAGCCCTCTCGCGCCGTATTTTAAATGAAATGAAATCAAATTTCTCTGCAGTGACGTAAACTAATCAAATCGGATAATGTTTCTTAGATTAAATCTGTCCTTTCTTTTCCTGCTTGAAAACGCTTGTACTGCAGAAAAATTACCTTCATTTAAATTTTGGCAAGGAGGGCCATCTGCATCTTCGAAAAAAAAATTATTTGGTTTATTTACGGACGTTCTTTAACATCTCATGTCATCAGCGTCCCATTCAAATCAGAGCGTCAAACGGCCGACAAATTTTGCTCAGAGGCCTCTTCTTTCAGGCTTGAGGTTCTTTTTCGTGCCGTAAATGTACGACACGGGACCCACAGCTTTACTTCCCTTCTGAATGAAGCCATACTTAGGATTTTTACGCCCGAAAAAATCCATTAGTCCTGGCCGTGATTGAATCAGCAATCTTGGGCTTAGGAGGCAAGTGTGGTTACCACCAGACCGCCAGGACCGACTTATTATTTTCAAATTTAAATTTCGTTTTATAACAGCTGACAGTAATGTTGAAGTTGTGCAATTATTAGTTCTTATTCTCTAGCAAAATAATTGCAATTTAATAACAACGTTGTTCATTTTTATATTCTGCATTTTTCTGCATCTTCTTGCCAGATAATATTGTTACTTCCAGTGAGGGAAACCTGAATGGATTAAAGAGTGAAGAAGATGAAAAAAACGAAGCAAATAGTCAGTTGTGGCTCAGGAACCACTTGACCACTAAAAAATAAATGTAAATATTCCATAGAAGTGCAATCGTGTGATTAATACTAATTCCAGGAAGGAGCTCAGCATGCAGTGAAATTTCGGCAGAGGTCTGGAGAGAACATTTCATTTTTCTCTTGTTTCCCTGCTATGCGACCAGATGTTGCCCAGATCTTATTTCCTTCCGTTCTCAGCTACTCATGATAGAAGATCGCTCAAATTAGCGTCTGATCTCCGTGAACAATTTGTAGACAGTGTTTCACTGCTTGGATTCTGCATTCTGGAGAGAATAACAGAGGAAATTCGGCAAGAGTTGGGAGGGGGAATACCGCAGAGATCTGGCATGTTATCAAAAATCTAAGCCATCATTCCTCTTCTAACCCCTTACTTGAGCTGTTAATTAGCCGTACTCTAATCTTGAGACTATTCGTCTATTGGTTATAGCGCATTACTTAGTAATGGAATTAACGTGTGAATGATTGCGCTGCAAATGTTCCTCAAACATTTTATTTCTGCTTTTCAAGAAGCTCTGGGGTTGTATTTTTCGGCCTTATAACTAGACATTTTGTTCAGAGCCTCTTCACTACATGCACCCAGTAACCCAGGTATTTTGTAAGGGCAAACGTTGTTTTATTTGAAAAGTTTTTTTTAGTTGTAAAGAGAGTTTTAACTGCTAGGTTGATTCAGGTGCATTTTTATAATGCATGTCAATAAAGGTTTACCGTTAGGACAATTTTGGTCACGGTTTATTCTTTAGAAATAAATGGTTTGTTCAATTTTAGTGTTTGCAATTTGTTGCCCAAGAGTTGATATACATTGATAGTTAAATGGAGAAATCCTTTTACGATGTTTTATGTACGCCTTTGACTTTTGAGAGTTTTTTTTTTTTTTTTTTTTTTTTTTTTTGAAAAACCTTAGGCATATTGTAAATTCTCGCTGCATAACTGATGTGGTATATTTTATTTTACTGTCAGCTAACAATTAACATGCTGCAACTGCATTGTACACTCTAATATTATGAATTTAAAATATTTCTACATATGATATATATTCGTATATTATTTAGGTTGCTAACAGATTATATTTAAATAATTATTTTTGAACCTTGTGGGTTATTTTCTTCTCCAGTATTGTTAGTTTTTTAATGGCCATATCTTGGAGGGTGTTTCCTCCAGCGCCTACCAAATAGAAAAGCTTGCAGATTTCTACAGGAATTTCGATCATAAATTACTATGTATGGTGCAATTGCACATGTTTTGTGTAACGACCTCTACTTTTTCAATCCATTATATCTGAACAGTTTGCTTCACTGAAACGATTAAATTATTATTACCGATATTTTTATTTTTCATGATGTAACATGTAGTATAATTACTTTTTTAGATAACTTCTATATTGGAATTTTATACTGTCGAAACTTTTTCGTGTCCTCTGGTGTTTTGCGCACGATAGCTGCGCCGATACAACTTAGCGTGTGAAACTTACAGATAAGTTCCGCCGTGTGTGAAATTGAAACTGAAACTTAAAATGAGTTCTGCGAACTGCGTGTAGATCTTATAACTGCGTGCCTCAGCAATGTCGAACTTACAACAGGTTCCTGAGCAATGAGAAAATTCGTGACCCAGAGGAGCAAACGCTCGCTTATATGTTCAATTCAAATCAAGTGATCACTGTCTTAACGTTTGAGGCAGAGTAACCTTCGCGCCTGTCTTTAAAAGTTCAACCACACACACATACCCCATTGACTGGTTTAAGTTCACCTGCCCCACATACCATTCGCTGTTTTTTTTTTTTTTTTTTTTTTTGAAAGTTTAAAATCTTTTGCTAGCACTAGTTTAAAGGCTAATAGTACGACGGCCGATCGGGATCAAAGTCTCAAACAAGTTTAAAAGTCCTTTAGTTTATTAACATTCAAATGGTAGGCCTTTTAAAAATGGGGGGGGAGCCTCGGGTTTCTTCGTATTGTGTAGTTTTCTGATTCTCTGTTGGCTTTCCAAGCTTTCGTGATAAAACATCAGAGTCCTTCTCTTTTGTACCATTGTTACACGGATGTTAAACTTGTGACACACATATGCATAATGTTTATATTACTAATTACAAAGCCAAAGTATTGGGCTTACATAAATATACATTATAATTATATTTAAATGAGGGTGGGTCGGAGGCATTGTTACGCACCTTATTTTCAATTTTGTTCTGCGATAGCTTTTCCGAGTAACGCGGTTATGGGTTTTAGGTTCCAGGAATCAATAAAATCCGGAATATTTACGCAAATTTATGCAAGCAAAATTATTGGATTTATGCTAATATAAATAGGGTATAATATAACTCAAAAATAGAAGCTAATTGAGAGGTTTTTTATATCCAACATTATTTATTCTATTCACTCTTGTGCAAATATATGACAATATGATGATATTTGACGCAATCTTGAATGATATAAAGGTGTAAGAACTTTGAATAGAGTTTAACTGTTGGCAATTGGAGTTGGACTAAAACAGCTGTTTAAGTTTTTTCACTAAATTACCATGCTGCAATTTGACGGGTTTTTCCAAAAAAAATTCCAGTTGACACCTTTTTATGATCTTTTGAAATTTATGGGTAAGTGAGAAGTGGAAACTTCGGAGAGAGGGAGTAAGCTCTACCCTCACATTATTTTTCTGTGCATAGTTACGTGACTTGCCATATCTAATTAAGGTAGGTTGAAGGTAGAAGTACTTAATTTTACTTCAAGCTTGCTTCCTATTAACGGGCTTAAGTACCGCATCCGCTCTCCAAGTATTTTACCTTTAGGTAAAAGGTTACTAATTAAAGTAAATTGGCCCAAATCTTGAACGTTTGCCAGCAAAATGTTTCCCCAAATTAGCACAAGAAGGGGATTCAGAATGTAAAGGAAAGCATAGGCTGAAATCAGAAATACTACGGTGACCGAACTAAGCGCTGTCCTGCAGCACTCTTAGTTGCTGAGACGTCAAACAGGCGTGAATGATGAGGTTTTAATGCACCGAGGGCGCCAAAAACGTATACACACTTTCACAGTACATATCTATTTAATATATTTCAAAGTTAAACGGAAAAACAACAGTTATGTGTAGTATGATGTTCTGTAAACAGATATGACTCGCATTACGTTATGCTAGTGTTGCTACAACAAAATGGAGAAGATTATCGTTTGAACAGCGGAGTGCAATTTTGAAGTGGTATTGGAAAACCGAGAATGTTGTTGAAGTTCAAAGGCAATGGAGACGTGTGTACAGAACAGAACCGCCAACGCGAGTAACAATTGCACGCATTCGTGACAAATTTGAGACTCATGGTATCGTATGCGATGTTCACAAGGGCAGATCTGAGAGAACTCGCACAGCAAAAACCGCCGCATCCTCGGTTATGGTTTTGGAACGTGCTGCAATCGCTGAGGACAATTTCGCAAACGTTGCTCAATCAGTAGTTCAACGTACTCAGAAGTGTATCGACGCCGATGGTGGACATTTTCAGTAACTGTTGGAACTGTAAAACCACCGCCGCCGCCGCCACCAATGGAGCGATTTCAAGTGTGACTTTAACTTAAGTGTTTTATCCTTTCAAAGCTTCTATAATTACTGTTAATTTGTTACATTGCTAATAGTGTTACATTGTTTTTATTATATATATATGTGTGTGTGTGTGTGTGTAAGCAAGGCCAATGCTGCTATTAAAGTTAGGAGAACTATTGCGAGAGAGTTCAATGCGCGCACGCACAAATACGTCACAAGGGATACCTTATTGAGATTAATGATACCAAGTGTAGGTTTTTTGTATAAAAATTAATAATTTCATAAACCTTATTGTGTAACAAAGTGTTTTCAAAATTTCGCGATTGGTTACGATTTTTGAGCCAGTTATATCTTATTGCACATCTTGAATGCTGTAAATAATAAACGTATTAGTTTATATTAATATTATGGCCAGTACAATGCAGTATAATATTAAAAAACTGACCTGCAAATTAATTATTTATACATGGATTTTATTGATTTCGTTATATGAAGTGGACATGAATATCAAAATCAGTTTTCAGAGCTCACGCTCAACGGTATAAATATTGTCACGCTCAGTGTTGCCACGAGTACTTTAATGCTACAAGTTAAATTTTTATTTTTCTAGAAATTTAGACATCACTACCGTAACACTTTTATATGAAATTACGTGGATTTTTATAACAAGTTTTCAATCTAGTAAATTTCTAGAAGTTTATGTATCCCGCTCGTGGAAATGGAAAAAGCAAGCATTGTTACCTGCGTTTCTAAGAGTTTTTTAAAAGAAGTTTTAACACACAACTGTTTTCTCACCTTACCAGTAGACAAAGATAATGGGAGACAAGCCAGATAATATCTGCAGTTATGTTATAACCGCCCAATCGAGCATTCTAACATCGCCAAGGGAGGCTGAGGTCGTTAAGGCGCGGACTCGTGAGCGGGAGGTCTGGGATTCGAACCCCGCCAGGACCGTCCTCCCTGACTGAGGTTTTTTCCAGGTTTTCCTCGGTCCTCATAAATGGCAATACCGGGGAGGTACCCTAAACTTAGGCCTGGAACGTTTCCTTTCTTAAAAAATAATCCTTTCCAATATCATTTACCAATATATCATTTGATCTCATGTATCTTCAGTGTCCACCGCCTGTGGTGCCTCAGCAGTTAAAACGAAAGTTAAACACCATTAAAAAAATTAATAAAGGCCATAAAATAAAATAAATTTTCCGCGTTGTCTCTATTGTTTCGATTTTTTTAGAAAAGTGCAGCTACCGCGACAATTCTTATTAAAATTATAGCCATTCATCTATTACAAACTACATAAAAAATGTGGTTATTTGTTGCACAATTCTCAGAAACATTTCCCACCCCCCAAATAGATCCTGTCATATGATTAGAACAATCTACCAAGCAGAGGATGAAAAATTGGCTCCTGAAATTTAGAATTCTACCATGGTTTCGCATAGTGTTAGGATGCACCTTGAATTTCAAATGGAGTACACAGTTTCGCTTCAAGCGGAACAATGTGCCAAGCGTTTTGTTCCTGGATCGCTTACAGCCCTAACAGCTGCCGTTCTAACATAAAAAAAAAAGCACACACCTACGCTGCGCAGCTAAAATCTGTTTGTAACACAGGCTCTGATACATTACTGTGTTTATCAAATGGGAAAGGGATTTGGTTGCAGCCAATAGAACGTAAATGCTTAAGAGGAGATGCCACTGGGCACTTTATCCCACGCTACTTCTATCGCTCTCTCTGTCGCACTTATGCAAGCACCACAAACCTAAAAATACACGCGTTTTCAAAATGAGCCATGTTGTTTACCTGATATTTAATCCAGTGGAAGTGCTAGAGTCGATGTCGGTGTCCTTACTATTATCATTATCATTATCTTTAGCAGTTAGCAGTTCGTCACTGTCGTCCTCAGAATCTGTAAATGTGTTGTTGTTGTTATTATTATTATTATTATTATTATTATTATTAACTCTTAACGTTTCGACACATTCTATTTCTTTCCTAAAGTCTTCCTCTTGAAAATTTTAGGTGTGTCGAAGTACTGCCGGGTCCGTCCTGGTGGTGTAGTGGTAACCATACTTACCTCCTAAACCCAAGATCGCGGGTTCAAACCCGACCAGGACCGATGAATTTTTTCGGGCGTAAAAATCGTAAGTATGGCTTCCTTCGGAAGGGAAGTAAAGTCGTGGGTTCCGTGTCGTACATTTACATGTGATTTCGAGTACTACCAGGCTCTAGGACCAGGTGTCGTAACACAGAGGTCTGTGCCACCCAGTGGTTTTATGCGTTAGGACGGTACCTTGTTTCCAAAACCGACCCGCCTTTCGGCTGCAGGCGATTACGTCGCCCAAGCGCACCGAGTGAACTGCAGCTTCAAAAGCCGAGCGCACCCAATTACCAGAGTTTCACTGGCTGATAGGTCGTACTAGCTTAGACCTACTCCTTTATAGGGGTGAGTGACCCCAGCATTAAGGAAGCCACCACCGCCTCACAAAGACGGAGATTCCGGCGCACGCTTGCGCACCGGCCCCCAGGGTACACGCTTTAGGCACTCCCCTGGGACACTCCGCTCTTGCGAGTACTCAATTACCCGTGAGTTCCGGGAACCACTGCCACGCCGAGTCCAACCCAATCCGGACAACTCCCTTTCGGTACATTTACAGCACGAAAAAGAACCTCAAGCCTGAAAGAAGAAGCCTCTGAGCAAAATTTGTCGGCCGTTTTACGCCCTAAATAGAATGGGACGCTGATGACCTGAGATGTTAAAGAGCGTCCGTAAATAAAACAAATCAACAAGAAGTACTGCCGGCAGCTGGAGAGATGGCTAACAACGTATGCGTGGACAGGTCTTTATCTGCCAAGTATAACATTACGCACTGCATGTATATCATCATCTATTCAAATACTTAAAGAGTCGGTCCATTTCTTTACGTTAACAAAAGCAGAATATTAAAAGTGAATAGTTGAACGTTATCAGCACATTCCTCTGACTGTCCATCTCTCCAGCTCCCAACTTCACAATCTTTCTTTGTCATGCTGACTATTTCTTCGTTAACGTGTCTTTCCACGTCTTTCATATTATTTGCAAATTCTCGTTTTATTTGACACCACACATTCTAAATGAGACTGTAATGACAATGATAAGGAGGCATACAAATTACCTCATACCCCCATTCATTAGTCAGTTGATGAAGTTCGTACATGTTAGATTGAATTTTGAACGGTAAAACAGATTGTAAAATTTCATTTTTTGTTTCATTTACCAAAAACTGAACCCCTCCCTTTTTTGCAACCATTGAATGATATCACCTTTTTTCAAGTTGATGTATTTGGAACTTTGTTTATAGTGGCCGAATGGTGACAGGCATTATCCATTAATACTCTACTTCCCTCTTCTAAATGATTTAGGAAATCATTAAAAAGGATTCTTTAAATGTTGAAGCTGTAATTTTCTCGTGTTAATTGTAATAATAATAATAATAATAATAATAATAATAATACTCTGTAATAGCATTCCGGAGCCTTGTTTCCTACACGGAGCATGTATTCCAGAACTTTGATTCTTTATTTGAAAAATTAAATGCTTATATTGTTACATTATTATTGTTCAGATTTATTTAAATCTAAAAACTAACTGAAATAAAAAGCGATTAAAATAATTATTATAATAAAATAGAGAGAGGGAGAACAAAAGAAAAATATTATAAATATATCTACTTTAACATATACAATAAAACAAATACATAAAACTACACTAAATTATAAATCCCCATACATGCTGGCAGCCAGCACTAGCCTACAACTGATAATCAGCTGTTAAAACAGAAATACATATTCCAAACAACACTATTATTTAGTAAAATTAGAACAAATGTTTCACCGGTTTCCGGCGAAAATGTATACATATATCGAGTACAATTATAATCTATCTTAAATTTCTTTCTTCTCTATTGCAAATAAGCTACTTCAATTAATCCAATTCTTGTTAATTATATATAAAACAAATTTAACTACATACTATGCAATTTCTACTCTAATACCTAACTAATCTGTAATTTTGCATCCCTTAAGCTTAAGTATACATTTATTATTAATAACATTTTAATACTAGTTACTTTTTATTAATAAATAAACATTTTATAAATCTTACCATGATTAATATCGTTCACTTAACTTTAACCATTATCTTGCTATGTTATTTTTCTCTCAACACTTCACTTCACTAGAGCTTTTACGCGTTATATTTTGAAACTCTGTAGCTATAACAAAATATTCCCTTGGTAATTAATATATATTATCTTCCTACCCGGCTCTTCTCTCCCTTCATCTCACTCCTTTTCTTCTCAATCTCCTTCTACTCGAACTCCTCTATTGGTAACTGCCGTTTTCGCCTCCTCTGTGTCGATCGACCTCGTTTTTATCTCCCTCTTCTTCCACTCGCCCACATTTGTCCTCCTCCGGCCTCCAGGTTGTATTGTTGAACACTCCGTTTAATCCTCATCTTGATCTTCCTCTCCTTTCACACCTCCTTCTATTTGTGTAATTTGATCTGTTTCTTGATTGTCGTCTGAAGGTAAGTTGATCATTGTAATGTTTATTAAATTAATGGTCGTTACCTTTCTAGTCTTCTCACTATTTGTTCTTCTTGTACTGATTCTTGCATCTCCTCCAATTCAACGAATTTCTCGTGATAGTCAGAAGTTGATTTACAATGAAGTACCTATTTGCTTTCTGATATAAACCTATTTTTGCCGATCCTACATGACAAATTATGTCTGTTGCCCTTCCCCAAAGACACCTTCAGTTCACCATTTTTAGAAGAGCCTTGCTAAATGGATTTTTGAGTTTGATTTTGATTAACCCAAGTTTCGTCTAAGTAAATTATTGGTCTTGTGTCGCCGGAAATGCGAATTTGATGCATTATGCGCAGGAATTTGACCTTGCCGTCACATTATCACTCCTCTCCATTAAGAATTTACGTCCACCGTTTCTTTTTCTGTATTTGAAGCCTAACCTACGCAATATTCTGTAGGTGGGCGATTTAGAGAATATGAAATATTGGTTTTTAAAACTTTGGTAGTTTTGTCTATTGTTGAAAATTCACCTTCATCGTAAAAGCCTCAAACAGTCCTCGAAGTTATTTAAATATTTAACTCTCTTAGGGGGTGCTTTATATTTTCAAAGTGACACGAACATCAGAGCACTAGCAGAGTTAGACGTGTTGATTCAACACAAATGGGGACACAGTATTTTTATTTACTTCAAAGACCTGAGCTGCTAGTCTTTGAAACTTTTACAAATAAAGATTTTTTGTCTCTCTTCTTCTTCGGGATATTTTTTTAAATGTTGTATACATTAAAAATCAACCGACCTCTTACTACTTCTCTTTTAGAACCAGGATCGCTTGTACTTGATTTACTGTACGACTTGATTAACACAGTCACGCACTATTCACTTCCACTTCACTTGTCAGACTAACTAGCGGCTGCTGACACTTGAAGTTACACGCAGGGCTGAAAGTACCGTGCTGCTGGTGCAACGCGCAGGTGCTGTCGGTGCAACTCTTGCTGATAGCGCCCGAGCTGCTAGCCAAACACGAGCGACAACGGAGAGAACGGATTAAATTACGCTCGTCTTTTTTTTTTTTTTTTTTTTTATCTGTCGGCTAACCTCATGTAAATTCTGGAAACTGGTGCACCCACCCGTTTACGCGGGTGAAATACTGTAGAAAACCAGTTACAATGGCAGCACTTCGGGAAGAAATTGATACGGCATGTGTTGTAATCGCTGAGGACACTTTCGCAAACGTTGCTTAATCAGTAGTTGAACGTACTCAGAAGTGTATCGACGCCGATGGTGGACGTTTTGAGCAACTGTTGTAACTGTAAAAGTCTAAGGTGATTAGTGCTCATCATTTTCTGTTTTTGTGAATTTAGTTTTGTTATGTTAACACAGGTTTTTCTTTGCTTGAAGAGTGTATATATTTTTTGGCACGTTCTGTATATGGATTATTCTTTGCCGCCGTTGCAGAAGGCCACATGATTCATGCTTGACAACTTCCAATAATGTTAGGCCCCTATTTTTTAACATTCTTTTATGAATAGTACAAAGAAACACCCGCAATCTGCAGCTCTTGACATTCTACAGTAGGGTTGCCGCCTGTCCAGCATTATACGTGATAGTCCCGTAAGATAACGGTCGTGCTATTTTTTAGATTTTCGTTGTCTAAATTGTAGAACAGGATATGTGATAGACTGAATTTATATTTTCACAGCTAATGTTCTTTTGCTTTCTGACTAATCGATCAATGTCGATGTTATTACATTACCCCTGTAACCTGTAACTACTGCCATTTCCACAGCTATTGTCCGAATTAGTAGACAGCTTACCTAAGCGACAGCTTGCAAAAAAGAGGGATAGGATGAAGCAGATTGTAGTAGTGAGTCAATGTTAAAAGCAATACAAATTATTCAACAAAATCAATAGCTAAATGTCCGAATATCACCATAATTCTACTGAAACTCCGAAAATTCCGCCGAGTAGAAAGTTGTATAAAGCAAATTGAGGGTCTTCGTAAATGTATTGGGAAACTGATGCAAGGTTACATGTATGGTGAGTCAGATCTAAAACAACGTGAAAGAACTGAAAATCACAAAGCATGGGTTTAATATTAAAAATATCACATCTACAAAAATCTTACAGTTTTCCGAAAGAGACAGAGAGAGAAAAAATGAAATGTGTCAACAAAAACAATATTTTGTGTCTGCAGGAGGGAGGTTTTGGGTTCGATTCCCACCAGGACCGTTCTCCCTGACTGAACTATTTTCCAGTTTTTCCTCAGTCCTCCACATGTCAAATGCCGGGAGGTGCCCTAAACTTAGGCCCTGAACATTTCCTTCCTTAAAACAATCCTTTCCATTTTATCGTCTCATCTTTTGTATTTTTAGTGTCCATCGCCTATGATGCCTCAGCAGTAAAAACTACCAAATCTGGACTTCTAAAGAGAGTTCTACAACTCTTTACGTATATTGTTTTATCACCTCCATGTCCCGAATGGATTGGATTGTTTCGGATTGAGGAAGATGATTTGGCACTTCAGACTTGCTCAAGGGCTAACCCTTGTGCCTACACCCCCAGTGGAGACATCTCCGGAAGTAAACTCCCATTCACGATGAAAATTAAACATAATCGTAAAAAAATAACACGTAACACATTAACTTAGTAATATATAGGCATTCACAGCGAAAGTGGTAAACGTACGTGTTAGCCAAGCAAAAATAAGAACAAGCGAAGATCAACTAACAGCTGATTGAAAATGGATGCTTCTGAGCAGATTGCGGTAGCGTTTATGCATATGCAAAGTGCAGTAACTAATTTACTTGGAGTAATATGAGCAAGGATAGCTTTCTTATAATGCAATTAATCTTTTGTCCAATATATCTACAGAGTTACATCTTTAGTTCTCTATTGCCCTTACACGGAGCACGGAAATTAAGTGCAACTCCTGCTGCTAGCTGCTGCAAGTCCCGAGCGATAGCGGAGAGAGCCGAAGTGTAAATGTTGCACGTATTATTTTTTGTTAAACATAACAAACGCTGTCGCTCGGGGCTTGCGGCAGCAAGCAGCAAGAGTTGCACTTCATTTCCATGCCCCGGGTAAGGATAGAGCTCTACAAACAGAGCAACTGTGTTCTGATTGGCTGATTTCTTAAGTTTATGTTAGTCGTAGATGCAAAACCATTTACCTTTCGAGCTTCTAAATTTGCGACTAATTGTACGTTTATTTTTATATTTACGCAATTCACTGTGAATGGGTCCATTACAATACATAGCATCTAGTTTTTACGTTTAAGTTTACGTTACATTTAATTTTCATTATGAGTGGAGCCTAAGGGATGATTGAGAGGGACAGTGGGTGACCCGGATCCACAGGCGGTGAGGCATGGACGCGCGTAGGTACCTAACATTGTTTCCAAATAAAACACCTTGAAGTCGGCGGAGTCCTCCACCGTACAAAGAATTGGATCTATCAGAAAGGTCTCTTCTATACCATACACTGGGGAATAAATCATTTTAATGCGCAAGCCACTGCCACACCGCACCAGCCCACCTCGCTTTTACATTTTCAATCCTGTAACAAAACCAACGAAATTAAATCATATGATACGAGAGGTGAACAATTCATGGAATGTAAATATCCATTTGATCTCAGACCTCCTGAATGGAAGTCTCAGCGTTACCGCTTCAGCCACTTCACTCGATCCGATGTTCCGAAATAAGGGGCATAGTGTGCTGAAAGCAAAGAGAGGGTTGCGTTAGCGTGTTTTTATATTTATATTGCGTGTTGTTCAAAAGGCAGTTTTTATTAAGCATGGCTAGCCTAACACTCGCTTTCAATACAAAACATATTGGGTTCCTATTTGAAATTATGGAGTACATTTTCATATCTCTCGTTTTTACGTATAGAAATATTTCAATGTGTATTTTAGGTGTCTCCTTTTATATAATGCAATTTATATTCGTAATATTTTGAGAACAAAAACAATTAAAACATACATGAGGCTATGGTTTCTTAAATGCGAGGAGTCGCAAGGTGCGGCTCTCTCATCATTAATTACCAGAAAATGAAAGATTTTAACCAGCCCATTTTTAAAAAAAAAAATAATGCCACAGCTCAATGCTTGGAATCTTGTTATGCTGATCTATTATACTACTATTGGTTCTGCTCTTCTATATTTTTCTCTGCCCAATCTTACCTTCTTATCTTTCCCCTCAATTATCTTCTTTAATTTTCTCATTTGTTTTTCTTTGCTCCTGATTTATCTTTCTAGTTTTCTCCTTAATTCCTCCTCCATGTCCTTACTTTATTATATACTCGTTATTCACTCAGAGGAAATATTACTAGTGCTAAGACGTGATTACTTCGTTAATTTAGCGTCTGGTAAACTATCCTTAATTTACTGAAAACTATGAAGGAATCAGACAGTATTTTATAACTTTCTTTTATCCTAGCTAATTATGTGTATCTTATCGAACATTGGAAAAACGTTTGGATTAATTTCTCTCTATCAATCAGTGTTAGTGACTGTTTCTTCATTAGCATGAAGTCTACATTTCCTTGATCTTTTAAAGATACATTCATAGTCCAAAAAGTCAGTCCCCGTGGTGTAGTGGTTACCATACTTGCCTCCTAAACCCAAGATCGCGGGTTCGAACCCGGCCAGGACCGATGGATTTTTTCGGCGTAAAATCCTAAGTATGGCTTCCTTCGGAAGGGAAGTAAAGCCGTGTCGTACATTTACGGCAAGTATCAAGTGTGAAAGAGAGGCCTCTGAGCAAAATTATTTGACCGTTTCACGCCCTGAGTTGAATGGGACGCTGATGACCTGAGATGTTAAACAGCGTCCATAAATAAATCAACCCCCCCCAAAAATAGTCCAAATCAGTCATCCCCATCGATTTTTATATTTTTAATACTTGAACTGCTGCTGATAAACCCTAAGAGCGATTCATATAATCCATGCGTTATTTCAATATCAAGGTTTACACTTTAAAATTGAACATTTACACTATTAAATCTCTTCATTATGTTCTTCCAAACTTCATCATATATACTGTCTATAGTTTCCTCAGTTTAGTAAGCCTAAAGTCTCATTTCGCACCAGTTGTTTATCACAAATATTATTTATAACATGTGTGAGAGCCTTAATAACATTCATACACGCTTTCTCTCTTGCCGTTTTGCTTCCTAGTTCCATGAAATAAAAAATAAGTTCCCAGCATAATGTGAGACAGTATTTATGAGCTGCCACCTCCAAATTTAATTAGAGTGATTACAGTAACTTCCTTGTTTTAAACATGAACAAGTTTCATTTCTATATACTGTGCAAGTGTTAGATTATTGTTTGTTATGTTATTTTCTTGCCAGAGTGCAGAAAGCTACCCCAGCCATAAAAATCTGACCTGGAAATTTCTGTTGTCTATTGTATCAATATTTGTATAGAAGGTCCAATCAAACGGCAAACCGGTATTTCCTGGTGAAATTCTTAAGCAGGTTCCGTGGAAAAGATGTTTCTTTGTATGTTGCCTGAAAGCTTTGCTTATATTTAGTTAGGCAAGGAAGACATAATAAAGAATATGACGACTACGGGGGTGAAAAGACAGACTGATAACCTCTGGAAGGGAAATCCTAACGGTTACATGCAATATGTAGTGGGTTACATGCAAGAAGTCACATAAGCCGTCAGACCAATAATGTAGCAGAAAAGAATCGGAGGGAAACAGATTACCCAATAGAGAGACGTGAAGATGGGAGAAAACATTCTAGATTTTTCTAAAAACACATTTCAAAGAATGAGGATAGTTTCGTGAGACCGGCAGACTGCCATGTTTATTTAGTCTTGCAAATTTGCGATTCGCAGTCAGGTTAAGTGGAAGCGCATTAAAGCTGGGAGAGAATGCAATTGGTTGGAAGAAGGGACTTTCTCCGGTAAATTCTCAGTTTAATTTAAGTTACGTCTGTGCCAAGAGAACTCAGACCAATTACCCATTTAATTCAGTCCAGTAGAAGAGTATCGTTAGTGAATGAATGAATGAATGAATGAATGAATGAATGAATGAGTGGCATTTAACGCCTATTTTTGCTACAGAGGCATTACAGGCGCTGGACACTGATGATACACGAGATGAAATGATAAACTTAGAAAGGATTTATTTTTAAGGAAGGAATCGTCCCAGTTCTAAGTTTAGGGTACCTCCCCGGCATTTGCCATTTATAATGACTGAAGAAATCCTGGGAAAAGACCTCAGTCAGGGAGGACGGTCCTGGCGGAAATCGAACCCCAGACCTCCCGCTCACGAGTCCGCGCCTTAACGACATCGGCCATCCGTGGCGGTTTCTTTAGTGAAAAATGATCAGTGAGGAGTAGGTAGTTACGTCTTAGAATTAGTTAAATTTAGTGGAGTAATAGAGTTATTAAAGTGCGTTAACATCATAGTAATCGCCATAGTAGTGCGAAAGTGGCACATATTCTCCAGGAAATAACGGCTGCACATTTTTAGGTGTAATAGTTTATGAACAATAAATTGTGTTTCGTCTCCTATAACGAGATATATTATTAATCTCCATAGGCTCCTTCCCCTATGGTCACAGGACCATAAAAGTATCCAGCAGCAGAGTCTCAACAGCCGTGGCAAAAATATAAGTCAGCGGAACTATCGTTGGAGAGGGAGAAGAAGAAAATTACCCTGAGATTTCAATTAATAATTATTAATTGAAATCTCAGGGTAATTTTCTTCTTCACTGCGCAACAAAAAAAATTTTTTTTGAATGTTTCGAGCACTTCATGAGGTAATTCCTACTAATTTTGGGTTGAGAAAAACAAATATGACAATGAAAAATTTTTATTAGCTCTAGTTTCTATGATATACACAAGGTGGAAGTATTACATATTAACGGATTGAGAGAAAAGGATACATTTTAGTTACATACATGCTAACAACAATGAAAGTGCATTTGATTTTTTTAACTGGTAATTACATGCTAAGAGTTCTAAATTGCTGGAAAAATACTTCGCAGATAGTCGTGTCTGAAAAGAATCATGTGGTGGCCTATTGACTTCGTCGTCTTTTAGCTTGCCTCTTGTGATGGAGTTCCGCAGAATCCCTATACAAAGACCAACAGTAATCCGCAAGCATGTCTTGATGGAATCTCTCCCCATGTTCATCACTAACAGCTCCACAACTAGGAGGGAAAAAGTCTAGGTGGGAGTGGAGAAAGTGGATCTTAAGGGACATGTTGCATCCAAGGTTACGGTATTTTTGCAGGAGCACTGTCACCAAATGCTTGTAGTTGTCATCTCTTTTGTTACCTAAAAATCCATGAACAACACCCTTGAAGGCTTCCCAAGCTTCCTTTTCTTTCCCCTCCAAAACTTGGTCAAATGCAGGATCCTTTACAAGTTCTCTTATTTGTGGTCCGACAAAAATGCCTTCCTTAACTTTTGCATCACTTAATTTCGAAAATTTCTCTCTGATGTACTTAAAGGCCCGTCTTTCTCGGTTCATAGCTTTGACAAAGTTTTTCACCAAACCCAGCTTGATATGCAGGGGTAGAAGAAGAACGTCTTTTGGGTCCACAAGAGGCTTGGCAGTCTTTACAAGAGGCGTCAGATTGCGTTTCTGTGAGGAAAATGTTATTTCACCACAAATATAACAAAAGTTATTCACCATATTTACACATTTTCGTGGCATTTTTACAAATTTTACACTAAAAAAGCACTCGCGAACCAGAAATTTTGCATTAATTTGAGTAGAAACTACATGCAATTCACAGTCACAGCAACAGTATCTATGTTTATGACTTACAAACAGCTGAAGAGCATTTGTGTTTTGTTATTTGACAGGTGTGCCAACTCCCAAAAAAAATTCCCCCAAATTTAAAATCTTCACTCTAAAAAATGAAATGTCACTTTATCTTCAAAACAAGAGCTAATCTATAATTTTTATGGTGATTTTTGAATTCAGCAGATGGAAATACATATAAATTCACTATTTTTAAGCCCGAAACATTTTCATTGTTGCCCAGTGATTATTTTGATGATTATTATTATTTTGATTATAATCAAAACAATCAAATTAAATCACTTCCAAGTCTTCCTTCCATTACCACCCTTTTCCTTATTAAATACCGCTGAAATGTAAAAACCAGAAAAAATAATATGTTTTGCACCTTATTGAACAATGAAAATGCTTCTTGACAACAGTCATTGATTATTCAGCTCGCGATATGATAATAAAACAACAAAGATGAAAATACGGGCATATACATTCGGAGTGCTATGGTTTTAAAGTATGCTTGCCGCTTACCGGTGACCTCGGTTAGAGGTTGGAAATACGTGAATAGCACTACAAAGTCGGTGGAACATTAAAAACCGGGTAACCTTGTGAGGAGGTTGGCCACAGAATGTCTTATGGCTTGTAATTGTGTGACGAACCCATGCCGGCAGGGGGCTTAGTAAGTAAATCTAAGATTCGGGTAAATGTCTGACATATTTCTCTTCTTTTTAGTCATTCTAAATGATGCCTTGGTATTGGAAATCTGGATTGCTTTTGGTTTTGTGGCGCAGAAATTCAGAATATCTTGCTGCAATCTGTAGCTCGTATATTTCTACCGAGAAGCTCTTGGTGAAAGCCTTCAAATTCACCAAGGTGATTCTTAAGATTTTATCATCAGCGCTAGAGTTTAAGTCCAGCTGATAATCTCTGTCATAAAATGGCAATAAATTTTAAGAAGTGAGGCCATTTGCTTTTTACTTGCGTTCAGTGGCTCCCAAATAACGCCAAACTGTGGTTGAATGAATGAATGAATGAATGGTGTTCAACGCCTGCTTTGAGGCATCGCAGACGATGGACATTGATGATACATGAGATGAAATGATATATTGGGAAAGGATTTTTTTTAAGGAAGGAAACGTTCCAGGCCTACGTTTAGGGTACGTCCCCGGCATTTGGCATTTATGAGGACGGAGGAAAACCTGGAAAAAACCTCAATCAGGGAGGACGGTCGTGGCGGGATTCGAACACCAGACCTCCCATTCATGAGTCCGCGCCTTCACGACCTCGGCTACCCGTTGCGGTACTGTGGTTGAAGGATTGATTGATTGATTTGTTTTATTTACGGACGCTCTTTAACATCTCAGGTCAACAGCGTCCCATTCTTTTCAGGGCGTGAAACAGCCAACAAATTTTTCTCGGAGGCCTCTTTTTTCAGGCTTGAGGTTCTTTTTTTTTGAGTAGTGTTTAACGCCCGTTTTTACTACTGAGGCACCACAGGCGGTGGACACTGATGATACATGAGGTGAAATGATAAATTGGGGAAGATTTTTTTTTTTTTTTTTAGGAAGGAAGCGTTCCAGGTCTAAGTTTAGGTACCTCCCCGGCATTTGCCAGTTATGAAGACTGAGGAAAACCTGGAAAAAACCACAGCCAGGGAGGACGGTCCTGGCGGGATTCGAACCGCAGACCTTCCACTCACGAGTCCGTGCCTTAACGATCTCGGCTACCCTTGGCGGTGAGGTTCTTTACATTGCCGTAAATGTACGACGCGGGACCCAGGGCTTTACTCTCCTTCCGAAGGAAGCCATACTTCGGATTTTTTCGCCCGAAAAAATCCATGGGTCCTGACCGGGTTTGAACCCGCGATTTTGGGTTTAGAAGGTAAGTATGGTTACCACTATACCACCAAGACCAACATGTGGTGTATGAAGGAACACATTTCTCGACCTCAAGAGTTAAACTATAGAAGTTATCTATTTCACATTTAAAATAAGATGATAATGAGATGAAAATAAAAGCTAGAGTTAGGAGAATGGAAACATTTTCGCTGAATGTCATTATTGAAACACAAGTAAACGTATTACAATTTGTCCTGCCATAGGTTTTTCTTTTCTTTTTATTTTTCGCCCCTAGCTCAATCTCGTAAGAGATAAGAACGCCCCTCCCCCAGAAAATAATATTATGACATTATGATGCTTTTCCACTTAGCGTACTCTTGTCCTAATTTCTGCAAATGTACATTCTTGTGAATAACATTCCTGCCACAATAATTTATTTCATTAAAAATAAGAGGCAATTTTCTAATGTGCGGGATTCAGATAATATTTAATATAATTTAAGCATACTTCAAACCTGCTTCTAAAAAAACAACATTCGGGTATCCAAGGAAATGGAATAATGAGGAAAATATTAACATCGTTTGTCCCCTAGGCAAAAATCAGAATCAGCATACGTCACAAAAGAAAAATGACAAGCTAATACTAGTAAAAGAACATCGCTATAAATTTATACTTAATAATGGTATAGCTCGAACCTTGCTTTATATGTATATGAAACAGCGTTTATAGAAAAAAAAAATTCCCCTTTATTTCATCATTTTTATATTGTGATTACACTTGAATGTCTTATTGCCTCAGTATTAATTTACAGTAATAATAATTAAAATTTCGTTGCTAAGACTTTTTACGTGAATTTCTGAAGAATATTATATTACGGAAATATTGTTATATTACAGAAGTTTAATACGACACTCGAATTAGCTAGAAGTTAAAAATTTAAAGGCAGTTTAAAAGTGGCTGTCGCTTTACCAAAAGAGTTTGTTTATTCAAGATCAAAATATCTGCATAGTATTAAAAATCATTCACCGTTCATTTCTTATTAGATACATACATTTAAATTACTTTGCAAATAAATAAAAATAACTCATTTAAAATGTCCATAAAATCAGTAAGCATAATGAACCAATAAGAGAATACCTTATAATACAGATCCAATCTGGACAATCATGCAAATATCGTTGCTCATACCGCCACAGGTGATCGAGGTCGTTAAGGCGCGGACTTGTGAGCGGGAGGTCTGGGGTTCGAATCCCGCCAGGACTGTCCTCCCTGACTGAGGTTTTTTCCAGCTTTTCTTCAGTCCTCATAAATGGAAAATGCCGGGGAAGTACCCTAAACTTAGGCCTGGAACGCTTCCTTCCTTAAGAAATCTTTTCCCAATATATCAGTTCATCTGATGTATCATCAGTGTTCACCGCCTGTGGTACCTCAGTAGCAAAAACGGGCGTTAAACACCATTAAAAAAAAGTTCATCATCCACAATTTATCATTTTTCGTACAGCCAGTTCAAGCTTAAGTACATACAATCTCTGTCAGTAGTTCGTATATGCAGAATTAACTTGTTGACACTGTAGCTACATAAATAAAACGCATTACCATCAGAGCGCACTTTAAAAAATTTATACACACAAAGAGAGAAAAGTTAGCACTTTCACTGAGCTCGTGCTTTGCGTAGACCAGTTCCATCGCTAGTTTTAGATACTACGCACACTACAAATCTGCGTAGTTCGTATTATATAGAATGCCCTGTGTTTGATATAGTCATAAGCGTCTACTATATAATTACAGGAAACTCGTTGAATTAGAAACCGGTTTTCATACCATGTCCTACACATCTACCACGCACTATCACCTCTTAATATGAACCCAAATTACCTCCTAGATGAGCGTTTTTGAACTAAAAGTGTTGAATAAAATTAAAATGAATAGATTACTGCTGATGAATCACAAATGATAAATGTGGTATTTTACGATGAAACCAAAAAATTATGCTATGCAATCTGCATATTTTTTATCTGAAGAAATTGTGGTATTTATATATCCTTTCAAGAATGAAATGATTAGTATTTAATTCTGACATCCTTGGAAAAAATAATATGTAAATTAGATATACGTTTCATTTTCGTAGCAGGTGTCCTTTTTCAATGACCCGGATTGCCATAAATGTTAACTTGTGTCGCGAGTCGCAGGTCCGGTTGATTGCAGGTTCCACTGTTATCAAACTCTCTAAAGAGCTATTCACATAGAAAACGCTAACATTAACGCAAGTACGCAAACACATGAAGAAAACACAAGACATAAATGATCAGTCACAATAAAACTTAACCACAACGTAAACATTACCATGAAGGCGATTAAATATATCTATAACATATCTGCAATCACAGATTGAATTAACATCATGAAATTATACGTATGAATTTGTGTTAAAAGAATCCATTTTAGTGTCTTAAAGCATTTTCCGATAGTGTTTTTTTTTTCATGCGAGTTCCGACAGTGTTTTGTTTTCAGAATCTGACGTTATTGCAGTATATACAGTAGGGATGACTTAGTATTTCGGTAATCGAATTCTTAATGCGCATGTCACAAAATTGACTGCATTACCTATATTCTCCTTCGGATGACTGACAGCATAAATAAAGGGATGTCATAATTAAAATAAAAACCTGAGAACATTTATTGCTACTTTGTTAATACATTTAACAACTATCAGGCATATGTACACTATCGAAATGCTAATAATAAGCAGTGTTGAGTGTAAAATTCCGAAATATTTACATTGATCATTGATTAAGTCACCGGATTAACCATTAGTGGGCGATTGGTTGCCACAACCTGCACTTGTGTACCAAAGCCCGTGTCAACCTTCTTGTTGCACACTTGCACAAGTTATTACAATAATACAAATATTGATGTTGAAAGGAATTCCCATGAATAATACTTAACCAATAACTGTAAAAGTCCCAAGTCCATACTATTTTATTAGAGAAAATCTTAAAAACACTGAAAGTTGTTTCAACGAATAACAATTAGTACGGATAATAAAACAAATTGATAATTATATCTTCGTTATTATTATTATTATTATTATTATTATTATTATTATTACTATTTCACTTCATGTTCGGCCAGGACCGATGGATTTTTTCGGGCGTAAAAATCCTAAGTATGGCTTCCTTCGGAAGGGAAGTAAAGCCGTGGGTCCCGTGTCGTACATTTACGGCACGAAAAAGAACCTCAAGCCTGAAAAAGAGGCCTCTGAGCAAAATTTATCGGCTGTTTCACGCCTTGAATAGAATGGGACGCTGATGACCTGAGAAAATCAATACAGAAAAATTAGCAATTGGACATGGTATTTGTGCAGTGAAATTTGCTGCTATATAATAACTTATTTAATATAGTAAAATTTTACGATTAAATTCCAGCAATAAGCTGTTTCTGTTAGTTATAAAATGAATATAGCAGTGTTGAATATCATCTGTGCAGGTTTGCAATAATTAAAAGAAAAATCTAATTTATAAAAATCGGCAACATAATTTAATACAACTAAATCATACATTTCTTGACATTGTGATAGGCAATAAACTGCTTTAGAAAAACTTTTTGGTGAATTGATAAACATGTTTAATATAGGCCAGATCTATCACAACTAGACAAGAATATAGTTTATAAAATAAATGCCTCACAAAAATGGAAAGTAGCATCTGAAACAGCAGACTCAAAATAAATTAAGTATGCATGCACCTTCGCTTTATCGCAAGTAACCGCCTACTACAGTATGAAATGTCGGGCAAGTCAAGGTAACGCTTTAATCGGTAATTTTTTTCAATAGTGATTCATCTAAAGGACAGCTGTTAACATTAAAACAATAAATGACGTGTAGGCATAGATGAACAGAGGCAAGCAACATACCTGTTTATGATCACTATGGGAAAACAAATTTACTGCAACTCTTTTTTATAAAGTGCATTGAGGAAATAAACTTTCCTGGCAAAATTCACTCATGCATTCTTAGAAGTCAGTTGTGTTCATCGTAGTTACACTGTTCAATTGACGAAAATGCGCTAGCGTGCATCACACTATTCTGAGAAGGCAGTGTTAACTTGTAATTTTTAGTAATCAAATGTTCATTAGGAAGAAGAACCCTCAATTATTTATAGCACTGTAACTTAATGTCAGAGTCAGCAATTGCAGTTCTGTCCCTGAGCGGTACTAAGTATATGTTACTTAGGAAAAAGTACATGCCTATCTATTGTTCAGGGTCATAACTTAAAGAAAACCATGCAATAATATTAAAACATTCTGGAAGATGAAAAGAAAACAATGTAACTAAATAAGTATATTCTGAAATAAAAAAATAAATGATAAATGCATATAGTATTGAGAAAACAATGGGCAAAAGAATTTAGATAACACGTACAATAAGAAACGGAGAAATAAAATACAAGTGACTGGGACAAAGGGGGAAAAAATATACACGAACATGGGACAAATAGATTCATTCTCTATTCACTCTTAGGCCCCATTCACTATGAAAATTAAACGATACGCAAACTTAAACGTAAAAGCTAGATGCTATGTATTGTAATGAAACCATTCACAATGAATCACGTAACTATAAAAATAAACGTACACGTAAACTTGCAAGGACCCAGGTTTTGTATCTATGTATAACTTAAACTTAAGAAATCACCTAGTCAACGCACAGAATGCGCTATACATTGATGTTTATGAACTTTTTCCTGTTGCAATCAAAGGAGATTTACCACCATTACAGTGATTTACCCGCCCCTATCAATTTATATTTATGAAAAACTACTAGATCCACCGGTTTCTAGAATTTACCCGAAGTTAGAGTTAGTTTATATATAAATTAATTGCGAATTCCTATAAGAGCAGGTTTGTCACCGTTACAATATTTTACCCGCCTAATAATCCGCTATCAATTTATATTTAAAAGTTACGGAGGGCAATGCATAGGTTAGAGTATATTTAACAAAAAATAATACGTGCAACATTTATACTGCGACCACAGTAGTTCGGTTCTCTCCGCTGTCGCTCGGGACTTGCAGCAGCTAGCAGCAGGAGCTGCACTTGATTTCCGTGCTCCGTGTAAGGGCAAGTTATGGAATAGAGAGCTGAAGATCAGTGGCTCTATAAACAGAATGGCGTCAATGGACAAAAGATTAATTGCATTATAAGAAAGCTATCCTTGCTCATATTACTCCAAGCAAATTAGTTACTGCACTTTTCATATGCATAAACGCTACTGCCGTCTGCTCAGAAGCAGCCATTTTCAATCAGCTGTTAGTTAATCTTCGCTTGTTCTTATTTTTATTGGCCAAAACGTACGTTTATGTCTTATTTACGTTTCATTTTAATTGTGAACGGGGCCTTAGAGTGATTCTAACGTCAACAAACAAGCAATGTAATCTTCTGCAATTCGCATCAAGAATACTTTCGATTGTCAGAATCATGTGGCAAGTATAAGCGGTAAATTCTGATACCTCCTTTATTGCGAGCGTCGACTGCTTTTCCCAGAGCTTTGAAAACATATTAAAAATAATTGTTTTATCGCCCCTAGTTAAAGCTTGCCCGGTTTATACTTTACATTATATGTCTGCGTAGAAACACCAGCTCGTGGTTCGTTAGCGTCAGCCATGATAACAGGTCTTCCCTTGTTTAAACATCCGCTGTATCTTGGGAGTTTGAGTGCCTTAATTTGTAACCTTCGAAAGTCAACTTCATTAAGTCACAGTAGATAAATTAAAATAATAAGTATTGCTTTTTGTATAGTAAATGTTGTTTATTACTAAAAACATCCTGAAATTTAGATCGCTAACATGGAACTACTTTCTTTGCGTGCATTGCTACTGTGTTGTACTTGACTGCACACAGTCATGCCACTTGATATTGTTTTGATCGGGACCACTCTAAGCGTGAATAGTAAATAGGACATTTAAGCTCAAGATATATTATGAGGAGCTGACAAAAGAAGACAGGGAGAAAGGAAACCAAAGCAATAAACAATCGAAACGACACAGTTGAGAGTTATTAGAGAAAATAACAAAGAGTTAAACAGACATCTTAATTTGGGGGCTAAATATTGAAAATGATATGTTGTAGAATACTAATTTAAAACGAATATTTAGCAACAAGATACAGAAAGAAAGGAGGAGAAAACACGGTAAAGGGAAGAAGGAAAATAAAAGCATTCCACAGCCCAAAATGTTTTGCCGACACTAGTGAAGTTTTGTTAACTTTTCAGTCACCGAAAACCTTGCTCTGGGCAAAATACACACTTGAACAGATTAACAGGAAACTGAACTGGTTCTATGTTGCGTGATAGATAAAGCACACTTTAGGCTAAGGTTAAGGGAGTCGATAAGGTAGCAAGGAGCGGATGTCCGGTACAACATCGTTCCTGTTCAACAGCAGAAATAAAACGAAGTTACCTTTTTCTTCTTCTTTTCTAACTCTCAGTCCACATTTATTTAAATTCCCTTTCTAAGTTAATTGTCACCAGTCTTTAAGCGTTTACAAAATGAGATATATAAAAAATTATGGCAATGACAAAACAAGTATTTCGTGTCCACACTCTATTTATATGTTGTAACATCGGCGTTTCTCATTTTCAGGCTAAAAAGGGAATTCTCTTACAGGTTTTATCACACCCCAAGTATTACTTGAAATATCTTGAACAGTGCTCTCATCGCATTGCTAAATAATACACTGAAGAAGAATGCATTAAAACACAACACATAATCTACTCATATAAAGATATAACGTCCTCAAGTTTAACAATAATAAAGGGTCTCAGAGCTGTTTCTTCTAGGAGTCTGTTACTCACTTGTTTCAACGTTCACATGTAAATTGGATTCACAGGGCAATCATAACACTAAATGATACTGTGATTATGTAAATGTTAAGTATGGAGTTTCCACATATCAAATGCTAATAGTGATAAATTATAGATTCTGCTCATTTCGAAGCAAGAGTGGCTACATTAGCCTTTTTTCTTATGTAAGATATTCTAACTATGGAAATGTGACGCATTATATTACGACATCAAAGAATCAAGTTATGATTTGTGTTATCAATTGTTTTTAATTTATTTTTCGAATTCTTTTCACGATTCACCTATCAAAACAACAAAATTAATGTGCTAAAGAAACAGTTCATAGAGTTATTCCACTTTAACAAGGTTTGCACGTATCCGCAAGAGCAGAAAATCCACCACAATTCTTGTAATAAATATTTCTCATCAGTAAATTCAGATAATGTTACCTATAAGTAGCTATTACAATGCAGTAGGTAGAGCTTACTAAGCAGAAAATATTTTACTTTTTATCACATCTCTAGCTAGCAATGACAGCATTATTGGCCTTTCAGATATATCGGAAATCTTGAATTTAATAATTCATCCATAGCATTCATGCTGTGTTTGCAATTCGTTCTTGGAAGCGATACTGCGGTAGCTTCCCGTTGCTTTCTGCAATGCTAAGCACGTGATGTTGATTGAGCAAAGGCAGAACGAGGGAAAGGGGAAACCAAATACCCGGAAAAAACATCCACCACAAATCCCACTGACGGCCGCTGGGATCGAACCCCGGTGGTAGGAGAGTGATCCAGGCACTCGGGCATAGTACTGCCGTTTCATGATAATGTACAAGGGTTGGTTCACAAGTTTTCGGCCTAACCATTTCCTAGGTGTGATAAACACAAAACTATATTTCACTTTTCACCTTATTGCAATATACTTCTCACATCTTTGAATTAACATTTGAATCCACCCCCCCCCCGCCAAATAGTCAGAAGTCTTGTCTGCAAAATGGGCAAAACAGCATCGATTACTTCTGCATCGCACTTAAATTTCCTTCCTCGAAGGTCCTTCTTGAGTTTTGAGAAGAGGAAATAGTCACTGGGAGCTAGATCTGGGCTGTAGGGTGGATGGTCGATCTCCTTGAAGCCGTATTTCTTCACAGCTTCCTTTGCAACAAGAGCTGTGTGCGCAGGCGCATTATCGTGAAAAAGGCGCACACCACCACTCAGATTTCCTCGCATTTTCTCTTTGATGGAAGCACGTAGTCTGTGCAGTAGGCCAGATTAGTACTCCCCATTTACTGTGGTATCCCTCTCCTTGAAGTCAATGACGAATATTCCTTCACAGTCCCAAAAGATTGTGCCCATGATCTTGTTGGTTGACTGAGTGACCTTGGCCTTTAGAGGCGATGCCTCGCTAGGTTCACGCCAGTCCATTAATTTAATCTTTTAGACAAGAGATAATAATAGAGAACCATAGTTTCATCTCCTGTAACAATGGTTCGCAGAATTTCTCTCTCTATCGTTGCCACAGCGGAGTTCCAAATTGCCTGACAACAGATGACTCGTTGCTGCTTTTGGACTGAGGAGAAAAGTCTAGGCACCATCTTGCACTAACCTTGTTCATGTTTAAATGTTTATGAATAATTCGAAGGACTGTTGTTTTAGAAAGGCTAAACCTTGCTGCCATTTCTGTAACTTTGAGCCGCCGGCCTTCCATAATTTCTACTTCCACAGAGCGATGTTTTCAGGAGTGAGCGCCTCCAAGGGCCGATCTGCACGCTCTTCGTCTTCAATGCTTTCTCGACCCATCCAGTTTGGTCCATTCTTTTACGGTAGAATATGAGGAGGATGTTTCCCCATACACACCGTCCAATTACTGTTTAATTTCATTTGGTGTAAGTCCTTCTTTTGTGAAGAACTTAGTACAGCTCGAAACTCCATTTTGAACATGTCACAATCTTCTACACATAGCCTTTTTTATGCAACTATATCTGAACAACTGAACACCGCGGTGCGGAAGTTACAGGTGTAATTATTTACTTGACAGATAAGGTATGACAGCAGATAAGGATTTTGTGAAGGCGATAATCCTTATCGGCGAAGCCGGAAACTGCGGAAAACGGGGGACTTACCCTCGTATTTCTAATTAAGTTATACCTTTTAACCCAGATAAGGTCCACGTCCTGTTAGGTAGATTATATTGCATCCAAATTCAAGATGGCGGTTCTGAATCTGTTCAACAGCTAGTGAACAGGCTTACGTGCAGAACTTCGTTGTTGACCGTTCTAAATTCCTTCTAAGGTGATTTCTGCATATAATTGTGCAGGTTGTGTCTATGAGGAAAATGTTAATATTCCTATGTAAAAGGAATGGCAGAAAGATACCTAATCCTTTAATCAGGCATCTTACTTGAATTTTTTTTGTATTTAAACTTTTTTTTTTTTTAATTGGACTAGTTATGCGGTAATCAATTGTAAAATTATCTTATTGAGTCGTCAATGAAAACAATATAGGAGAATATAATAAGGACCTTCGTAGTGAAAGATAAGCGTAATTTCTAAAAATGTTACTTAGATAACATTTTGGGAAGATTTTAATTTATTGACTTTTTATAAATTAAATGAACATAGAATTTATACACTATATGGGATATTAGGTTTAATGGTGTTTAAAACAAATTAATTTAAATGCATTACCTCAGCAATATTTCTATCTTCTGTGACATAATGCAATAACATAGCTAATCGTACATTAGGCTCATGGGGTGTTTAGCTGTTGTTATCTATTTTAGCGCTGAGAGTACTAGAATAAAATGATTGTGACACAGATGTTTGTAATCAGTGCTTTTTCACCAGTGAATGTCTGTGATAACGTCACTGATGAGCATTTCAACGAAGAAAATGATGTCGCACTAGTCTGAAAGCGAAGAAACGAGAACAGGATAAATAAATGACGGAAAAAATAACTATTTCAGCGACAATTGTAACCAGAATGCAAGACAAAAGAAAATGTAAAATGTTTATTACTGGGGAAAAAAGATTTAACAGAAAGTAGCAAAACCTTGGCTAAGAATTTCGGCTCACCAGAGATATTCTTCTGATTTTTTTTTTGAGCAGTGTTTAAGGTTAAGGTCCGTTTTTACTGCTGGGGCATCACAATGGTAGATGCTGGTAATACATGAAATGAAATAATAAATTGGTAAAGTATTATTTTTTAAATGAAAGATGCGTTTCAGGCGTAGGTTTAGGGGACTTTCTCGGCATTTTCCATTTATGAGGACTCAGGAAAATCTGGAAAAAAGAACCTCAGTCAGGAAGGACGTCCTGGTGGGAATCGAACCCCAGACTTTCCGCTCACGAGTCCGCGCCTTAACGACCTCGGGCACTCGTCGGAGTCTTTTTGTGATGATATTATTTATTTGATAATCCCTTATACAAGTCATGCTGCAGAACTAACATAACCATAACAGAAATTAAAGTATTTATTGAAATTCTGCTTCTAAGTTTTAATTTATAATCTCAAACCTACATCTATGTGATAATAGTCAAAATTATATAATTTATTTTCAATAAAACTGTATCCTTTAATGAGAATCACGGCCTATGGCAATGGTACAATTTTTTGGGAAGCATGGGAGTACACAGTTCACAATGGTAAATAATATATGGAAGATATAGGTGCAAAATCTGAACAGACCCACTAAAGGGCTGTTATATAGATGGGGTCGTATCAAAATACCTCTATATGCTTGACTTCCTAATACAAGAAAATGCAGGTGTAATTTCCAGAATGGGAATACACTATTAAGTTCAGGTCAGCATCTTTTGCAAATGGCCAGTAGAAGAAGAAGAAGAAAAAAATCGGCTCGTGGCAGCAATGCTGTCGCTATTACAACTTTTCTCAGAAACAGAAATAGGAATACTAGTAAAATAGTAACGCATCATTCACAATTATAATGGTTGGTAGAGATAGATATGAGGAAAATCTAAGCCTGCGTGGAACTTCAGTAAGAGCTAGAAATGTTAATTAATTCTGCCACATCGATGTAGCTAATAAGAATACATAGCAATTTCATTAACTTGAAGGAAATGAGAATATTGATTACTTAGCGTTTCGGAGACGTCTAGAACTGTCAATCTTGGAATCCAACACTAAGCCTTCAAAATTGGAGAGAAGACCACAAAAATTCTGTTTTGAACATATGGATCATTTGGTGTATTAGCAATGATATGCAACTACGTGAAGATTCATTAGTTTCTGGTATGATAAAGACAAATACTATTTCACTTTTCAATATAGTTATCCTTTATTGCAATACACCTCTCACATCTTTGAATTAACATTTCAACACTCCTTCCCAAAACAGTCTGAAGTTTTGTCTGCAAAATGGGCATAAACAGCATCCATTACTTCTTCGTCACACTTAAATTTCCTCCCTCGAAGATCCTTTTTCAGTTTTGAGAAGAGGAAATAGTCACTGGCAGCTTGAAGTCACATTTCCCCACAGCTTTCTTTGCAACAAGAGCTGTGTGCACAAGCGCGTTATCGTGAAGAAGGCGCACACCACCATTCAGATTTCCTCGTCTTTTCTCTTTGATGGAAGCACGTAGTCTGTGCAGTAGGCCAGCATAGTACTCCCCATTTACTGTGGTGTTCCTCTCCTTGAAGTCAATGAAGAGTATTCCTTCATAGTCCCAAAAGATTGAGGCCATGATCTTGTTGGTTGACTGAGTGACCTTGGCCTTTAGAGGCGGTGCTTCGCCAGGTTTACGCCTTTCCATTGCTTCTCTTTTGGGCAAAGGACCATAGTAGAGGACAATAGTTTCATCTCTTGTAACAATGATTTGCAGAACTTCTCTGTCGTTGCCACAGCAGAGCTCCAAAAATGCCTGACAACAGATGACTCGTTGCTGCTTTTGGAATGAGGAAAGTTTTCTAGGCGCCCATCTTGCACATACCTTATTCATGTTTAAATGTTCATGAATAATTTGAAGGACTGTTGTTTTAGAAAGACCCAAACTTATTGCTATTTCTGTAACTTTGAGCCGCCGGTCTTCCATAATTTATCCTTCTACAAGAGCGATGTTTCAGGAGTGGGTACTTTCAAGGGCCGACCTGTATGCTCTTCGTCTTCAATGCTTTCTCGATCTATACGAAAAAGTTTGGCTCATTCTTTTACGGTAGAATATGAAGGGGGTGCTTCCCCATATACACCGTCTAATCGCTGTTTAATTTCATTTGGAGTAAGTCCTTTTTTGTAAAGAACTTAATAGCAGTTCGATACTCCATTTTGAACATGTCACAATCTTCTACACATAGCCTTCGTTATGCAACTATTTCTGAATAACTGAACACGGTTGGAGCGGAAGTTAGAGCTGCGATTATTTACTTAAAAGATAAGGTATGATACCAGATAAGGTTTTGTGAAGGCGACAACCCTTATCGGCGAGGTCAGAAAATTATGGATCTACCCTCGTGCATCGCAGACAATGTCACAAAGACAAAAATGAGATGCCAGAAATGTGGTGAAGAGTTACAAGTAAATTTGTTTATTTATCATACTAATATATAAACTTAAAGCATATGTCTTTGATTCATGCTATTTTTTAATTTTAACGTTTAATTTACGTTATTGGTGTTCAGATGTGCTAAATTACTAAAATTAATGTCTATCTTTACGGCGTAAGGTATTAGAAGGCATGTGAGGTGGTACTAGAAGGGGCTCGTTTAGAGGCATGCAGTGCTGCCTAGTTGCGATCCTCACGGCCCAAGAATGAGCAACAGATTTCCTATTTATCTTGCGCCCAAAATTACTACTAGAAATTCGTCATTTTAATTTACCTTGTTACATGCGGCAAGAAATTTTGCACCCTATCCAATAGCCACGTTTCAACACGGTATACTTCTCGAGTTATCATTTCAGGAATAAACAAGGTAATCCTCGTGTTTATGATATGTTCCAACTTTGTGCTTACAGCGTTGCCACCCTCCAAACACAAACGGGTCATATCAGTAACCTTAATATTAAATTGTGTAATTAATGAAAATTTAAGCCATTTTAGAGTAAAAAAGAATGAAATTGTGTGACAGCAACCTTATTAATTTGACCACAAAGGAATTAAGTGATTGACTTACCAAATGTTAGACGTAAATATGTCATTTCGTTGTCGCCAAAGTCAGGGACCAGTGGTTGTGAGATCGAACTGTCAGATGCTGTCAGATAACTGTTTGACCTGTTCTAAAACTTCTCGCAAGATGAACCACCACACGCTGACTAGAGAGGATGCAGGTGAAAAGTCAAATGATAAAACAGTTTACAGCCGGAGTTGTGTCCTCAAGTGTGATCAATTGAGCCCAAAATTCACCGGCTTCAGAACATGATTTAAAGTCCATTGCAATGTCGGTAGTTCCAACTTACGCCATTCATCATCGATTTGTTGAAAGTCAGTGTCTAAACTGCAGACAATCCTGAGTAAATGAGTTACAAGAGATGCAGAAGTCTCTCGCTCCCGGTGTGAAATGGCCTTTCTGGGTGACAGAGGAGACAGAATTGGGAGGTGTATATCATTGAAATCTTGTCTTTTCATTAATTCTAAGCAACTTTTATGCAGGAATCGCCTACACCTTTGGTAAAAGTCATTATGATTTTGACATTGAATCTGGATTTCTGTATGTTCATTACTTCTATTCCCAAATGCATGTTTTTATCCTGAGGAAAATTGTTCCGAATTGGCAGGATCGATATCAACAACTTCGTTTCAAAACATAGGCTCGGTCCATGTAACACAATAATATATCTGTGAATGGTGTGCATTTTCTCATGAAAATCGGCGATGACCTTTGTTACTCTGAAAATATTGGTTAATTGCCATGTAGTTTGGCAATATCCAAAATAAGAAGAGGAAACAATAACTTCAGGAACTGATCATTCAAACTGTAATGGATTTCTTCAACAGGTACAATCCCTTCCTCGAGGTAGTTTGAATCAAAGTAAAGTCTCAAGGCGTCCCATTTTTCGACAATTCGAAAGAGTGTAAAGAAAGCCACCTAATTTTTGAGGGATGGAGCATTTTGTATAGTGGTAAATCGACAAAAGTTTGGAATTCGTGCTTTGTAACCGCCTCTTTGCTCTTGTAGGAAAAAAAAAAAAAAGAATTATGAAAAATATTATGAGCCAAATTCTCACAACGTCTCGGGAGAAATTTGCATGCCTCACTTGCACATAAAAGAAGTGAATGCCATACACATTTTAATACAGTAATTTGAGGACACTGTTCAAAGAGTCGTTACTGATTTTTTTTTATCCCATCATGACATTACAACAATCCGAAACAAATACCATTACGTTTTATAAAGGAATGCCATACTTCATTATACAGTCCATCAAACTGGGAAACAAATTTGAGCCTTTATTGGCTGTACCATATTCAAAGGATCCAAAATTTACAAACAGAATTTTGGTGATGTTTTCACGGTTCCTATGTCTATAGACTTGTTGGTTAAAACAGAATTTGGTGTTGCTAAGCTGTTTTGCTAGCTCGGCTTTATGATATTTTCCAACTAAATATTTTAATACAGTTGTGCGTTTCATTTGCATGGTTTCCGCAATTTTTTTTAATCTGCAAATGACGGAATTGATACGCTCTGCACGTGTTCCATAACTCGGAAGGGTAGGTTGTGTTCCGCAAGGAAACCTGCTAACTTTATTTCTGCAAATTTATGGACGCTTGAAAGACTGTCTGACTTCCTAGAAATAAACCCACACTATTCTCACTGGACACTGAAATCCCTTTCATTTTATTCATATGAGGTGCATAAGACTAACGTCCTAATTTATTTTATTCAATTATACAGAAAGAAAAATAATGAAAAGGGAGCTCTAGGTGCCTAAATAAATAAATAACAAAAGAAAGAATGGTAAAGAAAAAAATCAGCCTTTTCTGGTTAATATATGAATACATGGGCACACATTATAACTTGACGCTGCTGTTTTTACATTAGTATTCCTCGTCGGTATTGGTAATGCCAGTTCTGGAAGAAGAATCACGAACCACTCTCTAAGGTGCGAAGTACGAGGGTAGGTAAGTTTTTGGCCTCGCTGGTAAGGAGTATCGCCTTCACATAACCTTTATCTGTTAAGTAAACAATCGATGTGTTCAGTTGTTCAGGTATAGTTGAATAAAGAAGACTATGTGTAGAATATTGTGACATGTTCAAAATGGAGTATCCAACTGTTATCAAGTTCTTCAAAATAAAAAAAAAAAAATAAAAAAAAAAGGACTTACTCTAAATGAAATTAAACAGCGATTGGACGTTGTATATGCGGAAGCGTCCCCCTCATATTCTACCATAAAAGAAGTGGGAGAAAGCATTCAAGACGAAGAGTATGCAGGTCGGCTCTTGGAGGTGCTCACTTCTGAAAACATCGCTCTTGTGGAAGGAGAAATTATGTAAGACTGGCGACTCAAAGCTACAGAAATAACAGCAAGGTTGAGTTTAGCTAAAACAAGAGCCATTCGAATTATTCATGAACATTTAAACATGAATAAGGTTAGTACAAGATGGGTGGATAGACGTCTTTCCTCAGTCCAAAAGCAGCAACGACTCATCTGTTGTCAGTCGATTTGGAACTCTGCCATGGCAACGAGAGAGAGAGAGAGAGAGAGAGAGAGAGAGAGAGAGAGATTTCCTGCAATCCATTGTTACTGAATATGAAACTATGGTCCTCTACTATGATCCCTTGTTCAAAAGAGAATCAATGGAGTGGCGTAAACCTGGCAAGCACCGCCTCTAAAGGCAAAGGTCACTCAGTCAATCAACAAGATCATAGCCACAATCTTTTGGGATTGTGCAGGAATAATGTTCATAACTTCAAGGAAAGGAACACCACAGTAAATGGGGAGTACTATGCTGGCCTACTGCACAGACTTCGTGCTTCCATCAAAGAGAAAAGGCGAGGAAAACTGAGTGGTGGTGTGCGCCTTATTCACGGCAACGCGCCTGCGCACACAGCTCTTGTTGCAAAGAAGCGGTGTAGACATGTGACTTCAAGCTCCCAGTGGCTATTTGTTCTTCTCAAAACTCAAGAAGGACCTTCAGAACCAAGGGCATGTCTCTGTAAAATGTTTTTAAGGCAGTAGTCAATGCATTCTTACTAATCAAAGGTTGATTAATTTTAATTTATGCTGTACCCTGAAGAAAATGTCAATATTACACGAAAGTGACTAATCAGTTCTTTATTAATAATAAGTAAGGGTTCTGAGAACAATTGCCTTGCAGTGTTGCCATCGTTAGTAGTTTCACTGCCCTAGGCTTAAGCCGATCAGCATTCAATTCCATTCGAGCTTTACAGTAACATAATATATATTGTTATGTCTTGAATGTACATGATGCAGCTATACAACATTGGCTCTTGATAATTTACTTCAGAATTAACTTGTGCAAATGTCTTGTTTGTTATATCTTGAATACATATTTATTATATGTAATATTTTAAGTAACAAGAAACATAAACTATATAATATTGCTTCAAAAATAATGAAATTGGCAATAATTCTATATTTTGTCCATATGACCTGTAAAGCTAATGGCTTAAATTAAGTAATAAAACAATCAGACAATCATAAGACGATAAGCTATTTACACATTTCCATGAAAAGTTACAGTGTTACTAATACAACTCGTTTGCGCCGAATTAATTGCAACTGAGGGTGACGTGAGCAATGCGACACCTCATCAACCTTAATCTTGGTTCAACAGGTGGGTCGCTGGGAGTTGGAGAGATGGCTAAAGATGTAGTCAGAGGAATATGTTGTTAATGTGCAACTGTTCACTATTAATTGTCTACTTTTGTTAACACAAAGAGATGAACTGACTCTTAAGTATTTGAACAGATGCAGTGAGTAATGTTTTACTTGGCAGCCCTCGCTAGCCACCTCTCCAGCTACCAGCTTTACTTGTATCACTGCCTTTCAGCTGTTCCGCACCAAAGTTGAGTGTAAGTTATCTCAGATCTATAACTAGCGGAAGTAATATTGTATAGTACGGGTAGTTACATAGGCCCTAACTTCCTCCTACAGCCATTATATTGATTTACAATAAGTCAAATTACCGGTTTGTTGGAGAGACACCGGGAGACGCATATCGTAAATTCTTCACTTAAAAAAATTCCAAAGTATCCTCTTTCAGTTTATTTATTTCTTTCATTTCTGTATTTTTCAATCTAAGTACTTATTTGGTCATCAGAAATTATTCATTTGTTTGTTAAATACATAAATGCATTTGTTTTTTATTTAGTTTATTTATGGACGCTCTTTAACATCTCAGGTCATCAGCATCCCATTCAATTCAGGGCGTGAAACGGCTGATAATTTTTCTCAAATGCCTCTTCTTTCATGCTTGATGTTATTTTACATTCTATAAATCTACATCATGGAACTTATGGCTTTACTTTCCTTCCGATACTTTGGAAAAAAAAAAAAAAAATCATCGTCCTGGCCGGGATTGGATCTTGACTTTAGGAGGTAAGTATGGTTACCACTACACCACCAGGACCGATTATGTATATAAAATGTAGTAACACTATTAAAAGTGTACAAATTAACAGTAATTATAACAGCAGAAAGGGATAAAACACTAAAAGAAAGTCACAGATTTTTAATCGCTATATTTCGAACTACTTGAGTTCCTCTATGGCAAGAAGACAAGTGAAGGTGATAAAAGTAAATATTGAATATCGAAGGTAACGTTATGCATGGAAACAGATGAAACAAGCAGCAAGTATTTGGAGAAAAATATTAGTATGTAACATTTAAACCCGGTAGCACACATGCTTTATGAAAAAATATATAGCTGCCATTTCATCATCTCTGAGTAAACATTCAGAGCTATCTGTAGGTAACGCATCAATAAGCGTTAAATTAAAAGCATCATCAAAATCCTTATAGTGAGATAAGGCATGTTGGGCAACCGGCAAGGGAGACTTGGCTTTAACAGAACGTCTATGATTGTTCATACGTAGCGAAACAACAGTAGAAGTTAAACCAATATAAAATGCTTTGCAAAGCTTACAAGATAACATATATACGACGTTCTTAGTAGAACAGATAGCAAATGAAGAAATATTTAATTCTCTGGATAAACTAGGGCTGTGGAATGAATGACACGGCATAATTAGCGCACAGGTTTTATATTTACATTAGCGTTGGCAAGGATATGAGCCAACAAAGGGACGAGGTAAATTCGGAGGAGATAGGTTTCGGCGAAATATACTTTTAAGGTTTGGGGGTGTTCTAAAAGTAAGGCGGGGTACATATTTAGAAAATTCATTTAAAGATGGGTGCATTAACAAAGTATCGCGACATTCCTTCAAAATAGGTCTGATGCTTTCAATTCCAGGCACGTAAGTAGTAACAAGGATAATGAA